>JAAWXA010000008.1:152242-340035 GCA_038090715.1 Florisuga fusca | reverse complement strand
CGCCCACCTTCCTCCAAGCACCTCCACCTCCTCCCACAGACATTGCCCACCTCTGGCCACCAGTGACAACCCACAGCTCCCAAGGGTGCAGAAGTAGTGTCCTTTTACTGACCACTGGAAGGAAATACTTTGTGGGTGGGTGCAGCACCAGGGGTGGGAAGAAAGACACACAGCTGGGCACAAAAGAGCCATCAGATCATTGGAAAACAAAGAGCTTGTAATAATGAAAAAAGGACAGATTTTGTAACCAATCACTTTTTCCTTTGAAAAACACAATCACAGTAACTTTGCTTTATACAACCACCTAAAAACTATGAAACAGTATCACATTGTGCATTAGTATTATTTTTCTTTTTAAACCTACTTATCAAGAAGGGTATTCCACACTTCAAAAATTATATCCATTTGGGGAGGAAAGAGGAGACAGCTAATAGCGCAGTCACAGATACATCATGAGTCCAAGCAAGCGGCAATTCTTTGTCCTCACCTTTTCCACTTAGCCAAAAAAGAAGAGTGGAGAAGGGGATAGCAAAAGAGAAAGAGGAAAGAAAGAAGGAAGGAAAGAAAGAAAGAAAGCACCCACAGAGGACTAATCACACTCCATAATTACTTTTGACATCTACAGGGCTTCATAGAAAGATCATTTAGATCAACACAGGGGGGAAGGGAGAGGAAGGCGGCGGTAGGACCAGGGGAAACTGTGGCACTTCCACCCCAGGCCCCCTCCAACCGCCGGTCCTTCACCAGGACCTATGGGATGGGAAGGTCATCACAAGTTCTACCAGGCTGCCCAATTTCTCCTCTGGAGCAAAGAGTTTGCAATTTGGTTTCTGAAGCTTAAGGGACTGTTAGGCCATAGGGCATCTTCCCAGGCAGGGTGGGTGCCTCTAACCCAGGGCCACTGTGGACTTCCACTGGGAACAGGGCTGGGGCACCAGAATCTGGAGATACCCAGTATCACCAGCCTTTTCCTCTCTTCCCCTTGCAAAACCTGCATTTCTCTTGCAGTCAGGATGCTGCAAGCAAGGACAAAAGCCCCGAAAGGACCCAGCAGTGGTGGGTGGGTTGACTGCTCATCCCCCAGTGCAGTATTTGGGATGGTGTGATGCACAGGAGTCAAGGTTTGATGAGGGGGCAGCCACCATGACTGCCGAAGAGTCACCCTAAGGGCTTTCCACAGTTCTCCCAGGAGCCCCAGCCCCTCTTTTCCAAGGAGACAAAACAATCCAAGTGACTTCTAGAATAAAAATGTAAATGAAAAAACCAACCAACCAACCAAAAAAACCCCCAGTATGCTTAAGGCAGAAGATCATCTTCCCCCTGCGAGTGCAAAGCAGCAGAGGAGAGGAGGGAGGACATGGAACCAAGAGATGGCTCCCAATGGGAGCTAAGCTACACCCCAGTCCCAGGGCATGTCCCCCACAAATCCCCCCAAAGCCTGGGGCACACACCAGGTCCCAGCAAGCAGCACACAGAAGCATCCTTGCAAGGTAAGGCCAAATTTTCTTGGCTGTTCAAAACTCAAGCAATGCCCAAAGGCTTCACACCATCTCCCTTGCTCCTTGGCAGCACAGGGATCCTTCTGAGCAAGGACCATGCTTCCCTTCCCTGCCTGTCACACGGCTGTGGTGTCCAAGCACAAGAAGGTCTTAGGGAAGAGAGAGCTGCAGGACCCAACTCTGCTCCACAAGAGGTGTTTCCCCCCACAAGATTTTTGTGCTGAAGGATGCTGGTGGTTGCTTCCCATTGCCCTGTGTCCTGTCAGCTTCAGACAAAAGTGAAAAGTTTTGTTTGTCAGCAAAGACACCAGAGAGACAAGGAGGACTGGGAGCAGGGCAGGGGAAGGTGTAGGACAAGTAACAGCTGACTTTGGGAATGTGCCTGGATTTGAGAGGTAGGAATTTGTTTGATACATACATGATCCAAGAGCCCTGCAAAACCATTCCCTTTAAAATGTGGTGGGACAGCAGTCGGTTCCCGTTGAAGAAACAGCTCCTGGCGCCTGCCTCCCGAGTCCATAAAGCCCAAATCTAAATCCCACTGCCCCCCCCAGCACACGGCACTGCCTGTCCCCAGCTTGGGGACCTGGTGTTCCTGGTGACATGGTCCCAAAGCCATGCAGGGAATTCCAGTGAGCAAATAAACCCTGGATGCTGTAAATCCTAACTCCCTGCAAGCCACAAATCCTTGGAAGGATGGAAAGTAGCAGGGAATCAGCCAGTTCAAAAGGATTTTCCAAAACTGATTGGTCACACTGTGGCATCTCAAAGGGCCATGAAGATGATAAGGCTGAAGAACCTCTCCTATGGAGAGAGGCTGAGAGCTGGGGTTTGTTCAGCACCTCCCAGTACCTGAAGGGGCTACAGAAAAGCTGGGGAGAGGCTTCTCACAATGACTTGAAGTGACAGGGCCAATGGCTTTGAGCTGAAAGGGGAGATTTAGATTAAATATTAAGAATAAATTCTTGCCTGTGAGGATGGTTTGAGACAGGCACAGGTCACCCAGAGAAGCTGTGGCTGCCCCACCCCTGGAACTGTTCAAGGCCAGATTGGATGGGGCTTGGAGCTCACAGAAGGTGTCCCTGCCCATGCAGGGGGGTTGGAATTTAATGATCTTTAAGGTCCCTTCCAGCCCAAATGACCATGATTCTCTCTCCTCCTTCCCCTTACACAGGACCACCTGCATGGGTTTCAGCCAGACAAAACCAGCTTCCACACTGACCTCAGAGCTACACACAGAGCTACACACCTCTGCTAATCTCTGCACAGAATCACAAGGACCGACACCCAAAACCTAGCACAGCACCACAGCAGCCAAAGCCCAGACCCGCCTCAGCTTTTACCTTCCAACCTGTTACATCCCAACAACTAAAGCACTGGATAAAGTCCCCAGCTCCTTTCAACTCTGCTCTCCATCCTTCTGGATTGTCACCCCGCTGTCCCCCCTCAGCAAAGGCAGCTCACAAAACAAAGCCAGCCCAGGACTATCCCCACTCCCCTCACCTTGCTGCTCACAAGGAGCAACAGGGGCTATTTTCTCTCACCATCTGCTCGGCTCCTTAAGTCTCTTTTTATTGGCCAGATGTTCTTGCAGACATGCAGCCACCCTGGCTTTAGCACTTGCTCTCAGGAGGAACTGGCATGTCCGATTTCTCAGAAATCTCCAGGAGGGAGAGGGCAGGCAGAGGCAGCACTGGAAGCCTGTAAAAGCCACACACCCAGGAATTTGGGCTCCTTTCTCCCCAGAAGAACATGTTCACTGCCAAACAATCTTTTATTTTACAAGATAATCTTTGCTACCTGCAGCATGCCAGTTCCCCCTACCCCTTTATTTATTTTTTTCCTCCCTCTGCAAGAAATACCACTAAAGCTCTTATTCTTTTGATAAAGAACCAATTGCTTAAGTAACAACACAGATTTATTTTGGATTCCTTCCCCCATGGCATGGCTGCCCCCCTCTAACCCACCCTGAGGTCAGTCTGGTTTCACAGCTCTGGTTTCAGTCTGGTTTCTCGCTGAAAACACCTACACAGAGGTTTATTGTGGCAACCACTGCCATAACACAGACACCACAACAGTTTAAGGGGCTTTACAACTCCCACTCTACTTCCATAAGAATAGGAGCCTTCCATTTCAGTACCAACAACAGCCCTAGGGGAGCGAGGCATGGGAACACGGGCTTCTGGGCACTGGAGGGGTGACCACCACAACCTCTGCCAGCCCAGCCTCCCTCCACTGGAGCAGACTGAAGCTGTGGGAGATGTAAGGAGAAGCACCTCAAGACACACCAGCTGCTCCACCACCACAGCAACTACTGGAGATGTCTCCCTGCAGGTCCATCCCTGTTTCCTCATGAGCTGAGAGCGTGCCACAGAAGCACAGACAGCTACGTTTGCAGTGTTGCTCTTAGCCTGGCACAGGTTCACCACCACCTAATGTTCATCTGCTTCAAATAGAATTAACAGGACTAAGCTTTCCTTTTCAGTTCCTCTGGGCAAGAGGCACAGCAGGCAAACAGAAAATGCAACATACCAGTTGTGGCAAAAGCCATACTATTAGCTAATTAAAAGAAAAAACAATTACTACCAAACAGCAACTGAGCAGGGAGTCCTGCAATTCCATCACCCAAACTACAGGCAAGTCAGCAGACAAACATCAGTGCAAGGATCCTACTTCAAGAGTGTCACCTTCCCTGACCATCCCAGCTGTGACCCCCAGAATTTGCTTGGCTGCAAACACAGCTGCCCTTGACCCACCTCTGTGTTTCCCCGACTGGGGCAGTGAGGCAAGGCAAGGGGCAGCATTCCAGGACAGCACCTGACAGAGGATTTTTTCCATACCACAAGCCACAGGGAGACCTGTTTGCAATTTCCCTTCCCCAGCACAGTCCTTTCCATGCTCCCCAGCAGCTCTCTAAGACACCATAGCTCCTGAATCCCAACCCCACCCCATGGGAACCATCACCTCCTTGCCTCGTCCCACTGCTGCACTGGGCTGCAGAACAACACTCTCTTCTCAGCGTGGGATGCCCTCATGCCATCTAAGGATTCTTAAGGCTTTGAAAAATGCATTTGGATGTGGAGAATAAAGTTCTGAAGCCTTTCTTGGCCTAGACAGTGGGACCCAGCTCTCCTTTCAAAAGGGCCTTAGAGTCATCTGCACCACTGTCACAGCTGCAGGGGAAACTGGTATTGAACTGGCACAAGAGACATGCCCAGAAGCAGTAGCAGCAACTAAAAAAACAAAAAAAAACAAAAAAAAAGAGAAAGAGGAACTTTGGTTTAAAATAAAATAAAATGAAAAAGAAAGGGAGAGAGAAAAGGTAAACACAGGTGAAAGTTGTCTCACGAGAGGGGGTATTTGCAGGGCATAGTCCCACAACCCTGGAGATGTAGATCTACATTCGCAGCTTTGTTTTACCATTACAACCTTCATTGCACAGGACTCAAAATCACCCTCATATGGTTAAGTTTCATAAATAATGTGAAAACTATATGCAACAGATACATCATATTTCCAAAAAAATTATAAGAAAAGTTACATCAAATTAAAAAGTAGCTTCATGAATGAAGATACTGCTCTAAGTGCACTTTCCCTGCAAGTGCAGCCAGTGCCTCAGCGCTGGATATAAAGAAAAAACCCAACAACAACAACAACACAAAAACCCCCAAAACAAAACAAAAAATCAGATTAAAAAACTTAAGTCCGGTTTCAACCAGTCAAAACCGGGCCAAGCAGAAACTGAGTGTGCTCTCGGCACTGTCCCGTGAGGGAGTCCCTATGATGCTTCATTATCCAGACAGGTTTGGATGTCCTTGTTGAGACTGTAAACAATCCTTCTTTCCTGAACTGTCCTCTTTATTGGCAAAACAAAGTAAAATATTTTATTTTTTTTCTTTTTTAAAATAGAACATTAAAATTAACCCAGAAGAAAAGAAATGAAACACAGTGAGCTTGTTGGAGTCCTAGGATCTGGTCTGGAAGAGCTCGGAAAACATGTTCAGTGTTTTCTCCTGTTTTTAGCTGGAACTGTACCAGAGATCGGGTTACTTGGGGAAGAGGGGAACAGAACGGGAAAAACAAAGGATGCGGAATAAGAGCCCGTGGCCACCTCATGTGTTCACTTCGCTCGCGAGGTTCTCTATCAACACCTTAGTGTCACAAGCCTTGGACCTGGAAAAAAAACAAACAGAAGACATTCACTGAGGAGGAGGAGAAATTCTCATTACTACATGCAGACACTAAAAACACAGTGTTCTTGGAAACTTCCCTCCACAGAGAAGAATTGCTTTCCTCCCTGGGAACTGTGTCACTCTCCCATCCCTCTGCACAAAGCTCCCCAAAACCTCTGCAGCAGATGCTGCAAAGCCAAGGGAGCGTTTGTCCTCCACTTGCCACTGCACAAAGGTACAAAGCAGCTCATTTTGGACATGTGTGACCTGTCCTAGGGCTACATGGGTGTGGTTGCAGGGAATTCAACCAGGCTTTGGCCCACATCCCACCTGCACAAAGTTTTCAGCCTCTGGCAGCCACGTAAATTGTTTGCACTGGTGGGATCCATGTGCTCAGAGCCAACACAGATATGAGACTAGCATGGCCCTAAGCTGCAGCTCAGAGCACACCCTTTGTGTGACAGCCACAGACTCCTGCTCCAAATGTTCCCTCTTCTCTGTGTTGGTGGGGGATATGCTGCAGGGATTGCACAAGGTGCTGTGCTTCCCAGGGGAGCAAAAATGGTCAAAGTGCAGAGCTCCACAGCTGTACTGTGGGGTGCAGAAGGGACACCCTGGCTCTGGAGCAGCCTGTGGTGCCTGGCACACTGGCACTGCAGTGAAGACGTGCAGAGAACAGGGTCAGGGGCTGGGGTCTAAGCTGCAAAGTGAAGGTATGGAAAGAAAAAGTGCGTGGGTTTAAATTTGGGAGAGGAAATTTAGATCTGAGATCTCACATACGAAATCATTCACCAAATGATAACTGAAATCTTCGTGTGGTCTGAGGCCTGGGAAAGGCTGGTTCACGAGAACCTCTCTTCCAGGGTTAGAATTACAACTTCTGGCAATGGCTAGAGGCTGGGTTTTTTTGCAGGAGGGAAGTGTTGTAAAGGGAACTCCCTTTTCCAGTGGTTCACCAGAATTCCAAGATGATGTAAAGGATGCATCACCCCTCCAGCAGAGAAATTATCATTTACTATTTGGGATGGGTCCTCCCTCTGAATTAATATGTTGGCAGTCATCTTCACATGACCACCCACTTCATAAATGGCCACCAAGGATTTACAGCAGCTGGAACACGATTCAGTTTTGCTGCAGCAGAGGAGAGGCAGAACGTACTGCGAAGCGAGGCGTGGTCTGCGCAGGGACACGCTCTGGCTGCGCTTCCACTGCTTGTTCTTGCGGCGGTTTCGAACACCATCTTCCTGGTCCATCATCTGATCCAAGAGTGTCAGGTCATCAGCGTTGAGTGGTGCCACTGAGATGTCCCTCACGGCACGGAATTCACCACAGTTGTTCAGGTGCTCGTTTTCCAGACGGAAGAAGTTCCACACAAACCGCCTGGGTGCAGAAAAAGGGACAATTACCCATTTGGTACCACTTGGCTGTCTCCCATGTTTGGCAAAACCCTGGCAGATGCAGCTGAGGACTGAGCAGTGTGTGCCTCTGGGAACAGGCTGGGAGTACAGAGAAAGAGAGTGACAGCACACCCACTACATCATCTTCCCAGCTCTCTGGAGAAGAACAGATCTGTCGGGTTCATTCACTGTTCTAACAATGGCAGCCCCAGTCTGGACAGCGTGAAGGCAGCAGCACTGCACGCAAAAGCCAACGTCCACCAAGAACATGAGTGGGGCTCAGCTACCTCCACCATGGCTGTGAGTGAGGTTCAGCTTCAAGGGCTTTTATTCATCTCAAGAAGCTGTAGGGGTGGGTCTCCAGCTAGAGGACAAGAGTGTAATAAGCCATTGCAGGACCCAAACCTATGATGCAGACTCCAAATAAGTGGCTGGAAAAGTGGCAGAGATTTGAGAATAATTGTAAACCTGAAAATTAAGTGAGATCTTGTCCTGGTTTGAGCCAGGATAAAGGTGATTTTCTGTCTTGTACTTTTGCTTGCAGCTAAGTTTCTTGTAAGTAGTTGCACTTGCTGAGATTAACAGAAGTTTCTCAGAGACAGTGTCTGCTTCTAGGACTGATAACACTGGATGTTTATAGTTACTGCTAGAAATTGGTATGCAGACTCAAGGACACTTCTCAGCTCTGAGGAAAACATTTTACCCTGCAGAAGGAGTAAAGAGGTCCCACCTGAACCCCTCCTCGGGGGAGGCCCGAGACAAGATAGATGCCAGAACTGACCAAACAGAGTATTCCATCCCATACACGTCATACTCAGTATAAATTTGAGGGATCACGAGGGTCAAACATCCTTTTTCACCTTTTCCTGCCCTTTCCCTCCTTCCTGCCCTTCCTTCACCGGTTTCCCTGTTTGCTTCGGCATCCCGGGAGGATTCCGTCCGTCCGTCTGCCTGTGGTCCTGATCCGTGCCAGCCTGAATCTGTGTGTTCCTGCCTCCAGCTCCCGACTGCTCCTGACCCCAGGGTCCAGCCTGGACTTTCCCAGGGCTGCCCTGCAACCTCCGTGGTGACGTGAGAATTATTGGGGGAGAGGGGGGAGGAACGTGGGATCAATCTTTTCTTGTATATTTGTATATTTGTATATATTAGTAATTTTACCTATTTATCATTACTGTTTCATTAAAGTTTTGTAGTTTAGTTTCCAACCCGTGAGTTTCTTTCCTTTATTCTCTCTCCTTTCCTTATCAGGGAGGAGAGGGGGATTAATATATAAATCTGTTATTAGGTTTAATTGCCGGGCCAGTGTTAAACCGTGACAGATCTCCTATAGAAAACTCAACAATTTTTCTACATTTAGCATCCTATTTGGGTTAAACATCCCTCTTAGACCTACTCTTCCATTTCAAGGACGAGTATCTTCCATGTCCAAGGGTCAAGGCACCTCCCACCACACTGATGTTGTACGAGTAATAAAAATGTAAAAGAGAAATGATCTGTTCAGTCAAGCAGCCTTACCTGAATACCTCAAGAGGGGCAAACACAGTGGAAATTATGTCCCCAGCGTATGGGAAGATTTGCATGGAGGTGAGGGAGATCTGGATGGTCCATGCAAAACGCAGGATCACGTCTTCTACAATGGCACAGTAGTAGTATGCCTGAAGAGCAAGACAAACAGGACAGGTTATTGTACACACTGCACAGGACAGACCTCTTCAGGAAGACATAGAACTTCCTGCTCAACCACTAGAAGAGTGAACAGCATCAAATAACCTCTTTGAAACCAATAAAGACCATTGTGTGACTAGAAAATCTCAGTCCAAGAAATTCAGGAAGCACCAGTGGCCAACTGCAACATGCTCTAAACCCAAAAAGTTTTGTTAAAATACTGAGAAGCCTTCCCCAAGGTAAGAGCAGGCTGCATACGTACTTTCTGTGGGTATACAATTCCTTCTCGAAGAAAGGTATTTTCACCAGCATTCTTGTCAAAAAGACCCCAGTCCATCTTCAGGTCCCAAATAAGGGTGTAGCAAGAGCTGATGAAGTAGAAGATAATCCACAGGTAGAAGAACACTTGGGTGTCACTGTGGTTTTTAGCTGGAAGAGAAGAACAGCATATTTCTGTAGAGCTTAAAGCAGGTTGCTTCTTAAAACAGCTACGAACTGGTTGATCTGACCCATGGAAACAACACCCCTCTTATCCACATTCTGGAAAATTCAGGCTAGCTATTCCCAACCAAGCCAAAAGCCTTACCAGGGCTAGTTGTATATTGCTATTTAAATTCCGCTGTCAGCTTGTTAAATGTTCTGCACTGGGACTGAGATTTGCACTGATGGTTTTATTATGGTTTTATTTTCCCGAGCCTCCTGGCACACTCGTGGTCATTCGAACTGCGAACAGCAGGTGGAGGCTGAGGGCCACATTTCACGAAAGACACGGCTGCAAGGCAGCCTTCAGCCAAGAGGGGTTTGGTTTGCAAAGAGGGTGTGTTTTAGCTCGTCTCAAGATAAACAACCGTGAATTTGTGCATTGCATGTCCGAAGGAGGACGGGCACTACAGGGATTCCCATTAGTCCTTTTCAGAGGTTGTGGTGGAAAGAGAAAATAATCAAAAAGCAAGCAATACATGAACATGTGTGTATAAATCCTGAAGAAGGTTCAGCATGGAGTTTTAGCTGTCCATAGAGAGCTCCTCTCTGTGAAACAAAGGACTGTGGGCAGGAAGTCTGTTCACCTCATGTATGTTTTTGCAACTCGGTTGTTCCCCATTCCCCCAAAAAACGTTACATAGCTCCCTCAATTCAGCTGAATTTCCCTACATCAGTTGGCTGGGTAAAAACAAACATATCTGATAACTCTGCTTGCTTTTAATTAGCATGGGTCATAAAGCTCAATGAAAATAAAACATGTTACAGTGCTTTGCAAAGCTGAGAGGCTTTGCCTCTCCCTGCTGTCAGAAGTCTCTCCTCCTTTCTGTGCATCTTGTTCCCCGATTCCCTCTAACGAAGCCAATAACACTTCTAGTAAAAAAAAAGACAATGTTTGCAGTTCAAACCTGATCCTATGCTAAGCAACAGCACTGCTTCCCATAGAAGTGGCTCTAAAACATCAGAATACCTGAAGCTGATCACAGAGGGAGCAACAGGATAATTTGCTTGCTCCTTCTCTTTGTGTTTCTAACAATTACAATATAAATGGCATGCAGCAACCCAATAAAACCAATGGAGGTGAAAATGAGATGCATTGTGTACGTGTACATTCCTCCCACTATGCCTTTCAGGCTTCCTGGACATGATGTGCAGGATATAGGTCAAATATACACTAGTCATACCCCTTTCAAAACACACCCCCTAAAGCAAACCTATTAAAAGCCACTTCTGCAGCAAAGCTCAGCTGCAGAGCAGTTCTACATCGGCAGAGGAAACGGACCCAAGATCTGCTGCAGCTCTCAGGCTGGACTGGTTCCCCTGCTTTGGTGCGAGGTTGGAAGCCTTCGAGCAGCAACCTGCATCCTCCCAAAGCTTGGTGGTACCCAGGGAGACGTCCCACACTGCCGAAAGCCATGATCTCACTCACCCAGCAGCAGGCACAGAAGTCCTGCAGAGAAGGGGCTCTGATGCCCAGGCACACTAATGCTGCTGCTTTGAAACCAAGTCTCCCATCTACTTTTACAGTGCTGCTGCCCACAAACCAGGATGAAGGTGAGGATTCTGGAGCTCAGCAATTAGGGCTCTACTGCAAGACTGCCCCCATCAGCTCCTCCAAAGCCTCCACTGTATTATGTGAGGAAGAAAAGGCAGATGCTGACATTCGGTGACTCAGAGACACTAAGCCTGTTCTTTCCAACATTATTTTTAGCTCATTAGATCTCCATGTTTAGTTCCTAGTACCAGATCCTTAATGATAATTCAAAGGTAGCTGATAGGTTGAGCACTTTCAAAGAATTAAAAGCTCCAAGCTACGCTGTGAGACTGCAAGCTTCCTACCAAGCTTAGGTTTGAAGGTTAGGTCACACTGCTTTTTTGTTTTGTTTTGGTTTTTTTTTTACTTTAAGGGCAGAACATGAAAAAAACAAGTCTTACTTCACATCTTCATGAAGAAGGCAGTACAGACAGTACCATCCATCACCATGACTTTGGCCACATTCCTGGTGTGAGCCATGCCCTGCAGGTGGAGGGCTGAACAGCAGCTAAGGAACATTGCTGGACACGCCTTTAGAGGTCTCCAACCATAGAGGGGATAGTCTGGCCCCAAATTATTATCTCAAACTATGTAAGCAGCTAGCAAAACTGTATCCTAAGTTGGCAATTACCCAGGAAGGTGATTTCACACTGCTCAAACCTAAACTGCCTTAAAGGTTATTGTGTGCAATTATGAAACAGAGGAGTACCAGGAAGAAAAAGGCCCACGTAAGAAATCTTGTGGCATTAACATCATCAACCTCAAAAGGATATGTTTGCTTCTAGTCAGTTAGGTTATGATGGCCTCAGCTCCCTTTCCCTGCCCCCATCTTTGTGGCAGTCTTTTCAGCAGCACCTGGGGTGATGCTGGTCACCCCTCACTCCTGCTCACTTTCTCCCGCTCCATTATGCATCCAGCTCCTGAAAAAAATCCATTAAAAACCCAAACCATTTCCTGGTAAAATGCTCTCATCAGAACTAATCTATTGTCTTCAGCCTTGGCCTCTGAGTCCCTTCCTTTAATCACTTATCCTTCTTTTCCTCCCGCCTGAAATTCTGTTCGATGCCTTCCCTCCTTTAGTCCTCATTGGTATGCAGCTGGTGTACAGAAATATGTTCCTGCTCTAGGCAAGCAATTATATCTCAATCTCTGCTGGCTGGGCCTGGTGGCCCTCTTCACTGCTGCTCAGGGGGGTAGAAAATCAAGGCATTCGTATTCTGCCCAGAAGCTCCATCTACTCCTGACCTGGCAGTTTTCCAGGAACAATACATAGCTGTGCATACATATGATGACATCATCAGGGATTATTTAAGAAGGAACTGTTTCATCCTGTGTTGGTTTTTGTTTGTTTGTTTGTTTAATGATGTGCTAGAAAAGACCAAATTCATGAGATTCAGTCAGTTTCAGGATGGGAAAAGCATTCTTGGATACCTGGTGGATCTCAACCTCTCCAAGAGGGAAAAAAAGACCAGTTCTTCAGTGTCCCATGAACTGCAGCAACCCTGCAGCAAGGGGTAGGTGAAGGACCTTTCTACTCCATGCTCCAAAGGGCACTGTCAGGTAGCAACTTCCTAAGCCACAGCTATGCAAACCAGCACATGCAGGATGAACCAACCCTCTGCAGAGAAATTCACAGGTGCATCTGTACCCTCCCTGTTGCTGTTTGCAACCTTTACCAGAGAATTTCCATCAGCAGCCTCAGTGTACCCTATAAAAGGCAGTTCCAGCAGATACTCTGCACAAATACACCCACAAACAGCCCCAGAGGGTCTGCTAGATAAATAATGGAAGGCTTCCATCTCTGAATTGAAGCTGTGAATGGCCACAGCCCCAGAAAACAGCCAAAGGCACTTGGACCAGCAGAATTTACTGCCTACAAAAATTGCTGATGGGCAGTATCTTGGATCCCAAAACCAGTCCCAGAGGACACAATATCTCACTGGCATTTGAAGAGAAACACACTTGACAGAAATTATAGCCCCTTCTTGACACAGGCAACAGAAAGGTTGCTTTCCATCAAAGATAGGCAGAAAATACTATCCTGAATGCTGCTAATATTGACTTTACTTCCAAGTATACTGTTTACCCTGCTGAATTATTCCAGGGAATGTAAACACTATATAGTATTCAACACAGCCAAAATCAATGCCATGTATTATTGAAGATCTGGATAAGAGCACAAAGGCCCTTGATAAGCACTCCTGATGTGTCAGCCCCTGCAGCTGACTGTGTTTTCTGCTGGTGGGGAAAGCTGTGATAAAAGATGTAAGAAGTGTGAGATTATCAGGAAACATGGTCAGGTAAGCCTGCTACATCAGACAGAACTCACCCAGCCCGAGCAGCGGCAATTAAAAACCCCCTGGTCCAGGCATGCCAAATTCAGGTTCCTCTGATGACCAACAACCTTTCAAACACAGATTTATGCAGGACAAAACCGAAAATATATATCTATTCACAGTGTGCTAGCCAAGCCCAGATAGCAGAGTACTGAGCATACATGCTCTCTGCCACCCAGTCAGCCTGGGGATGACACGTGCCCATTACCTCCATCCCAGCACACAAGGGGGGGGTGTGACAGCCAGAAGTGACTTATCTACCCAAGAACTGCAATCAGAATGACATCTCAAAGCATTTCTCTAACACCTTCCTGCTTGAAGCAGTGTTACTGCTCCCTCAGTAATTATACTCTCAATGAGGGGAGAGCAGCAGTGTTGCCCTCCTGCCCAGACAGCTTTTTTAGTACTGATCAGTGGCACAGCCATGGTGTGACCGTGGACTTCCTGCATTAAAAAAGCAAATAACCCAGAGGAGCACAGTGAGAATTCTCCATTGTGCACTGATGGGCTTTGTCAAACACCAACCATTTTGTCTGAACAACCTTCCCATCAGGTTCTGCAAACCTCTGCTATAGCTTCTGGGCACAATTTACAGCAGAAGAACTGTCAGGAGACAACATCTCCTTTCCTCTTCTAGTAAGATTTTCCATTGGTAGATCATAGAAATCCTCAAATTGTGTTTTGACTAAGAAAAATACTCTGCAGGTTTGCATCAGAAATAGCATGGTAAGCAGGGACTTTGCTGGACAACTTAAAGATGACTGGGACAGTGTCATCTGCTACCTCTATAGTGCTTTGAGATTCAAAACCAGATTGCTTCAAAATAGAATGAAAGTCAAAATAAAAAAGCCTATTGTCAGATGATTACATCTCCTAGATTTCTGCAGCACCACAGAACTCCAGATCTGCACTTATTTGACAGGAAAATCACTTGTGATGGAGTCAGTTGCTTCTCTTAAAACGTTCCATCAAAAAAATGTCAGGCTTCCCCCTCTAATTGCCCAGGGAACGAGGTATCAGTAGGCCATCCTTTTTACTAACACCCTACTCATTCATGTTCCTGCTTCTCCAGCCACCTTTACTGATGAGGTGTATGAAGCCACACCAATGGCACTGCAAGTCCACATCCCAGCTACCAACATACATCTCTTGGCTGCAACCCTGAGCAGTGAATGCAGGAACCCTTCAGCAGCCGGGTGCTGAGCCTGCCTCTCCACCATGGCACACTGAGAATGTCCCACTTGACATTCAAAGACCTACAAAGCATGGGAAGATTCCCTCCCCTGTGGGATTTCATGCCTTGTTTGTGCTGATGTTCAGGGAGCAGTGTCAGCTCCCAAACCCCCTCCCCACTCACTTACCGGTGAGAAAGCAAAGTTCCTGCCAGCACCTCTGCCTGGCCAGTCTGCTCCAGCTGCAAAGCCCTGCCGAGCTGCTCCTCACCCTTGCCAACAGCTCAGCCCCAAGGCACCATCCGGGACGGCTGAAGCAATTAGAGGAGCTAACAAGCCAGGGTGGAGGAGCTGGGCTTGCTCAGGGTGCTGAGGAGACCCATGTCAAAGACAGGAGGAGGTCAGAGGGCAGGATGAGAATGTTTGCCCATGGCAATGCCTCCAATTCTTCACTAATGACACTGCTGCTGTGATGGAAAGGATCAGAAAGAATGGCTAATGAACACGACTCATTACTGAAGGCCTCCTGGGCACAGGATGACAGCGTTTCAGACAAAAATTCATCCTAGCTCACAGTAATGTGACAGCCATTGCCCGTTTTGGCTCCAAATAATCATCCTGATGGAGTTGCCAGTGTGCTGTGCTAAGACAAGTTGTGTGAAAACTGTAAATATTAAGAAAGAAGCCAGTTAATCCCATTACAAATTTTGTTTTACTTTGAGAGGTCAATCCAAGCACTCTATAAGGCTCTTCTGACACCTAAATCAAATGATCTGGCTTGCTGCAGCACTGACAGCTCTTCTAGCACTGAGAAAGAAGGGGAAAGATGGGAGATCTTGTACTGACACACAAAGGATAAGCTAGAGAACAGGATCTCAGAAAAGCTTCTTGTTTCAGTGTTTCAGAAGATTTGTACCTGAATTCTAGATGTCCATTTATTTTGCTTTGCCTTACTCCCTAGAAATGAAATAACATTTCTCAGATGAGGTATTATAAGTTGCTGCACAAATGTCTGATCTCTGTAAAAGTGATTTTAGTCTCAGTTCTCACATCACCTTGTTTTTGTGTCCTGTAACACTTTAGGATCAGGGTTAATTATTGTTCCACCTACCAACCAATTCACCCTGCAGATTCGGACAAGGTGACATGGGCTAAGTGACACAACCCACCATCTATCACTTGGGCTGGCAGAGAAAAGCAGAGCTAAGGAGTAGTCAGGTATCTTCCTGCAGCTTCCAGTGCAACCACTTGATGTTCCCACCATCCTCTGCTCCTTCCTGACATGCATGATTATCCCTCTCCTGGAAGTCTTCCCCCTCCCCAGGTGAGGGGCAGTGGAATAGAGGGCGGGAGAACCAGTGATCCATTCCAGCAGGAAGGTGGTGACACCACTGGCAATGGCTGAGGGCATCGTGATGAATGAGGAGTGGGAAGCAGCTACAAGACCTGGGAATCTTTCATTGTGTTGTCAAAAAGCAGCACGTTCCCCATTCATCTTCATCTGGTCAGAGCTTAGTAATGGATGGTCCAACACCTTCCTGCCAAAGCCCATTAATCCAAGGAGGACTCTTTCCTTGAAGCTTCACATCTCTATTCCTTGGCAAAGCAAGGAAGGAAGTTTCACAGTTTTTTCAGGCTTTAAAAAAGACAAATTGCACATCCCTTCACCAGAAGCTAGTAGCTGAAGCAGTGGCAGGAACACAGACAGAAGCACTACTCTTTAGAGACAGCCCTATTTAGTTAACTTCTGTATTTTTAATTACTGTCAATTTCCTGGGCTGTTTAATGAGAAAGTGTGTGGCAGTTACATTATCTTGGACTGACCTAAGGCTCTCCAGGGCACTTCCAAGCAGGTGGCAGCCAGTGTTCAGCAGTTTTATTTGGAGTACCTGGAAAAGGCGTGGGAGCAGTGTGGAAGAGGAGACGCTTACTCAAGTTTCCAGGCCATGAGGGATTAACTCTGGAATAATTCAGAGGTTAATAAATAGCTGGATACTACTCAGACCACATGAATTTAACCAAATAAATTGTTAAAACCAACCTTACAATGAAAACTTGCTGAAACTATCTTTCCTTTCAGTTTATGGATAAAATATCACATACCCAACTTTTACTCAGAATTTGTGTTTAAGCTCAGTTAACATGCTTCTGAAGAACACCAAGGTAAACACAACAATGCTAAGCTGAAAGATCCCACAAAACAAAAAATTATAGATGGGCACAAAGCACTTGAGAAGCTCAGTTCTTCAGAAACAGAAGCCAAATCTTTACTCTGTGTGAGCTGATGACAGCATGGGAGCACCAAGGAAAGAGAAAAATGACAGACAGCAGCAAAAGAAAGATGTGTCTCATTTCATGAAGGATAAAGCTGGAACATAAACACCAGCATAAACATTGACACCCCCCCTGCAGTGCTGTGTCCATTTCTGCAGTCAACACAAGAAGGACACAGAGCTGTTGGAGCCAGTCCAGAGGAGGCCACAAAGATGCTCAGAGGGCTGCAGTATCTCTGCTCTGGAGCCAGCCTGAAAGAGTTGGAGCTGTTCAGCCTGGAGAAGAGAATGCTCCAAGGAGACCTTAGAGCACCTCTCAGTACCTGAAGGGGCTACAGGAAAGCTGGGAGCAACTTTTTACATGGGCATGGAGTGATAGGACAAGGGGAACACATTCAAGCTGGAAGAGGTCCCTTTCATGCTTTAAGGTTCCTTCTAATACAAAACAGTCTGGGATCCTGTGGTAGTATTCAGCTATCTTGGAGGGAGTTCAGCCCTGTTAAATCCAGAAAGGATTTAAGGCAGAAAGGAGCCATAGGCTCTGCTCACCATGCTGCAGGCAGCTGACAGCTTCAAGTTACAGCTCTGCCTCATTTGCCTCTGCAAAAACCCCCCACAGCACTGGATTTACAGAACACGGCCTTTGCTTCCCATTCCTCTGAGCAATATAAAAATACTGAGAACTCTTCCTTTGGGAGCTCAGCAACAGTTGCCCTTGGGTTGCTGCTGTCTTCCCTGAGATGTGGTTGTGGTTGTGTTTCTGAGCCACGGCATCAGCATTTGTCCCTGCCACTGCTGCCTGCTCTGCTCTTACACTATGGGGTAAGCAGCTACTCTGGCTTCACTGATTCAGATGATGTCTGAATATCAAGGTGATAGCCAGGAGTCAACCCCATAAAACTAGTTTAGGACAACAGCATGTCATTTTTGGGACAGAAAACCCACCAGAATTTACTTTGGTACCTTACAGGTCTAACATCCCCACTGCAATTAGCAGAGAAAATTGCATTATGCATCTAAATCAAAAGCAAGGAAATAAATGGCTTCTTTGAGGGAAAAAAAATAAATAAATCAGAATTACACACTGCCCGAGCAGTATGAATGTGGTATTTTGGGGCAACTGACATCATCTTCAAGACCCCACAGTACACTGTGGGAGGATCCTTCCCTACAGAAGGCAGTACCATGTATGACCAGATGCAGACACATCACTTAAACATAATCAGATAGCATTTGCTCATTTGTTTAGATCCAGTTGTTTTCCAGCAAGCACACAAAAACACAGCACAACAGGGCTGTAAGTACACTCTGGATGAGTTAACTGGCTTCCCAAACCCTCCCAGCAGCACAGTCCATCTTCATGCAGCCAGCAGATACAGGTAAAAAATGACAGAGCAGCTACAATTCAATGTTCAAACCAAGAAAGGACAACAAGCCTTTCCAGAGGGCTGTGACACCCCCAGGGGAGCACAGGGGCTGGTGTACATTACCTGAACTCGCAAGGAAAGGCCACCAGTTACCCTCTTGTCCTGGCAGTCTAGCACTGTCATGCTAGAGGTATAAGCCACAGATGTGCAAACACAGGCATGAAAGACTGTGTAACTAGACCCCTCCTTACTACAGCAGTTAATAGGTTCATTAGTTACTGCAGTTTAGGGTGTAAGGAGCAAGGATCTTGACCAATCTGACACCTGGTTTGGGCAATGCCTGCTTTCCCAGTAGCAACAAGCCCCCAACAGATGCTTTGCAGGTAAGAAATTGGTGTTTGTCTCTGCCATCCTTGGGCAGACGTGGAGAAGGTATGGGTGAGCAGTGCCCCTGTTTTCAACAGGAACATCATAACAACTTGGTGATAGACCATCTGATTCCACATTCAAAAGAACTGGGAATCTAAAAAAAGCACACTGATAAAACAGGAGTTTTAATGGGTACTGCATATTAGAGTGCATTTAGAGCAGAATGGCCACAGGCCTCCAAAGCTGACAAGACATGGCAAGGTCTTCAGCCCTCTGAAAAACTGCTACAAGCCCAGGCATGGTGACTTTACAAAACCTGTGCTAACATGTAATTTCCAAAGCCCATAAAGCTTCCAGAATTCCTTTTTTTACAATACCAACATCCTGCTCTTGACTCCCACTAAGTGAACTGGATGGACAAAAGGTGGGAGTCCTGAACATCTCAGTAAGTGGAACAAGCCTTGTGCCTGGCTCATAAACACCTTGTTACAACCCACTCCCTGCCAGCCCTGAGGAGCAGACAACAGTTATATATGGCAGCCAGGAGAACCAGGGGCAGCTGTCCTGGCGTGGATGCAGGGTTCAAGGGGAGGAGAAAGAGAGGTCAAATTCTTCACCAGGACATTTTGACAGATGCTGCTTTTCCCTTTGCTTGCACAACCTACCCCCACCTTCCCACAGAAGGCTCTGCCAGACTGTCCATCCCCCCGGGGAAGGAGAAGCATTACTCAGCCCCCACAAAGCAGGCACTGTATACAAAACTTATAACCAGTGACTGTAGCCAGGCAATAATCTGTATCTGTCTCATCATGGGGTTTGGTGGTGCTGACTAACTGGACTGCAGGGCTGGAACTGAAGAGCTGCAGAATGTCACTGAGCAAACATGTTAAAAAGGGAACAAGCTCTGGGGCCACAGCAGTGAGGAGGAGATGCACAGGGAGGCTGGGAGCACCACTGATGCTCCCAGCTCAGGTTTGAGCACACATGCAGACACAGAGCACCTGACTCCCAACCCTTAGCCACCCTGCACCACTGCACTTCTCTACCATTAAAACACAAGGCTGGACAAAACATTTCCAGTGTGACTTCAGGCCCAGCTACATCACAACAGCCATTTCTTGGCCACCTGGAGGTTTCTAATAAGCCTACCACCCTTCCAAAAGCCTAACAAGGAGCATGCCTTGAACACTTCTCCTGCCTCGACACAATCATATTTCAGGATAAGTAATTGGTCACAAGTATTTTGTGGCTGCTAACACCTGGAGACACAGAAGGCATGTATTTTCAAATAAAAGAATACAGCTCTTAGGACTTCAGAGCAATGAAAGGCAGAGCGACTGCCTGAAGTGCAGAAACTAAAAGCTTTTTCCCTCAGAACAAGGGAAGAATCAAGTAATTGTCGTTTCCAGGGAGATGGGGAACTTGAGGGATCAGAGCTCAGTTTGCAGTTAAATGGATTGGAAACAACTCCCTACATCAGCTGAAGAAAAAACATGGATAAAAACACACAAGAAAATCCAGTGATTGCATTTTCCTAGCACTGTGCACACCTCCCCACATTCAGGGATGATAGACTGACTTTATTCAGATTATCCAGATTAGCTACTCATGAATGCCAAGGGATAAGTAACTTCCTATGTTCTCCTTTTCATCACACATCTCCCATTTGGCATCCCTTCACAGCAAAAACTGACAGGGATTCTAGTTTTCTCCTTTTGAGAGCAAAACCTGAAAAATCTCTCTCACTCTTCTCAAGTGCAGTGCTAAGCAGACTAGGCATGCACAAAATACCTAAAAGATGTTAAGATACTCTTTGCAAGCTAGGCAGGCCTTTGCCTTTCCCCTGAGATGCTTCACAGGTGCCAAAAGACAAAAGTTCATGTTCCAACAGGAGCTAAATTGAGCTCCTCCCACATAAAAACCAAATCCCATGAGGTGCAAAGGGTTTTAAAAAATAACCAATACCTTTATGAGTGCTGTAGAGGGCTGCAAATGTCACCACAAAGAAGGTGGTGGAATATTTTCCAGCATTAACCAGATGAAAGGCCCGTTTGTTATCACGGTAACGGCGCAGGCACTGGATGAATCGCAACCAAGCAGGGATGCACTGGACAACTGCTCTCACTCCGTAGGAGTAGCTGTAACAAATCTGGTTATCTGCAAGAAAAAGAAAAAAATCAGGAACAGAGTCAGCAAACATAAGTACCCCTATTGTCTTCTTTTCTGTAAGCATAATATCACTTGACGTGATTGCAACCCCCCATCATTGTCTCCTGCTTAGGCACACACACGTCCAGCACAGCAAGCAGCTCATTGCTGGAAAGTAACCTGGAGCCCTTCACTGCATCTCAGAGGTACACAGGTCAATGACATCAATATGACATCAATAACATATCCAGACAGATTATCATCTTACCCTTCCACTTCTCCCAGTATAATTAACATGCAAGGAGATTAGAAATCTATTTTTAAATTTATTTTCTGCTATTGGCAGTACTGAGAATAATCAAATTAGAGATGGAACTACAAAAGGCCTTCGACACTGTGTTTTTGTACATGGATAGGAGAGCATTTCCAAACTCTGCAGGACAGCTCAAAAAGGCTACTTTGCCCAAGATGTCCTTGACCCATTTTTCTTGTATACTGTAATAGGAAAAAACATACTTCAGCATGTGTTTGGGGTTTTCAACATGTGACGGGGGTGAGAGTCAACTACAACAACATGACATTGTGTCACACCCCTGATGTTTGGAAGCCTTTTTTTTTTGAGGAAATATCCAGGAAAATCCCAGCTTTTCCCTAGAACCTCCAGGCACACCATGTTCTTACAGTGCCTTGCTTACCACATGTAAACCAAACACTCCACTGGCTAACAAACATTTGTTTCTTATTCACATAAATGAAGACAAATTTTTAGACAATATTTATGCCAAAGCACTGCACTATCGTTCTGCTGTTGGGACTGGAAGAGGACAAGTTGTTACCCACTCGGTTGCTATGTTTATTTTATTTATATTTTAATAAATATTTAGTTACATGAGACACCATCTTAACGCAAAGAGAAAGATCAGACAGATTGGAAGAACAAAGTGAACACTTATGCTTATTGAAGCATACTGCAAATTCTTCCAGCAAGTGTCAAAACCATCAGGCAATGCAAATTGCCATCAGTCACTGCTTGAAATGGAAAGACAACACAGCCTGGTCCAGGAGGAGACAGGTATGATTTTGCCACTGGGAAGGCCAAAGTCAGAATTTATATACCAGCTCTGCAGCTCTTCTGGCTAGAAAGGAGAGGCAGAGCATGTACACCCCTGGTATCACAGCACCAATTCTAAGTGAATAAGGGGTGGCACTGCCAAGCTCTGAGGACATTTCTCCATCCTCTCTTGCTGCCTGGTACCGTGACGGAGCCTGTAAGAAGGAGGCTGCAGCCCAGAGAGTTGTGGTTAACAAGCTCATGCAACTCTTTTTCATGCTGAGCAACAGGCTAAAAGCAAGTATCTGGATAAAGAGCTATGAAATAAAACAACAATGCCAGGGAAACGGGCATTCTTGACTCTTGCCAGTCAAGAAGTGCCGTGCCTGAATTCTTTGATGAACACACAAACCAGGCCAAACGACTGGATTAGGAAATAAACGTGGATGTGAAATTCCATTTCTCTGGATGGAAGTAAGAAAGGGCAGAATCTCTCTCATACTGTGTTTACAAGAAACATCAACTATTTCAGTTTCATATGTCACCGGTAGCCGTCTCCAAAACAGACAGATGACTGTGAGGTTGCCTCGCTCAATGTTTTTCAGATCATTTTGACTACGTTTGCATGGGTTGTCAGCATTACTCTACCTGTATTTGCCAGAAGTCCAGCATTGTCCTCCCACTGAACCTCAAAGCTGTAGAAGCAGATCATGTATTCCAGATCCATGAGTATCACGACCAGGCTGTTGAGCTGATCAGCCAGCCAGAAGTCTGCGAAGCCTACCTTGTGGAAGGGAGCAGTGAACACTCGAAACTGTCAGGGAAAAACCAAAAGGAATAATTCATGACATAGTGTCAGAGACATCTAAATGTAGGACACCACAGTATTGAACAAATATGGCAATAACAGAAAAGCTTTAAGATTTATTGCTGACCTTTTGCTCCTGATGACAGGAGAATGTTTTCCTCACTTTTAGTACAAATAACATTCCTGCTTTCTTCTTTCCTATTCGTGTTCTCCCCCACACTGTTGATTTGAGTGGCAGAAGAGCCCAGTCTCCTCCAGCCAAGCTCTTTCCCACAAATTCCCCATATCTCTGTGTAAGAGCTCTACACCTATGTTTCTCCCCTTGCTTCTCAGTTTGATCAGCACCTTCTTTCAACCACTTCTGCCATGTCTACCAACATCTTCCACACTTGCCTTTCCTCACATTTAATGTCAGCATGACCATCAGTCTTATCCTGGCTCAGTTTACTTGATCCCTACTTGTTCTTTGCTGTGAGAAGTTGTAAGAGTGCAAATTGCTACTGCTGCATCTCCCAAAGCCTTGAGCAGGGAACGGGTTAAAGGAAGGGCAGATGCAATCCTATTGAATGTCAATCAGATTCCCCCTCAGTCCCAGTCCACTTCCCCTCTAAGCCTTAACAGCAGTTTTACTACTTTCAAACCAGACAGTTTTCATGCTCCATTACCCTTGATTACAACTCTCTCTACCCAGTTAGTTATAGTTACTAAGGGCCAATTTCTCAAAGAGACAGCACCAGCCAGCAGTTCAGAGATTTACGAACCTTTAAATTAATGAAAGCACAGGCTAATACTGCTCTTTCATATTACTCACCTTATTAACCTGAAGGCTACACAGTTACAGGAACCTGGGAAAGGACTGACACTCTCATCAGCTTGTAATGACAATTTAAGGCTCTGGTCCTACATTTCAAAGCCAAATAGGGGATTGAGACTTAGTAGAATAAACCAGATATGGATCTTGACCCATACTGAGAGCAGAGGTCAGCATCCACCTCTTTACAACATCCTTTCAGGGAGGTGTAGAGAGCAATAAGGTCTCCTTTCAGCCTCCTCTTCTCCAAACTAAGCATTCCCAGTTCCCTCAGCCTCTCCTCACAGGACTTGTTCTCCAGACCCTTCACCAGCTTGGTTGCCCTTCTCTGAACTCCCTCCAGCAGCTCAATGTCCTTCTTGTAGTGAGGGGCCCAGAACTGAACACTTGAGGTGAGGTCTCACCAGTGCTGAGTACACAGAGGAGGATCAATTCAAGTGCAACTTGCAGTCCCTCAGAGACAAGCAGAAGAGAACCCACTCCTGAGCACCAACAAGGGGATGGGGATGGTCACAGCTGGAGGCAGCAAAGCCTCCCATATCCATGTGTACTTAAGTACCCTCCTGATGTGGTTCTCAGAAAATTGGAGGTGCCAGTAATGCTCTGCTACTCCTGATAAATATCAGACTTCCATTTTGTCAGGAAATGAAACATGTCAAGCATGTGAAGAAAAAAGCTGACCCAACCAAAATCTGTGTGACAGACACAGTTCTAAACATTTTGCTGTTTAAACCTCCTTTCACCTAGATAGCTCCTGGCAACTGCAAGGAGAAATAACATTCAGTCACCCAGCCAATTATATACTATAAAAATTGGGAAAACCTAATAGCTGCTCTTCAAGTGGTTTATCTCTCCTCTTTTTTCCCTTTTCTCCCCCCACATAATGCACAGTCAGATACACTGTGTCATTTTCCACCATTACAGTGGATCTTGCATTTTGAGAAGCCTTTTTTTTCCCCAGGAGACCTTGGGATGAATGGGCCTGTGCATGCCCAAAGATATGTCTGTACTGCAGGACTGCAGCCTAGTCTAGAGAGAGCAGGGACAGAGCAGGTGCTGGAAACTGAGAGCTCTGTGAAGACTGAGAATCTCACTCTGTTAAGACATTAAGGTAAATTAGCACAGATATTGCTTACACAGTTCTAGCACCAAGGGACAGCAGTAAGATTAACAAGGCTTGGGACTAACGGTACATCTACGAGAGATGGCTGAATGCTGGGACGCAAAAAGTAAGAAATTTTGCAGTAGTAAGCTGCAAATCAAATAACAGAGGGAAACACAGACAGGTTAACTCCCTGTGTGCACACCTGCACGCACATGCTTCAAGCATGCTGCTACATTTCCTCTTTGTCATGTTCCAGATAAAGTTAATTGCTTTAATTGGCTTTAAAACAAGTCTATGAAGAGCATCAGCCAGCTAAACCCTCTTCCACCCAATGTTCTCAGAGCAGATCCAGCAAGAATAAGCTATCGAGGGAACCAACTTGATTAAAGTGAATTTAAAAGGGCATACAGGGTGGGGATGAACGTGTGAAACAGCCATTTGGGAAGAAACTGGTCAACAAGTCTGAAAACTGTTCCTTGGAGCTCCCACCAATAGCTGGAACAGAGTCCACACACACATTCCATTCAGCAGATTTATCTTGCCTGGGAAATAGGAACTGGGTCAAAAATACTTTGCGTAAGGCCACAAAACACATTTGCAGAACACATTAAGTTTCCCCCACAGGAACTCGATTTTATAAGAAGTAAACTTTGCAAATGTTCCCTCCCTCTCCATCAGTGAACTGTCTCAGTGCTGGCACTCCCCCAGTCTGGGCTGAGGAACACCCACACAGCCTTGCCCTGGAGCACCATAACCCTGACCAAACTGTTTGGCTGCATTCAGGAAAAAACAAGCAAAGGTATTGGAGTGGTTTTACATGTGCAAAGTCTGTATACAGCTGTCTGTAGGAAGATAAACAAGCAGCTACCTGCAATATGAAGATAATGAGAGACTGGTACCGACAAGCAGAAATTTCTTCTGTAAACCTGTGCCCAGCAGCCATCTCCAGTCAATACCTTATCATGTTTGCTCTAGGAATACACAGGGACATAAGTATCCCCTTTTCCTGAGGATTAGTGACATTTCTACATACTTAAATACTACTACTAAACTACAGCTTTTTTTTTTTTTTTTTTTTTTTTAATTTTTATTTTTAAATCAGACTTACCAATAGTTTGAGCAGCCAAAAACGGGACTTGTAATATAAGGTTTTGGTAGGGTTGATGAGAAAAAGCAACATGAAGCCATACAGGATAAGTGGATTCACCTGCATAGGGATGTAGGTGAATTTACCATATATACATGCCAGCAGGCTCAGGCACCACAAAACCCCCAGGAAACCAGCAATCTACAGAAAGACAGAAAAAACCACACAGATACCTTATGAAAATACAGCTCCAAAACCAACAATGAATTCTCATTATAAGAAAAGGGACAGCAGTGCTCAATCATGTAATCTAATCAGACTTCAGCAACTTCCCCTTCTAATTGTGTTAGAAGTCCTTGCCAGGAAGGGCAGCATTTTTATCCTCCTGATAGCCCACATGGCTCAACCACTCCTACAATCACTTCTGTTTACCTCAAAGAGATGTTGATGGGACAAGTTGCTGCGGGGATTGAGTTCAAAGATGAGGACGTGATTGACTCCAGCCTGTCTCCAGCCATATGTGTTGATACCCAGGAGAAAGAGAAATTCTATCAGGAGAAAGCCACCTCGATAGATTCTCACCAGTGGCCACACATTTGGTCCATCTATAAAAGCCACACCTGGCAAAGACAAAATTGAAATGGCTTCAGTGACAGCACAAGTTGTGTCACAAAGCAAAGTTGCTTTATGCTGGCTCTCAAATGCCTGGCTGTACCCCTGAAACCAGGGTATGCTCGTGAGCACCTGTATATACCAGCAAGTGGAGGACTTCTTGTCTAACCTTTGAGGATTTATGGGTTTTCAATGGAAAAATTCAGCTTCCAGCTGGTGTAGCCAGGTGCCCAGACTAAGATCCCAAGTCTCACACTACAAGCATGAGAGACAGCACAAGAATAAATCCTTACTACATGCACCTAAAGGTTTTGGTTTGATAGAGCTGAAATCCCACCAGGCAGATACACAAATGCTTCAGCTCCCCACAAAACCAAGCATTTACAGCATTTAAACCAAAGCTCAGTCGTGCTTAATCCCTGAACTCATCACAACTGCAATGTGGTAGATATTCCTAACCAGCCACACCCACAGAGAAAGCCTAACATAAGGCAGATGCACTGGAAAGCCTGGCACTTCTTCTGCTCAATCTTCAGAGTTTTGGAAACAAATTTGCTTAATTTCTAACAACAAGCAGCTTTCTCTAGCATGAGCCCCTCTGTAAAACACTGTCCCCCAGCTGCCCAGCACAGGTTTTTTTGAGAAAAACACATAAAAACCCCAGGTATTTCAATCCTCAGTCTCAGTTTCATTGAGTGTTTTCTTACCCACATACTGTTTTTGAGAGAAGAAAAACTGATACAGTTTTACAGAAACAATGCTGAGAATTTACTTCCACAAACCTTGCTGTCTAACTTACAGCCCTGAGTTGTACGAACTTTTTCTCAGAGAAAGCATATCCATAAAAAGTTTCGTGTGTTCAGCATCATACTTTATACTATATAAAATTACAGAGTAAAATTGTGCAAGGAGTAATGACTCAAGAACTGTTGTTTTAAATTTAAAACTTGTAGACAATTGCATTCAGGCAAAATAGAGTCAAATTTTGAACAGAAGAAGCTGAAAATATAGAATTGCAAAATAAGCATTTCGAATTTTTATCTGTAGTGCCTGTAAACAAAACCATGAGAGGTGCTTCCAAACAGGACAGAGTGGCCCCAAAAATACTGCATGGGAAGCCAGAACAGGACAGATCTGCTCTGTGCTATTCCAGACAAGAACACACAGACCAAGGTTTATTCTGAGGTGAACACAGCTTAATATGACAGCACAGCATACAACTTCCATAGCTAATGTCTGCTAATCTTATTTCTGGACTCAGGGTGGTAGAGGACCATAATCGTGTTGTGGAACAGCAGCAGGCTCTGGAGAAAAAGCAGATACTGAAAAATACAACAAGCAGGTAGGAGTAATTCTATTCCCCTCTGATACCAAACCCCATCTAGCTTAACTTCTGCAGTATAAAGTCTACATGTGATACCCCTCCATGTTTCCTAACCAAACCATTTTAATTACTAGAGCTGAGCAGTTTGTCTGAACCCCCAAGGATCCTGATTGCAGGGAAGTGCTGAGCACTTGTTGTACTTTTAAAACTGGGCAAGACAGAAGTGGCTTACTAACAGAAGCCATGTTTTAGTGCTGTTTCACAGGTTCTACATATACAGTGGTAAAATCCTATCTTATTCAATGAAATCACAAAAACTACCTGGCTAAAGAAGCAGACAGGTTAGCAAAGTAATATCCAATTTAAAGAGAACACCTTACAGTTAGAATAGTTTTTGCCCAGTATCTGAGGTAATGTAGAGATACCAGCCCATGCCTGCTGTTACAAGCATGTCTATAATTCACACTAGTTTAATAACATCTCCTTTAGAGAGATAATAATTTTTATGAATTAATTCTCACATCTGTGCCACTTTTTCATTCTTAATACCGAGAGATAACGCAAACACAAATGGTTTCAATCATATTTGCATCTCACACAGAGATCAAACATGTTAAGTTACAGGGGAAAAAAGATACAATGAAGAACAGCTTCTACACATTAAACAGACCCTTCTCACAGAGGAGTCGAGTCTCTGCCTCAGCAAGACCAAAAGGCAAGCCTTGCAAACAGCTTCTCAGAGAAATTTTATCCCAGGAGATGACTGGATCCAATTACAGAAACATCTGATTAAAAATTCTTCTAAGTCAAAAACACAGACATGGGCTTTCCCTAATGCAAGAGCTCATATGTTGATTTATTAACCTTTTCCTTTGCACTGCTTAAGCAACTTACAACACTACTGAAATCATACACACAATTAGCAAAGCCACTTGTGATTAAGCACTGGCTCTGGATCTACAGCACTAACGTGTCTTTCATGCTAATCTGAGTCCAAACTCGGAAGACTCAGTAGGTGCAAAGCAGAAAAAAATGAAGGCCTGAGAAAAGCAAAAATTTACTGATAATATTTTAAAAAATATTATCAAAATTTTGCCAAGAGGAAAAAATCAATTAATCGGCACCAGACACTGAAAACCTAGAAAAGTTTGCATGAAAATTTCCTGTACAGCATGGTGCTCACACGGCTCTGTGTCTGGCCTCATTCTCTGCAGGGAGGCAGTACCATGTAAAACAAGTTTTATGGGCACCCCTTTCAAGGTGGGTGAGAACTGTGTGTTCACAGAACAATAAGAGCAATCTGTCTCTGTACATGGATGTGTACCTCCAGAATATCACTCCAAGAGTAAGGAGGAATCCATGAGAACAAACAAAGTTCAAAATCCATGCATATAACATGAGAAAAGAAACCACAATCTGATACTGAGCAGAACTAATAATTCACAACAGTGTGATGTGACTCAGGATAATTTAACCCTGAACACCCTGACCAAGCCATGTCCAGATCCAGGCCCTCACTAAGTGAAGAGAATCCAAACACCAAAGCATAGGAGCCAGCCAGCTCCAGTCACCCACCTGAAAGTATGACAGTGACGTTCAGTGCAATGAACAGCCCACAGAATAACCCAACCCTGAAGGTAGTCCAGGCTGGCACAGGCTGCAAACAAAGCAAAGGTGGAATTAAGGTGAGGTAAATAGGTTATCAGTAAAGTCAGACTAATTTGCAGAGTAAATTTAAAACCAGAAATACAATGTTCTGATCCCTGGATGCACTCTTGTTCTTGAAGTGAGGTGTTTTTTTTAACTGAAAATGCTGCATAATATTCTTTCCTATGTTGTTGCCATGTTGAAACAGAGCCTGGGCATCGTAGCATTCTTTGGAAAATATTCCAGACCACACAAACACTAAGCATATGTTATTCTTATCACAGATTTCCTTTTGCTATTCATCTCACCCTTTCAATACCTCGGCTGCATGCATTAGGAATAGTAAGTACACTATTTCCAAACCTTCCAGAACTACAGCAGATTATGTGACTGCGTACCCCTCACAGCTGGCAGAGCAATTATTTTCACCACTTCATTCAAATGCCTAATGTAATTCAGCACCCTGACAAGCTGGAGAAGCAGCTTCACTGTGTAACTCAATCTCTTACCTGAGCTGCTCCTAAGGGTGGAACACGCAAACGTTTCATAGCCTTCTGTCTGTCTCCATCTTCTAACTCACTGGTCACCACTTCCTAAGAGGAGAAAGAAACATCAAAGAAGTTCATTCAAATAGTAAGCACGTGGTACTGCATTAAACAAACAAACAAAAGCAGTTGATTTCCAAGTTACACTTGAGCCCTGGCCTGATACTCTTCTAATACACAGTAAAAAAGATATGAAAAGCTCACCAGGTTGCATCAGGGTGTTAAGACAACACAAATTAACCCCAAGAGAGCTTTTCTGAGAGAAAAGTCACCTGCTGAAAACTACAAGCCCAAATTTATGCAAATAGTGTCAGAAATCAGTGGCATTTCAAAATCAATAGTTGTCTTGGGGCTAAACACAAGCTGTAGAGAGGGCAAAACAACACAGGAATCAGCAGTGAACAAGGAAACAGTGTTTTTCAAGTTAAAAGAGGAGCAGTGCCCAGGCTAGCATCCTTACCTCTGTTTCAGAGATGAGCTGGTTGATCTTCTTGCAGGTGTAGAAGGGTGCCACCTCCACCTCGGCCACACGCCACTCCGCCCCCCGTGCTGTCTCCAGGTTCTTGTCATGCTTCTTCAGGATCTTCCGGAAGCCAGTGAAGTTCAGGTTCTGCAGACAAGAGGAAACAGGTACTGGCTTTTAGCCTCAGGCAACTCCCAAGAAAGCTAAAAAGATTTTGCTAGCAAGAGAAGAATAGTTAAGAACAAAAATTACTGCATCTATTGGCAGGATGTTTTTGATTTATTACTTTTTTAGAAGCCATATATCTCCCTTACAAATAACAGGGAAGTGTGGGAGTCAGAGACAAAAAAAGAGGTAACTTACTTGCAGGGAACTGCCTAAGGCTCATATTCCCTCAAAAGCAAAATCTTCCTTAACAGAGGAAGTGACGACATTCTTGATGAAACCTCGCTGGAGACAAATAACCTTTGAACATGGTCAAAACTTGGATGCCTGAAGTTCTTTTCAGAGATGCTCCCTCTGCCTGGGTACACCTTACTGCATACGTGCCAGATACAGCAACTCAGGGACTGGTCTCTGGGTTAGCAGTAGCTGTGAGGAGCTCTGAGTAAACCCAGAAAGCTGCAAAGAGATGATGCTTTGTCCCAGCTCCCACAGCCACTGCCAGTCTTTCAAGGGGTTTTCCCTCCCACAACTAGGCTGCTGACTTCCATTTTCTTTAAACTTTCCATTGGTTTCAAATCAGTTTCCTTGGATAAGTGTGTTACAGAAGGGAAATCCTTGTAGGAAAGTTTTAAATGCTGCAGACTAAATCCAAACAAGCCCATGCCCACAGCAGCATCCTTTTCCACAGAGTGCACTGACTGCAAAACTAGTTTAGCCTTGCAGATGTGGGAGATGTAACTCTAGTCTAAGACAAGACCGTGATGCTGCACTAAAACAAAAAATAACAGCCAATTTCCAAATAGCCCTGACCCAACACTCCTTTAATGCACAGTAACTAAGACAGGCAAAGCTCTCTACACTGCATCATGCAGGCAATTGCTGTGACAAAGATTTGAAATCCTGCATTTCATTACACAGGAAATGCCACTCGAAAGGCTCAGCATTTCCTTCAAGAAACAGCAGTAACACAGATAGACCATGGCAAGATTTACTCCTGGGAAAGCTTAGACAGCATCTTGAAAAGAAAAACAGAGAAAACAGCAAAATCCAGTGCCCTGGGGAGAGGCACCAGCTACTCACTGAAATTATTTTCAATCTGATTAGCTTAGAGTGATTTAATACCAGACCCTGACCATATAGGTGGGGAAATGAGGCTACAGAGACAGGAGCAGGAAACCCAACATATTAACAATCTGCATTACTGCAGACAAGAGACTTTAATTACTTTCTATTAGAAACGCCAGCATTCCACCCCAGGGAGATTAGATCTGCATTTCAGATATTTGAAATTAAAAAGATGAAGCAAAATGATGATTTTGGTCAGAGGTTTCTCAGCAGCCTGAACTAGCATCACTTTATCTGCCATGTGTGTAATCACAGCCCAACTCTGGAGTGCCTTGGCTGGTTGGGTCCTGGTTACACCAGACACCAGGAAACCTCTCCAGTGGCATTTTGTACCCTGGCTGCAAAAATTCTACAATCCCAAAGTGCAGAAAAAAAATGTTTGAAAAACATACAAAGTGACCAAACACACTGCTGGTTACAGTGATCCTCCTCACAAGAAATTTGCAGTGATGGATCTGTGAAACAGAACAAACTCCACTAATGCAGACAAATGTTTTGCCATTCTTGCTATTCATAATTGCTTTTCTTTGGCATGGAGCTTTCTCCAAGCCGCACTTCCATTTCTGCTGGGTACTAATCAAGTCTATCCAAGTGAATCAATTAATGGCATGGTTTGTCATTAAAGATGGAAATAAACCCAAACAGTGCAACTTACGCAATAACCTTATGGAAGTTCAAGTAGAACTAAACAGTGAACTCTAAAATCTTTGCTTCAGCATTTCATCAGAGCCCTATTTTCATATTTGTAATGCTGATACCTGCACTGATATTTGATACTGACCTATGATTTGATATTTGAAATTGATACGTGTGGTATTTGATAGTTATATGGACTTCACTTTACTTCCTACGTCAACCCCTCAGCTGTGTCATCTTCCCATCAGGTTATTGGCTTTCCTCTACAAAACTGCAAGAGACTGATTATTCCTGGTTCTTATATCTTAAGTTCAAAACTGATTAAGAGTAATATTCTGTGATTTGGTTTTATGTTTGTTTTAGTACTTGTATTCCTTGTCCTCAACTTCAAAGCCAATTTGAATTAATTTTTCTCATTTATTCTTTGAAAATATATTGTAGAAAGCAGCTCTGCTTCTTTTGGAAACTGGGAAAGCTACCAAATCCAGATGGGGTTCCACAGCAATCTTTAGTACACATATGAGGGATTAGGACTCACGGTAGCAAAAATCTAAGTGTTCAAGATGCCCTTCTTCACTGATGCAGAGTAGGAAAAGATTTTTCAATGTCATAACCTATGTCATCCCCTATTTAAATTTTTCATCAAACCTCAGAAATTGTTTTCTGCAACCAAAAGTAAGAAGAGTTGTTTGGTGGTGGTGGTTTTGCTTGTCTGTTGTTTTGTTTTAAAAAGAAAAAAAAAAGAAAAGAAAAAGAAAAAAAAAGAAAGAAAAAGAAAAAAAAATCGCAACAGGTAATACTGCTTTGCTCCATTTTGAAGAGTTACAGATACTCTGTCTCTCCCAGAATTTTGAACTAAAAATTATCTCTGAAGGGAATTACTGAGAAACCCATAAATAGTTTCTGGACATGTGCTGAAAGATATAACAGTTTACAAGAGGTACAAATACTCAGAATTTTGAAAGAATGAAATTTTGTCCATACTGGAGAACGGTGTTAAATTAAGTGGTCAATTAATTCTCATGGTAAATTTTGTTTACTAAAATTCTCCAGTACAATACTGGTAAAGATCTAAATACAGATGCAGTGACTTTAAGCTAAAACATTTCTATTTAACAAGCTAAAGCCCCTCACAATAAGACATTTAAAACTGCAAAGTTTAAAAAAAAAAAATACACAAGAGCTAGCCTAGAAAAAAAAAATCGTAACACTTTCAGATTTTTATTTCAAGATTTTTGGAATGAAATCAGTGCCTGCAATATTTACCATGTTCTTTTGTGACAGAAATCCAAGTACAACTAAATATTTGTTTTTCATACGTCAAGGTAAATGAGCCTGTATCCTACAGAACTAATAACATTTTTTAAAACTGATGTTTTAACAAGAAATTCTGATATAGCAAGGTCACAGTCACTTCCATGGTAACACTAAGAGGAAACATATAGTATTTCAAGTTTCATTACAAATAAAAGATAAAAGATGTTCCCCAGCCTGCCAGGTCCATTTCTGATCAGAACAACACAGTAAAGAAGAAAGAGACCTCGAAGTGACTTTGTGTCCTGACCATGCCTGGGCCAGGGATGCTGAGGTCAGCCTGCCCAGGAAAGGAAGAAGAAAGATCCTTCTGCAGGTCAGCTCAGCATTTCTAGCTTAACACAAAGCAACAAGATGTATTCTGCCAGGCACTTTTAGAAACATTTAGGGACCCCAGATTAAAAAAATAAATGTCTGGAATGAGGCAACACAAGGCTACACAAAGCACAGAGACATTTACAGACAGGGCTTTATTACACCACTTCTTTTTGCAGGTACCTGATAGTTCTGCAGTAAGATGAGGCTGAGGTAGAGCTCACTGAAGGCCAGTTTCAGATCTCTGATGTTCCTGTGCTGGACACGCTCCTCATGGGACAGGTGGAAGACGGGCTTGCGGCGCCGCTGCAGCGTGGGGGCCCCGCTGGCTTCTTTCTGTGCATCCAAAGTTGACTGCAGCTCCGTCCGCAGAGTCGTAAATTTGCGCTGAGCTTCTGCAAGCTTTTCTGTCAGCAAGGAAAGAGAAAAGCCAGGTCAGAGGATGGCAGCTTGCCTACCAAGCCTGTAAAAAGCACTATACCTTTTCTCTTCAAATTACGTGTCCATAGCTAACACCACTGCCACGGGGAGCTAAATCCAACAACGTGGTGTTTCCCTGCTGTGAAACCCCTTCTGGTTAAAAGTTCTAATACACACCTCTGTAAAACATACATTCTCACAAAACAAAGCTCCTTAAATCAGACAGGTCCTTAGTAATGTAGTAAAAATCAAGGGGCTGCCCCTCAGCACAGAATAAGGCAACATTAAAGGTGGCCTCAGATCGCGACATCCACCCCAGATCTGATTTCAGAGTGATTTGGGTTGGAAGGGACCTTCAAGATCCCCTGGTTCCAAACCCCCAGCCATGGGGGTAGGGACGCCTCCCACCAGTCCAGGTCGCTCCAAGCCCCATCCAACCTGGGCTGAGACACTGCCAGGGATGGGGCAGCCACAACTTCTCGGGACAGCCTGAGCCAGGGGCTCAGCACCCTCTCATCTTCCAGCTTAACGCTATGAGCCCTGCCCTTGGCCTACAAGGTAGATGGTGAGTGGGAAGGATTTTTACCTAAGGTCTACCTAAACTTCCTCCCTTTCAGATAAAAGTCATTGTCCCTCATGCTATTGCTAACATGCCCTTCCCAGCTCTCCTGCAAGCCCTTCAAGTACTATATTTCTGGAGGATGCTTGTTCCAGGACCAAAGAAATACCCATTATGGGTGGAAGAAGCCCCACCTGCAGAGCTGCCTCCTGGACCTTGGGGCTATCAGGGATGCAGGGATCAGTCACTCTGTGCTGGCAGAGCTGGAGGCAGCCAGGCAGATAGGGTCTCATCTGAATACCAAAGCTCTGACCACACATCTAACTCTGCAGGCAAAGGAAAGCTTCTCACCTTCCTCCAATACAGCCAGAGCACCAAACATGTTACAGACCCTGTCAGACAGCACTGGGGAACTCAGCAGAGAGCAGGCAAAGCACGTTTTGTATCTGTGCACCCACCATCAACTACATGTTTACTGTCTTTCTGTACAACAGTGAGGAAATCAAAGGAAAAAACCTCATTTCAAATGTGACTGAATTGCAGAGCTGAGAGACCAACGCAACCCTTTGCCAGGCTCCTGGTGACAGACAAACACAGCTTCTGCTTTGATCAGGAGTTACAACACTACCAGCTGCTGCTCCTGATCTGCTGCAAGGATTTATCCTTCCTTCCCTCCGTTTAGGCTCACACAGGCTAGAAGCATTGTCTTGTTATTTACTGATTAAAGGGAAAGTCAGCTTGAATTAAACACCATTTGATGTGTTTTTGGAACAAGTCAGGCTCTCTTCCTCACATCTCAAGTATGAAAAAGGTGTTCCTTTAAACATGCTGCTTTATGTAGCTTCAGAAAATAATCTTTCTGGCTAAATACCAATCTTTTCATGCTAAAAACAACACAACTGACACCATAATATCTCTCTTTGTTCTGTACAACTAGTTCCTTCCAGGCTTGTTTCTCTCCCTGTGGCTTCAGTCACAGCTTTGTGACTTGTTGACAAAAGCCATCACAGGCCACGGGCACTGGCATTGGCCAGGAAGATGCAGAGAAGGTTCCCAGTGTGGGAGCAGAGAGCTGGGAGCTGGAGCCACCTCCACCGAAGAGGTCACACACCACTCTCCACACCAGAAACCACAGCTCAAAGCTCTTCCCAAGAGTCTCCTGGCTGCCAATTTAATTCTCTTCATTACTATCTTATACATCAACTTAATGGTGATTCTCAGTTGCTCCCCCAAGTAAGATTTCCTCTTATGGGGGCAACTCTGACCTTTTCCTCAGTCTTAATCAATTCTGCTTAATTTCAAGCACAAAATATCTCTGTAAATAATTTTACAGTGCTCAGTGTATTTTCCAAGAGGAGAATGCCTTTCCGAACAGAGAATGGGGATTAATACAGAAAAATCAAGTACAGAAGTGCCTGAGATTCTCTAAAACTTTATTAATTAGTAATTTTATTTAATTAGGGCATTTTTAAAAGAAGGAAAGGACAACTTGGCTCCAACAACTTCAACATCTGCGCAGCTCACAGTGAGAAGCATCTGCCCACAGCCCACAACCACAGAATATTTAACACATACAAGGTCAGACTGCAAAAACAGTAATCTCCCTCCACATTAAGAGAAAGAAGTAACAGATATCTGTTAAAATCAAAAGCCTTCATATAAATAAAACAAGTTCATTCTCTATTTTCAAAACCACTTTGTGATGAACATCTTTTCACAGATGTTCCTTTTTGAATATAAAATTATTAAATATGGAAGAGCTGACATTTTTGAAAGCACTGTTCTATTCTCCCAATGTCCAGAAAAATCTTAAAATCCATAATCCTAAAAGCACAGTATTAAAAAAAAAAAACCCAACAAAAAACCCCCCTTCAAAACAGTTCTAAAACTGAAGCTGCACTTTTCTGTTTGCAAATCAGCACCCACTAAAAATCATCATCCCCAACTACAAACATTATTCTTACTTATGCACTGCTGAAAAGTCATGTGCTGTCTTCTAGATAGCTTTTCCATCCATAGGGAAGGGTGACATTCCACTGAAGATGAGGCTTTAAAGGTAACCAAAACAGTCCGGTAATAACCTGTCACTCCTGAGAAACACCAACTCTGCTACTTTCTTCTTCCTGCCCACTCTCTTGTGCTGACTCCAGCTATACAGTCCACAAATCATTTTATCACATTATGGTATGATTTTATCAACAAGATCCATTCAGAGGCAAAATGAGGCAAAATGTGTGTTGCAGATCTTAACACAGCCTAGGGAACTGGCAAAGCAGACCAGAAATTAATTTCTCAGTTTGCAATATACTCCAAAACATCTGAAAAGACATTCATCACTATCACTGATTTACCACTCTTAAAAGTGACTTTAAAAAAATCATCTTCGCTGAGTCCTCAGCTCAAGTGGAATCTCACGGCAAAAACTATGGAAAAATCTAAAACCAAGAGAGGCTGACAATAAAAATGCTTGCAATAAAGAAGGTTTGCCAAAAAAATCCTTCTAGATCCTAAAAAACCCACTATCACCTCAACTATGGAATGCCAAGCTGGTTTTGAGCCTGTTTTTCCTGTTTAAAGAAAAGTTAGCACGTAAGGATAATTTTTTAAAAAAAAACCTACCACACCAAGTACCTGGTAAAATGTCCCCCTAGGCTGCAATTTACATGGTCATGTTTGTGATCAAAACCTGTTTCAGCAGCCCGGAGATGACTGAAGGGCCCATACCTGCCTGCAGCTCCCCAGCTCAGGGCTCTGGGCATTTCAGACAGGCTCTTTTAGCACCCCAAGTAACTTGCTTACCGTGTAAAAGCCATGGCTTCCTACAAATAATACAGACAGCTCCTGTACTAACCACAAAACCACTACTAGCTACTTAGTAGCCCAAGCAGTTGCTGATGATGCTAATGCAAAATATAACAAACCTCCCCTCTAGAAAACTGCAGAGGAAACCCAAAACTTGCCAGTATAGGAGGAGCACTTGAACAGGCATTCCTCTGCTGAGACCATCTGGAAATTTTATTGCTGGTCTTTTTTTCTCTCACTTGAGAATAGATTTTCTTGAGCATAGACCAAATAATCACAAACTGTTTATCAAATCAGATTTAGTTAATGGCAGTTTTCCTTCCTACTGAGCTGGGATAATGGTCTGGGGAGTTGAATTAAGGCTGTGTTTGATGAGAGGCAACAACCTGAGTACACAGCAAAAGGCAACAGCACTTTGCAGCAGGTTCTCCAAACCTGAGCCCAGAAGCAGCCCATCCCAAGAGGATGAGGTTGTCCATGCTGTGGCAATCCCCAGTGAGTCTCCTTGAGGATCCCTCAGTGCAGGGGAAGATGACAGGGAAACGGAGACCAACAGGAAGCTTCACTTTGTTGAAAATGCATAATATTTATTGTCAGAAACACAAGTGTGTAATAAGTCATATAAGTCTACAATAAATAGGAGGTACTGGGTCATAATCCAAACCAACACATTCCTGGAGTTACAGTAGAGTCCAGTGTGACCTATTTCTGACATGATCAAGAAGAGGAACCACTGACAGAACACTTCTTGATGCAGTTAATGTTAATAACCCTAATAAAGGGTTTCCGTACTATTAAAGTCATGTCACTCTTCTGCAAAGAAAAGACTTATTCTATTCTTATCACAAGAGATTTTCAAATCACATGTATTCTCCTCTATAGCTTTCTGAAATGACAGCAGCTTGAAAAAAAAACAACCCTACCCTATATTATTAATGTCATTTTAAACAAGGCAGGGATTGGTGTGTAGATGTGGGCACACGTGTGCTAGCAGGTCCTTGTTAGGGAAAATTATAATCTGTGCTGTGCTTCTGCAGTGACAGAACTTTCTCCACGGAGTCTGGCTTGCTGTACATCTATAAGTAGAAAAGTAAGACAGGTTTTTGAGCAAAAAAGCCTTATGGTTACACCTGGGAAACATCTCACAGGGAAACACAGCTGAGAAAACTGTTCTGAGTTAGGTACATGTGAATTGCATGTAGGAAAATGCCTATGAGGTGTGAAATCCAGCTGTCCTCACACAACACCTTGCTTCTACCTACAAACTGTGCCTTGTCCTTGCCCCACTGCGGCTTCAGCAGAACACCAGGGAGCCAGCAGAGCAGGCACAGCCAGCTCAGCTATTGCACCTCGGGTACTTTCAGCAATTCTTACGTTCACAACCCAGATTCTGCTAGCAATAAAATAGCTAGCAACAAAGTCATCACCTGATGGTTATTACAATATTTTGCACAATTTAACTTTGTAACCAAATTAAAGTCAGAAGTAGAAAAAGCTATCACATTGTGATATCACATCTGTGAAGCAAAAGCCTGCTTCCAGCACCAGGCTAGAAAGTGTAGAGGAAGTCAATGCATCATTGCATTCTGCTCAAAGGCTTTCCTAGTTGAAAATCCACTTTAAACCTCACCAAAAGGGACAGAAAGCCAATTGGGTGGAACTGGAGCACAATGTAGCAATATTACAGGGTGAATTTCTGATTATCCCACTCTAAAGTTTGTTTACAAAACCCATCTTGGGAAGCAAACTTTCTCAGGGAAAACAGCAAACAGTAACACTGACACATGGCCACTAGGAATCCCTGCTCTTACCACCATAGCATTTCAATTCCATTTTCTAAACAGGATCTTATATGCAGTCAATAACAAACTGCTACTGGCTGATCTGCTCCAGAAAGGTGCAAGAGTTTAAGGAAGAGTTCGGTGCCTAACAACTTGCTGGACACATGAAGATGGCCCATAACAGATATTCCTACAGAAACCCTGGAAACACCGGGTAGGGAGCCCAGCACACCTAACGCATACACAAGGAGGCTCTCACCATGGCTAAACTGAGAAATTGTGCCCTGTAAGCTGCCACTTAAGTTTAAGAGCATCTTCACAGAGCTCAGCAGGATGCTATTGCACAGGAGGGAAATCACCTGCCCTTCATGCCCCCTCCTTTCAAATACCATGCTTTAGCTCCACATCTGTGATTAAACCAGAGCAGTTTCCCACATACACATAAACCTGCCCTATACTTATGTGGTGGTTGACCTACACAACCACTGTGGCTATTCTCAAAGTCTGGGAGCTTCAGACTCTTCTTGTGCTGCTGTGTTTCCCACAGATATACACAAATAAGCAGCTTACCTGAATAGAAGATGTTGATTTTGGCAAGTTCTTTCTCACAGGTCTGGAAGAAATTCTCTTCAAACTTGGCAAAACACCTTTTCACTGTGTCCTCATCTGTGTCTATAAAATAAAACAGAAAAAACCCACATAGTAACAGAAGAACATAGGAACAATTTTCTACATGGCTGCCATGGAAATCTCTCTTCAGAGCAGATTCACCTTTGCTGTCATGCAGGGAAAGAAAAACAATTAGGTCCAGAGGGCTGCAGAGCAACACAGGGCTATAGAAGGCGCAGCACTAAGACAGGGAGGAGAAAAGCCACAGAGGCAGAACTAAACCTTAACTACAGTTCCCAACAACTCTTCTGATCCTTCAAGTGCTACTGCGGATTTCACACACTTCATTTCCACTCCCTAACCCAGCCTGTGTGACTTCATCTGCAAGGACATCCTGGATCAAGACTGCTCCTTACACCTACAGAAATCTTTTTTAATAGGTGTCTCACCTACCAGCACAAAGTCACCTAAAGCTCTGCACCAATGGAAAGAGGGGACCATGCCCCATCCCCACCTGCCCACTCTGCTGTCCCCAGCCCACTGAAGCCACCTCTCTGCTGCCATGTCAGCCCAGCAGAAGTCATCAAGCCACTGCAGGGCTGCTCCCCCTTGTCCATCCCACATCACTTCTGCAATCACTTCCCCACCAGATGAGGGAAGATCACAGAATCCCAGACTGGTTTGGGTTGGAAGGGACCTTAAAGCTCATCCAGTTCCAACCCCCTGCATGGGCAGGGACACCTCCCACCAGCCCAGGGTGCTCCAAGCCCCATCCAGCCTGGGCTGAGACACTGCCAGGGATGGGACACGGACAACTTTCCTGGGCAGCCTGTTCCAGGGTCTCTCAGCCTGCCTTCAGAGCCGAGGTGCTTCAGCCCCCCAGCCATCTTCGTGGCCTCCTCTGGACTAACTCCAGCAGCTCCATGTCCTTCTTAACACAGATCTTCTCAACACAGATCTTCCAACCCAAACAAATGCAGATTAAGTAGCAGCATAACCAGTCTGTGCACAGCACCATCTCGCTATGCCAGGGTTGAATTCTTGCATTTATTTCCACAGAAGTTGTTCTGCTCTCCAGTCTTGGGCACTGTCAGGTTCTCAAACACAAACTTCAGTGACAGCAAACCTTTTTAACAAAGACTGGGCTATATGTTGGGGGGGGGTTGACTTTTCTTCCGTGGGTTTATCATGGCAGAAAGCCAAGTCCTCTCTGTGCTGCACATTCATGCTGTGCCCCTTCCAACTCATCAGTCCTACAGAGCTCCTCCAGAAGCTCCTCCATCACTGCAGTGTGCTTTGTGCTCGGACCAGTGTACAGGTTCTCAGCCCACCACAGGCACTGGTCTTGCTCTTGAATAACAAAGCTCATCACAAAAAGTATTCATCCCAGCTTAGCAAACAATTATATTCAGAAGGAAAGTGCCCAGCATTTAACTGAAGGCTTCGTTTGACCTTCCAGGAGGACTCCCTCTCTCCAGCCATCACTCTCACCTCCTCATCACTATAATCCTCCAAATGCAAATGAAGCACCACAGCAAACTAAAATCTGCCCAGCAAGTAAATAGGAAACTGTGTGGAAAGTACCTTCCTCCTTCCCAGAAAAGCAAATACCTCTGTCATAAGCAAAATTTAAAGAAGACGCCTAAATCACAGCAATCGTGATCAGATCCACACCTCTCCCCCACAGAGTTACTCCTGAAGGGTTAAGAGTAAGGGCAATTCCATAATTTAAGTCAAATTTTGCAATTAAAACAGCAATTCGGTCACTTTGCTATTATGAGGAATCTAGTAGAGAGCCTCCAGAAGTGCAGAATCTCAAAGACAGAACAAATTTTCTAATAATTAAGAAATGCAATTAATGAGTAAAAATTAAAAAGTCCACACTATAATTACAAGTTTCAGCACCATCAATCATCTGTCCCAAAAGCTCCTAATGCTGAAACAAAGCAGACTCTTCACAGCCCCCCCAGTTAGAAATTTCTGAATTCTCTCATAGCCTTATGACCAAAAAAAAAGTTAGTATTACCACAAAGAGGAAAAATGAAGATTTTATTAGGGTCCTCAAAAGGTCAAGAAGTACCTTTTGAAACATACGTTACTAAACAGAGATGACAACTTTCTACAGAAAAGTTTCACTCAGGAGCAGATAAATAATCTGCACTGTGATAGTAAAAAAAGCCAAAGTTTTAGCATTTGTTTTTGTAGGCAAAAGCAACCTCAAAGTAGTATTACTACATATTAAACATAAACCTTTTCACATTTAGAATTTCCTGATTTTTGTTTATGGCACTGATATTAAACACCATAAACGTACAGACACTATATCAGTGTTTTGCGAGGTTTGTATAGAAAGAGAAAATAACAGAAGCAATGTTGGAAGAAACTAGTTTTCTTTTAGAATTTGACAATGCTTCAAAGAGTAAAAGAAAGAAAAAAACCAACCATCTCTGCACAGAACACTGGTGTTTACAACTCCACCAGCCCTTCAGAAGGCCTCCAGAGGCTGTTTCAGAACTCCAAGTTTTGGCTCCCGAGGTCCCTTTGCCCCCGACAATTACATGTGCAGATCCGTGGCTACTCCCAAGGTGTGAGGGCTCCCTCCCAGTGCAAACACAACGGCCCATGAAATGCTGGGGCTCTGGGTCCTCTTGGCTGAGGTGAAGCCCCAGCAGCCCTGCTGAAGGTGACTGTCCCAAGGCAGAACCTTTCAGAACCACAGAGGTTCTACTCCTGCTCAGCTTGCAGCCTCCCCACAGATCCCTCCCTGCCTGAAACACTTGAGGGGCAGAAACAAACTCTGCTTTGGGCCTGGGAATTTCTCACAGTATTTGCAACATCTCAACCTGAGGCATCTACAGTACCAAGGCCAAGATGAACTTGTCTGCAAAAGCCCCAACCCTTCACAACAGCTGCTACTGCAGGCAGAAAAACCACAAACAACAACAGAAATTACTATGAAATACTTAATACACAGAGACTTTATTCACCAGCTGCTTGAAACATTTCAGTTAACAGTAATCAGGTAGCATCAAAACAGAGCCAACTCTTATGAACCCAAAGGGCAAATTCTTCAGGCCAAAGAGTTTATACATCTCTAGCAAAAGAGCCTAGCTACTGATGCTTTCTTAAATGGGGTCATCACCCTTTCCTGCCTTTAAAAACAAATGATGTAGAAATAAAAGCACGGAGGTTCACTTTTTTCCTGCTTCAGAAACACCGAACAACTTTTACTGCCAGTTGTTTCTAGGTCGCATTGAGTTTACAAAGCAAAAGTAAAATCAAGCAAAATTTTAAACGAGTTTCTGAAACTACCCAAAAACGACAATGATGAAAAAAATTCATCAGGAAGAAGAGTGTACTTAAAGCTCAGCAAAACAATGTAGTGTCCAAGTAACAGAATGCCAGTTGAACAAATAAATAACTTGTTTTGTATGTTACTGACCACTTCAGGAAATGGTGTGTTAAATTCTTTGACTATAGCTGAAGTTCAGAAGAGGAAAACAGGCTGTAAAACACAAACAAATCACTATTAGAAGACCTTCCAAAAACCTTGAGATTAGGAATTCAGGTCTCTATTTCAACCTCAGAACACCTCTGACTCAGAGAAATGCCAGTTCTATATAAACTACCCAAAACCCCTCTCCAAATGTCAAATGCCTTCTTACAAAAGATACTTTGCAGACCATGGTGGATTGCCAGCTTTGAAAATGAGGATTGTCTGAGTCTTGTGTTCCCACTGCAGCTCAGTTATTTAGCTGCAATAATAGACAAGTGCTGCCAAGGCTATTGCCTTTATTTATTTATTTCCCCCAAGGCTAGGACAGGACAACGTTTTTTGCCATGAGAAAACAACAGTGCCAGAAACCGTCCTTGGATGTAGAAGCTCCATGACAACAGAAGTCAGTTTCAAAAGGCATCCAGCTATTGCTGCCAAGAAGGGCCAGCAGTAACCTTCTTTTTATTCTGTTTCTATAGCCCTAATTCTCCATTTGCCCTGAGCTCTGCCAGGAGGACAGTCTGATCAATACTGCAGCTTCCCAACCTCATCTTCCTATGCAATCACCTGTGGTGGACAAAAGACCCCACAGTAGCCCCAAGAGCCTCTTGCAAAGCCACCTGGCAGAACAGCAGCAATCTGGATGTACTCCCTTCCCACCACACTTTCAAGCTTGCAGAGAGTTCAGATACTGGCACACCTAAAACAGAATCTAACATTGAAAAATTAACATACAAGTGACATTCCTGCACTGTCTCCCACACTCTGTTCTCATACATCTGTCAACTGTTCATTTAATTTCTCATTTTCTGCACCTATGGTACAGGAACAAATGGCCAGCACCCCAAGCAGCTCTGCTTTATCAGTTCCATACAAGAAAATAGACACTAAATGTTTTGGTAGAGTGGTGTTCTCTAAAAGTAATCATTAAAAAAAAATCTTTCAGATTTTATCACACTGAATTTTAAGGGCATTTAATTTATAAGAGTAATTAGATTTGCTATGAGATCAGCACAAGTCTAGCTCTCTGAATCACCTTCTGTTTGCCACAAAACTTTTCTGTGAGTCAGGTTATTTCAGCACTTCAGCTACAGAGGAGACAATGCTATTTATTAGCAGGCCTCTGCCATCTATTAATTAAAAATAAAGTCAAGTAAGCACATCAAATCATACTGAGCAGGTGACCACAAGTTTAACACCAGCACCATTTCAAAGGCACTGAACTTTTTAACATTTTCCACACCCTGCCTTGGCCTCTTGCTCCCTAAAATCCCTGCACAGAGGGCTCTAACAGACCTGCAGCTCTGGAAATTTAACAAGGCTTAAAAGACAGTTTTCTAGTTCCCAGGTCTATGAAGACAGCAACTGCTTGTACTTCCACACTTGGTGGAACATTAGGGAAAAAAACTTTAAAATTCTAAAAAAGTGGGTCACCATAACAAAAAAATGTATCTGCCTCCAAATCCCCCACACCAGCTCTGTCTGTCTGCTCAACCATCACAATTTGCTCATACCCTGAGTTCTACAGCACCAAGTTTGTTCAGCTTCCCAAACTTTTACACAGTGAAAAAAAATGTACAGCTAGAAATCAAAGTGTACAGCTCATAAATGCCAGGACAAAGATTCCCTTTACACCTCTAGAGCATCATCCTCATGTTTATTGGGGTGTTTTTCCAAAGGGAAGGTTCGTCCATGAGGCAGATCTCTTCCTCAATCACAGAAAACTCCACTTGGGGCAGCTGCAAATCCTCTCACTGAAATTTTCCAATAAACTTATTACTCACTAGGCATTTTCATGCCCAACCTTGTGCAAATAAAATTCTGCAAGAGAAAAACTTTAAGTCCTTAAAGGTCAGATATAGGAATGTCTTCCTAGTCTTGCTACAGGAGAAGGAAGGAAGGCAGTTCTGCTTGCAAGAAAGGATGGTGAAAATATGGATGCAAATAAGGAATATTTGTATTCATGTTATTTCACCTTAACTTCCAAGTTGCAAAGCATACAGATGCATGTAACAGTGTGAACCTTCTGCAATTTATGCCATCAACCAGAAAGTGGACCTCAAATTAAAATACTACAGAATCAGAAAGAAAAGCTTCATGCACCAGTAACACACACACACATACATATATATTATATATATAAAGCTCTAAGAAAACTCATAGCAGGCTATGCCTACTTTTCTAAACTACCAGAGATGAGCCATCCACTTAATGAATGCTTTAGGCCAAATTAGATTTCATTATTAAATTATTTCCCTAAATCAAGTAATTAAAAATGACCACTCAGGTAGCAAATGAGGTTGGTATTGCCTGCACACACATTCTTTATGTGTGGGTAGGACAAGGGGGAAGGAACTGCTGCAGATCACCAACACAAGTTCCTTCTGGTTTTGGTTCACCATTTTGTTGTTTTTAACAGACTGAATAGAATCAGTTCCAAAATTCCTTTAGAAATTACGATTTTCAGGTTAGTAATAATTCTGTTTCCTAATTTTTTGATTGTGTCACTGAAATATTACAAGGAAACCAGCCAGATTCTTGTAGATGGTTTATTTAGCTGTAAATTAAAAACAAACTCTACAACATGCCCACAAGCTAGATACCCATCCAAGTGTCAGCTATAAATTATTTATATTTGTGACTTTATAAACATAGATTCTAAAGCAATTACAGCATCCTGTTATGAACTTCAGGTGCTGAAAAAAACAGGCAGGGCAGTAGCCAGATGTGAGAAGACAGCTGCTGCCCATCTGACCCACAGGGTAGCTGCACTGCTGCTCTACAGGTTCACTTCTTGAACAACCCCCTGGCACCCACAGAAAGTAATTTTAGAAATGAAGAAGACACGAGAGGGAAGGCAAGAGCCATCACCCCCTCCTGTAAGTCGCCACCATACTGAAAATCCTTAGGGAAATGGTGTAATCAGGAGTATTATAACTCTTTAAAAATACAGAGAGTAGCAGAAAGTGCCTTCTGATCTGAATGCTCCTGGGACATGGCACATTTTTGAGGGGGAAAGCCTGCCCCTGCACAGGAGGGACCTGCTTGCTTGTGTTTGTTTGGGGGGAGTCAGAAAAAGGAACTGCAGCTAATTGAAAACATTTTGCATAATTGGAGCTGAGAAGAGACCTATACCCATCACTCCAGGAAACTATCTGCATCCTTATAACAATTACAGCACATAAAATATTCAGAAGTTAAGTAAAGAAATAGAAACATTAATACCAGAAACAATAAAAGCCATGTGAATAACTGGACCACCACCAACTAAAAAAATTTTTAAATGCTACTTTTAAACATCTTTTCAGACCCATGAGGGCATTTTTGGTGAGGTGGGGGGGGAGAAGGGACAAAAGGAAGATTAACAAGACCGTCTTGGGAAAGACTTCAATTAATATTAAGAGGAACCAGAAAGACAAAACAAATGATACAGAACAAACTCCCCATCTGGAGGACAGCAAAGGCACAGTATAAGGAGAAGTCTGCTTTAGACATGCTGTCCATGGCTTAATTTCCCCCAAGGGAGTCAACACTACTTGAATTCTTTTTTTTTATTTTACCACCTATCAAAAGCAAACAGTTAACAAGAAGAGAATAAGCAAGCCATTATCAGAAGAAGAAAAACATGTTTCCAAGGTATCTCAGTGAGATGACATAGGGATGGAGAGTGGCTCTGTGGGACGGACAGACAAAAGGAGAAAACATAACTTTTTAATTCTCATCAGTGTCTTCCTAAACATTTTGCACAATTTAAATCAACGTTTTTCTTTTTAATTTACATGTGTCAAGCTCAAACACCAGTGAATGAGCATTAAGGTAGCTGCTTATCTACTCAGGGCAGCAGTTCTTCTGTTTTAATTCTTACATTATAATAGCAACAGATGTTGTAAGACCCTACAAAGCTTACCCAAGGTTATATTCCCCCTTGCTCACACATGAGCACAGCCACCCAGCTGAGCCCCATACTGCCACTCATTAAAAAATATGTATTAAAGTATGCAGTAAATTTACTCTGCAGTAAATTCAAGATAAGCAGAACTTCTCCAGGGCATGTGTCCAAAAGTTGAGAGTTGGTTTCCTTCAAAACCACTTCCAAATAGCATCCCTTGCCTTCCCTTATTCTCAGTCCAGCTCAAGCAGAAATAGCACTCCTGGTATGCCACTGTGCAATCAGAAATTTTGCTGTGACTTGAGCACACGGAAGGAATAAGCTACAGGTCAAATGTCCTTCAAGGGGTGAGCAGGTGGTCTTTCAAAGGGATTAATTTGAAAGCCTATGCTGACTTCAATTCTCCAGCAGAGCTACTGTGTTCAAGGGGTAATTTCAGTTTAAGATTAAAATGCAGCAGAGACCAGGACTGCACTTGTTTGTTTGTCTTCCAAGCTAATTCCTTTCTTTTTTTACAGCACAAGTCCCAAGCCAGAAACCTCAAGGCCTGAGTATCTCCTCTTGGAGCACCTCTGCCAGACTGGAACTGGAATCCCTTTCAAAAGGATGTTTACACCCCAAATGAGAAGAAAGACTTAAAGGCATGTGATTCCCCTCCACATTTCCCCCAGGCTCAATGCACAACACTGCTGGCACTTGGTAAATAAAAAGGGAAAAGGAACCATTCAGTAATTTCTATTGCTTACAGAACAAATCCTGGTGGGAAGGGAATACACAGACTGCAAAAGTAACTGCCAGCCAAAAGGTTTTGCATCCAAACACAAATTGTGAGCATGCTGAGGGTAAAAAAAAGAATGGCCCAACTTCCTAAGTCACCTCTTATTTCCATTTCAAATAACTCATTACAGAGCCACCATAATTAAACCTCTTTTACCTCTCTTTGGCACAATGGCAAGAAGCCTTAATTTGAGTATCAGCTGTGCAAATGGACAAAAACAGTATTTTCAAGAAACTGGAATAAATACTCTATGGATAAAAACAATTAAATTACAGTATTTTAGTGAGTTGCTGCTCTAGATTACAACACTTGCTTTTAAAGACACCAGGGAGGAGGGAAGAGTGACACAGTACATTTCAGATACCAGGGAGCCATTTCCCTTTTTTACCTTCACATTTGCAGTCTCTAAACATACCTGCATCACCCTACCCACCAGCACTTTCTCTGTTCAGGGTAAGTGGAATTAAAATGCTTTGCTGTAAAACAACACCTGCCAGTCTGTTTTCTGCCCCTACTGTACACACCAAATCCATAGAGCAGCAGTTAATAAGATATTGCTCACTTTGAAGCTATGTTTGTTCCTGGCAAAACTCGTTACATAAAGACTGCTCCTTATTTAAAGTATGGCTGATACAACTGAAAAGGGAGGCAAGCACTCAGAACAGCAGCAAGCAGGGAGGAACTTGGAGCTTTGTCCACCAAGTGTCTGGAAGCTTTTGCTATCCTGCAGGAAATCTGGACCCAACGATGCACAATGGAGCCAAACCATCCATGAGGCACTCTCCTAACCACAGCAAAATCCAAAAATGTTCTTCTCACTCCCCTAACTATGCTTTTAGCTTTGTGATCGTGTCCTTACAGAAAAATTGTAACTCAACAGATGACCATGGGGTCCAGAACCACTACTGGTATATCTGGCATGCTGGTAACCAACAGCCAGAGCAGATGGAATGCAAACCTCCTGGCAAGTGGGGACCAGGAGGCTGTCACCACCCTGCTCTGGAAACCTACATCAGCTATTATCAATTAGGAGCTACATTCAGACAGAATTGTGGTGAAAGGCAACATGTCAAGGTACTTACAGGGAGATCAATCTACTTCACCAATAAAAAATAAATTTTAAAAAAGCCAAAAACCAACCCCCACCACCATGGATTGCAAGGTCATTTTGCACTGTTGTAACTGTCAGCAATGCATCAGCACAAATTATTGTCCTGATTTTTATTTCCTGCAAGACTTCAGGCAAATTAATCCATTAACCACAAAGACAGTGAGGATGGCCTTAAAGGTAACATCGAACCAGACAAGAAGGGGGGGGTTGGCAAGTATTTCAGGGTCTGGAATCAGCTTCTCTTCAACAGCAGACAGGAGGAGTGGAAAAAGCACTACCCAAAAGTCACATGAAAATTAACTTCTGTTACAGCCATGCTGGTTTATATCAGCAAGCCATGAAGAAGCAGCTTCAGCAGCTTTGGAGATTTCTTTCATGCATATTCACACACAAGAAGCATTGAAACAGCCCCAGTTCATTCACTCAATTGATTCACCAGCTGTTCTGAAACACAAATAAATATGTAAGTGGCTACTCTGCTCTAAATTAGTGACATTCAGTGAATCTAACCAGAGAGCCTGGACCTCCAGCCCCTGCATTTAGCTCTCAGTGCTCTCCCTTGGGAACTGAATAGCAATCAGGTATGTCATGCAGGGATGGTTGCTTTTTTCTTCCTTCCTATTTAAGGTGGAAAATGAGGGAGGTGGGGCAGGGAGATAGGAAAGAAAAAAAGAATTACATCCTTAAACCCAAGCTAATAGTCTAAACGTGGTTAAAGAACTGCTTTAAGTAAAAATAAAAATAAATTAAAAAAAAAAAAAAGATAGAAAACAGGGAGACAGAAAAAAGGATATATAAAACTGACTGCAAGTGCAGAAAACACGAAGCAGATGATTTATTTCCTATGTTATAGCTTAAACAAGTCCCAAGGCACACCTCCTAAGGCCATCAAACATCAGATTTACATAAAATCATTAATTCATTAGTCACAAAAGAAAAGAGGCACGGGTTAGGAGAGACAGGATAGAATGAATGAAGTGAATATATAAGCCAGAGACACAAGCAAAATATCCATACCCTTGCACGTAGAGCTTCCTGAATGAGATACACAGATAACCTCAAATTTCTCAATTTGAAAAACCTTAGTTTGCCATACACAAGTTTGCCACACCTTTGAATCTACAGAGAACCTCACACAGGACAGGAACACCACTTGAGTGCCCACGCTCTGCAGCAACACAAAGGGAAGCTGCTGGTGCAGCACTTGTTCTTACCATGGAGACAAGAGCTGTTTGCTCATGGCTTGGTTTCTATTAAAAACCAAACTATCCCAGATCAAAACCAGCCTCTGCTCATGCTAAAGCTGCCTGAGGTCTGCTGGGGCTCAGTCACCTCTTTTGACTCACTTGAGTCCACTCAGGTTTTCATGAAATTTCTTGTTGTAGCCCTGAAATAACAGTAACTTTTAAGAAAAAAAAAAAAAAGGAACGTGAAAGATTAAAACCCTCCTGTATGTAACATATGCATTAATTTTCAGGTTTGTGTGCTGTTTTATCACTTGGTTCACACGCACAGCCCAAAACTGCAATTCTGAAGCTATCAATCTGCCCAAAGAGACAGCATTACCACAGCAATCCCCAACACAACACAACTGGTCCCACAGACGGCTGCACTATTTTTAAAGTGGAACAGGGAAGTATTTTCCTCTCTTTTGCCAAGCACGTATATGAAATGTGCCACATGGCAGGTAGCATGCAGATGACAAAACAGTCAGAATTCAGTAGAAATACAAGATGGGGTTGCCAGAGGGATGCCAACAACTCTTAGTCAAAAAAAATACACTGATATCTGCTGCAAGAAGACCTTTGTTTTATCTTTGCCTTCCAGAGCTGCTGCTTCTCTTCCACAATTGTTGTAATCTTTAATTCAACTGGTAAAGAAGAAATGCATTTATGACCACGGGAGTGTCCTGGGTCTCAGATGCAAACTTACCCAATTATTTGCTGAAGTGCCTGCCTTAACTTCCCAGGCAGAGAAAGAAGTCACCAGGAATTTTGAGACTATTTCAAAAGGAAGTGCTGACACAAAGGAAACAGCCTGCCTGGAGGCAAGAGTAGAATATTTTCTGCAATGCAGACTCAGGCAGCACACACAGCTCATTTTGGGGAAAGAGTCCAACTTTGGAGCTTACCTAAGAAGCATTTATAGGCAGTAACACCTAACAATAAACAGCACAAGAGAGTCTGAAAAACCCTCTGGAACAGAGCTAAAGTTTTCTTACAGACAAAGGGTCTAAATAATACTTCACAATTGCAGACAGGACTGAGCTGAGCATACCTACAATCATCCTATCCTCTAACAGGTCCATTTGGTGATAATACACTCAACAGCCAAAAAGCAAAGACATTCACAAGATCTACAGGCTTTCCATTACCTGACTGCAAGAGACCACAAGAACACAAGGTACCAAAGAGACAGCGAGGACAAAAGGTACACAATAAAATGTAAATACATTTGAAGGGAGCTGTAATAATTTATTGAGAAAAATAAAAATAAAAAACAGCCTTCTCTTTCTAAGAGCTGCATGGGAGCCTGTCCTCAAGTTGAGATAAACTGCACCCAACCCAGAAGCTGAGCCCCACGTTGGCAGCATTTGTGCAAGCAGCTCAGCTGACAGCATCCATTACATAGGGCTCTTCTGAGGGACACAACACCCACAAGGCACAAAATACAGGCAGCCTCTACACAAAAAGTCACTGATGATTAAATCAATCTTCCTTTTTAAGAATGAGCTTGAAAAGACCAATCTGAGTGGCTGCTACCACTAATGGCTATCTCTGCTTTTGTGTTTCTTATAAAAGGACAAATCTAGGAAACTTATAGCAAGTGACATTTTTATGAGAAAGCATCTTTAAAGTTAACTGTAAGGAAGTTTATAATTTTAATTTCAAAATGCAAAAGCAAACACAAAGATCCATTAACACATGATGGAGCATGTGTTACTAGCATGTTCTTTAACACTACTTAATAAAAGATCTGTGAATTGGTCTTTGTATACCCACCATCCATGTATCCATTAGCACCAGGAGGATAAACTCCTTCCCAAGTATAAATGCATGCCACCCCTACAACAACTGGCAACAAAGATTTAACAGCAGCACTTCACATACAGGTCTCTAAAATACTCACAATATAAGGTTTCACGTAGGCAAGTTTGACAAAGATTAAATGGTGTTGTGTAGTAGGGATGGTGTATTCAAGCAAGCTTTACACTTTCTGGAATGCTGCCAGTACTGAAAAAAAGGCTTGTAACATTGTGGGGTTTGGGGATTTTTTTGTTTGTTTGGTTTGGTTTGTGTTTTTGTTTGCTTTTGTTTGTTTTTTGTTTTTTTAAAGACATTTTAATCGTTTTACATAGTTACATAGCTGCTTTTTATTTTGAGCGGTAAAATATTTGCCAGAACAACTTCTTCTTTTGAACTGGAGCCTACTGCCCTAGATTCCTCCCTGAAAATTGTAATTATTTTGTTACAGGAAAATAGTTACATCATTTTGCAGAGCCTGAAATTGTAACACTATCAAAAGGCATAAATGGATAGAGAATGCAGTGCTATCAGCTCTGAAGTCTGAGTGGCTCCAACAAGTCAGAAACAGTCCCAGAGAAACAAGGGCTACATCACATCCCTGCTCATTAAGGACATGGAAATACAGAAGAGCTCCGAGCAGCTACAGGGGAAGCCTTTGTGTCTCTTTTCTTTGCTGCTCTCCACAAGCATACTAGTAACCCAAAGCTCCCCAAATTCACAATACTTATTTCATCAGAGGTCAGGGAAACAGAGAGCAGCACAGTAGAGTACATCTGAACCTACCACAGGCTTGAGCCCCAAATACTCCTCGTGAGGCAAAGCCCTCCACATCTACAGTCAGGCTGGGATGGGGGAGAAGACCTTCCCCAAGGGGTGTGAGGGGAATTTATGGAGATGGATCTATACATGAGTTTAAAATAATTTTACCCAGAGAAAAAGGCTTCTACAGGACCAGAAAAAGTCTCACTTTCCAACAGCAGGAAAAGAAGCTCCTGCAGACTCTCCTGACTTTTTTTTTTTTTTTTTTTTTTTGCACATGCATAATTATTAATGGCTTCTCCATCTGCACTCACACCGACAATTGCTCTCAACATTTGCACAGCCCAAAACAAAGATGTTCTCCATGAGCTGCAGTCCTCTCCTGGCAACTTTCAGAAATTAAATGCCAAATCAGTCTGGTGCCATCTTTGACCCCTGACAACACTGCAGGTTCTTGGAAGGAAATTCCTGGATGGAATCGAAGCAGTGCCCTGTCAGTTTTGCTATGCCTCAAAAGAAAGCCTGCATCAGCAAGACAAAAGCAACAGAAAATTCAGTCCCAGGATATGAGAAGGTATGGGAAAGGATGGACTATTGCATCTGCTTGAGCAGCAGTGGCTGCAACACAACCCCAATGGAACCTGGACCTACAGTACACTGCATACTGTACAAGGATACTGCTAGGCAAGCCTTGCTCCTAGGTATCGGGCATTCCCACAGCTGGGAAATAGTCAAAGAGCTTCTTTTGGAAAAGAAACATGACAGTGTAATCTAGAAATAGATCTATCATTTCAAGGATCTCTCCTATTTTACCTGCTTGTGACAAAGTTCTCACACATCCTGACATAGAAGATAGCAAATTCTCTTTTAAACAAATGGGACACACAAATGGGGATTACGAATGCACAAGACTTTCCAAAGAACACTCTCCCATCCGAGTGGAATGGGCATATTTCTCTAGCACTTCCAGCAAAACAAGATTCTCAATGCTACAATCTTTCAGGGGGCTGTGCTTAACCCATGCAAAGGTATTTTGTCTGTACAGCATCCACATGAGAAGGAGCAGCACGCAGCTAAAGAGCAATGACAGAGCAATTTACCCTCTTTTACCTTTCAATGTTACTCCACACTAGCACATCCCAACTCCTATCAACTTGAGAAGGCCCCTCACACTTTGCAAGAGATGTTTTTTGGAGGGCTACAGGCATCCCCCCCAAGCTACCAGCATCATGATGCATTCACAATGCTCTAATGCTGGCTATTGTCTCTGCTCCCACTTGTTTAAAATTCCTAAGGGACACTGCCATGTTTCAGTGGTGCTTTAGTAATAGCCTAATAATTGTTCCAGATAATAACTCACATTGTATTGAGAACTCGCCTGTGGGGAGTGGGGTGGGTAGGAGGAGTTGCCTTGGTTACAGTGAAAAAAATCATACGGCAAATAGACAGAGGCATGAAAGCACACGAGCTGATCTGTTTGCTCCTTGCTTGGAAATCCATGGGAAACAGTGATACTGGCACAAAAGTAAGGTTCTTCTGGACAGAACATGTAAACAGCATTAAAAACCTGCTTATCTGGAGGTTCAGTTAAGGCTTGGATAAAGATGTCGTTATGATTTATGCAGCAAGGGCTAAAGGCAGCAGACACTACACATTTAGTGCTATTGAACCACTCCTCAGCCTCTGTAAGATTAAAGTTTGTTGTCTGAACAGCTCAATTTTAAAGTGCCGGAGAGAAGGTAATGAGGTCAGTAAACTCAAATGCTCCAAGCTCGTGTTTTCTCTTTGCTCTACTTTGATCAAGTTGGCAGCTTTCTCTGAAAGACATCAATATTGTAGTATATACCAACTCAGACTCAGCTTTTAAAACATGGCAAGCATTGCTACTTCATGGCTGAAAATAAACACATACAGACTATACATTCTTGCATTTGTCCTACGGAGCAGGAAAAAATACCTCCTGCAAGAGCAAGCAACCTAGATAATGCTTCCATTTTGTTTCTAGCAGACAGAAGAACTGTCTGCTCAGCAGGAAAAAGCAGTCAAAAAGAGGAGGATGGCTCTCACTGACAGCATGGCTTGTAGGTTTGTCCTCCTCAGAGCTGGAGAGATAGAGCAGCCTGGCAGCCAGCAGCTTTTCCATCCAAGTGGAAATCCTGTTAATGGATATGTGTAACAGCCAGCAGTCAGGCAGCAAAGCCACACCTGGACAGGCTCCCCTACCACTTTCTCATTAGTGATTATCCAATTAAATGCATTTTCCAAAATGCAAGAACAGCAATGATAACTAATGCTGTTCCAGTCCCACAATGCCATTTTACATCCACCTGCTTCCCAGAAACTCTCTGTGGCTGGACACACTCACCTGTGCCATAAAAGTCAACAGGGGAAGCCCTGAATTCCTGCAGCTCAATCTGGTGATCACACATTGATTGTTGGTGAGAACTGGGCCTGCCAAAAAACCAGGGACACAGTTTCTCTGGCTGTGATGAGGGCTGGTGCATGGTTAGGCCAAGGTGATCCAGCCCTGGGGAGGAGGATGCCCCCAGGAGAGTTCTGGAAGTGGAACATGGAGGATAGGGAGCGGGCAGGAGTCAGAAGCACTCCCAGGTACCAGAGGGAGGAGGGTGCTGTTGATGGCAGCTCTCACCCCTGCACAAAGGCCACATCAGCCCTGCAGGAGCAAGGCAGCTCAAAGAGGGAAACAACAGCCACAAAAATTACTCCTAAGAGAGGCAGGAGGCTTTCAGAAAGGCAAAGGACAAAGACCTCCTCTTCAAAGGAAAATGGCAGAAGCTGATGAGATGGATTCCTTTGAGCACACACTTTCTTCCCAGCAGCTAAATGAAGGGGTTGGGCTTTCTCAGGATTGCCTTTGGAAACAGCATCGGAATATGGGTATTTAAAAGCATGTTCTGGCATAGACCCAGATTCCTTGCCAGCAAGATTTCCAACCTCTAACACTGAGCAAAATCCTACTAATTGCAGAATTGTTGTGTCTTCAAAGAGTCATTTCTACAAAGCCTTACAAAACTCAAGATGTCAGATGAGGCCAGTACCATTTGTTTATTCTGCAAAGCACTTAATGGAAGAAATGTAAACCTACAGGGATGAGAAAAGAAAACAAAATTTAGCACTAACTCTACAGACCTCATTGGATTTTGAATTTCACATTTCAAGCTGCCTGCAGAAAGCTGAAAGAGAAGATGTTAGCATTCACCATGAGCTGGAAATGGCACCAACAGAGGAAAAAAGTAAAATAGGGATAGGGAGAGGCCTGGAAAGATGAAAATCTCCTGTGACATCTCAGTCATGTTTTGCTCCATATCACAGGGTACCAGACCACCTCAAAAATGGAAGTGACAGTCTCATCTGCTATCAGGAGCATTTATCCAATGCATTCTCAAACCCGGGAAGGAAGCAGACTGATGATACTGCAATTGAGTTCAGTCATACAAATTGAATAACCAAATCCATAGATAGGACTAAAAGGTCTGGTTTATCTACAGTAACTGTGTGCAGATTTATTTCTTCCAGACAACTGAGGGAAAAAACCCACAAAGGTCTTGTTATCTGTGTTTCCAGATAAGTACTTAAGGCAGTCATCTCTACCTTTGACACCTGTACTCTTAAATTATAGATGAAAGAGCAAGTGTCCAATCAGAAACAGGCTTTTCTTCAATTATATACACCTTATTTCCAAATAAGCCAAATCATCTTTTCAATACCAGTATATACTCTTTTGGTATCTGAATAAAAAAAATGTATGAGGTATAAAAGACTACTTAGAATAAATTCCTAAAGATAGACAGATATGCATATAGACACATAACACCTTTCCTTGTTTTAAACCAAAACCTCTGAGAATAGTTTAAACCAAGGAAGGGAATACATGAGAGACACCATGACTACAAGAAACTACTAGAGATACAAAACAAAGGAAGTACTGCTGTAATAATGAACTGAATGTGGTCATCATTGTTGTTTTCAAAGTTAAAGTGCATTTGCTTGACTTCAAAGTGTCTTACCCAAACAAGGGAATATGTCAGAAGGAGGAAAACAGGATCATTAGGCTCAAAACCTGAAGCTCAGAAATCTAAGCTGGAGGTTGAAAGTCAACCAGACTACTGATTAAGAATGTTTATCTGCATTGTAAAGAAAAAAGCAGGCACAAGACTCGAAGCAAACAAAACTCCCTTGGATGGAACTGTTCTGTCCATGTGCCACCAGAGCTGAAGGAGCACTTCACCATGGTACTGATACTGGCAGGGCTGAATTCTCACCACCTGCAGATCTCCAGGGCAGAAAAAATCACAGTAGCACCAAAGTAACACATGGGGTACTGAGATGAGTGTGAGGAACCAGACAGGCTTCAACAGCTTGTCTACAAGGCTGTGCAGAAAGTCACAACTGAATTGCTTTAATTTACAGAAATAGCCCCTCCCCCTATATTTTAAAGTAATTATCTAGATGAATGACTTTAAAATACATTATTATCCTTAAGACTACGTTTATAGTGCTCAGTCTTAAAACAGTACCTGTGGCTACATCCATCTCTCCAAACCTAAAATTACAGCCCTGTCCTGGCCCAGGGCTGCACCACAGCTGAGAGTTAACCCCTGGATCCACATAAACCTGTTGTACAGAGAACAGCTCAGACCCAACTCAGCACATCACATCCATCTCCATCTGAAACCTCCTCTTCCAAGTTATTTTCCTGTTACAGACTGGTTTGATTAGGAGCAATCTGTTTTGTTAATAGAAATTCTAGCGCAAGTCCCACCACGAAGAACAAGGACTGTGTCTCACCCTTAGCAAAAAAAAAAAAAAAAAAAAAGCCTTTGACTCGCATTGAAAATTGAGAAGAGGCCAATTCCCATCTTAGAAGAAGGCAAAGCCACCTCCTCAGCAGGATGACAAAGCTCTGCTTTGAAGCAGGGTGTCAGTAGTGTTTCAGCCCAGGTTTATTTCACTGGCATCTAACTTCCAGCTCCATGTGGGGGGTGTTTAGTTACCACTGAGGGGGATACAGACTTTATACAAGCTACTAAGTCATTGGTGGAAGCCAGTAAAGGCAGCAAATTTAGGCCCTGAACTCCCTTTCATTTTCACAAAAAAAGCAAGTCCAAGTAGCAACATATTGGATGACAAACTAATCCTGTGGCCTGAGGAAGCTGGGTAAAACTGAGAAGGCAGCAGAGCTTAACAAGACCTGTAATCACTTCCACACTTCTGGTCTCAAACCTGATTAGTCTTCCACAAGTTCCTTGACAGTTGCCAATCCCAAGGTAATCCTTACATTGTGCATTTTTTAAATGCATTTGTTACCCTCCCATGATGAAGTATTCTGCTGGAAGTATTTTCAGACCTCAAGCACCCCCAGTGCAAGGCCAGAAAGGCACATGGCACCCACCCTGAGAGCTGGAGGCCTCAGGGCAGATGAATGGTCACCAAACTCATCTGGTGCCTGTGACATCCCAACAGAAGAGCAGACTGCCAATTCAAGTACTTAACAGACAGGACAGGCAGGCACTGAAAGCTCATGGCCATCTTGTGATCTCTATCTGCACCCTCCTAGCAGAGAAAACGCTCCTTTCTATCAGCAAAACTAAGGCTCTTCTGGAATTAATCCTTGCATCTTCAACCAATGAAGATGTCTTTGGGTTTTGGGGGGAAAAAAATGGCATCCACTACCATGAAAGTGAGGTAGAAGAAGAGGAGTTGAGCTGAGGGCCTCACTAACAGTGAAGAAGACATCTCCACAGACCACTGAAGGAAAAATAATACACAACCAAGCAGTATTAAAGCCAGTATTATCTTACAGTCTCATGAATTTGTAAAACAAGAACTATTTATCCCTTCTGGTTAACAAGGGACAACAAGGCTACAGAAACTGAATATAACCCCCCAACATTTTAATGTGTGAGAGGAGCAGCAGTAAAGGTCTGGACTGCAAGCAGAGGAAACTCTGCCAAGAATTCATGTGCCATATGAAGACTGTAGCATCAAGAGCCCCTAATACCAAAAAGGAAGACGGAAGGAGAAGGCTTAGCCAAAGCACTGCACTTTAAAGCTGTCATCTTATTATCACAATGTCATGAGTTGGAATCATCTATGTGTTTGAGACATACTGGAAACTATGGGCTTAAGGAAATATGTTACAGAGAATGCTTCTGATGCTATCAATATTTTTCATGGTCCTGAAGCTGCAGCAAAATGGGAAGTGGTATCCCCATCAGAGACTGCATCCCACACACAAACATAGATTTGTGTATTTGTGTGCATTTGAACAGCAAGATGACTCAGGCTAAGAGTCAAAATAGAAGAAAGAATTAAAATTCATCTGGAATGTAGAGAGAGGGAAGCAGGAAAGATCAAAAACCCCCTCCACTTAAGTACAAAGAGCAAGGTAAGGGCTAGGTCACCACTACCTCCTCCTCCTGCCATTGGTTTGGCCTTCAACATGCTCACTCAGACTTGTGACAGTTTCACTAAGCATTGCTGCACTTTTAACCTCCAAAGAAGGGCTGGCATGCAGGACAGGAGGCACGAGTGTGCATGCACAGAGAGACCTTTCCTCCAGAATCCAGCATGACTCCAGAATGAATCATGGAGCAACATGTGCAGGGTCTCTTCCCAGCCAACCTTTCGGATATAGCACGTGCTGTACGTGTATGGATGAAGCAAAGACTATGAGACTGGGGGTGTCTTGAAAACTTAAGTTAGACAAGCCACCCACCTAAGTGATAAAGGAAAAGCTCCTGAGTTAAAATATCAACTCTCACATAAAAAAAAAGCAAGCAAGCACAAAACAAATACGTACCAGAGGCTATTCCAGAATTAATTACCTATTGAGAGAGTGCAAAACATCTTGTTTCACATCTTGCTACTAAAATATATTATGCAAACCAGGTTCTAGTTATCAAGGTAGAAAGAATTAAACTCTGGATATCCCCATAAATTACAGACACACGTACAGGTGTGAAGTGGAATCACCACAAAATCACAGATACTACACTGGTCCTAGCCAAAGGGTCAAGAAGCAATATACCTAAGATGGTGTGGCAATTTTCTAAAAAACTAAAAGTAACCTAAGCATGACATTGGCATGAGATGCCTCTATAGCATGTGTGGACTTCCACCAACACCAGAAATGGGGAAGAGATCTAATACTTCAGAATCTTAGAGGAAAGATTCACAGTAGCCTAAGAGATATGCTTATTTGTGACACTCAGGAGAGGAAGCTGTTGGAATGCTCATCATCATCATCATCATCACCATTTAGGTACAGCTGCATCCTGAAGACTAAAATACCAAAGCCTTTACTTCTTCTCTTTTCCAAGGTGAGCATCCAGCTGTCAAGGTGAGGTGTTTGATTACAACTCCCATATTGAGTCAATACTACAAAACCAACACATCAGTTGAGATTCTCAGCTGTCAAGCCACAACTTTCTGTTAAATTTCCTTTTCTTGAAAACCAAGGTTAATGCTGAACTTTGGTCAAGAAAGAGGAAACCAGTCAGAAAATGCTTCTTTTATAGGAAAAAGACAAATATTTTTCAAGCAGAGGTAAGGTACATGCCGTAGCATGCACTGCATGTGGGAAAACATACCTAACAGTTGTAGTTTTGAGGTTCAGACCATAGTTTCCCACTGCCTCTTAACCCAATCTTTGCACATTTTTCTTTTTTATTGGATTTGTTTCAAGCTAAGAAAAGTTATAACCAAGAAACAGCTCAAACAACTTGACTCCTTCAAAAGCCTGTAGCAGCTCAGAGTTTGACTTTTTTCTGCACATAAAAAGTCTTTATTTGGACCACATTTAATTCACGTTTTTCATGTAGGTGTGTACAACTCAGGGGGAAAAAGGCAAGCAAAACTCTGACAGTATCACCAGTTTAATGCTGCATTAGAAATTTAAAGCTAAATAAACATTGAGGTCTACTATATTACCTAAATAACAGTCTACTGAGAACTGTTCAAGGGAAGATGAACAAATGCATGAAAGCGAGGAAGCACAAATCGGTATCAGTAGCAAAGAGCTACACAATAACAAAGAAAAAACTATATACATTAAGATTTCAAAATCTCCCTTGGGCTTAGCTAATTGCTATGATCAATTCTTGTTTGTTCACAAAAGCCTGGACAGCAAGCCAGAGGGGAGTAAGAAAAGAACTAAGGAGGGGAGATGTAACATTAATGAGCTTTTAAACAGCTAAGACAAGATCCCCATCCACACAGGTGCTCTGCAGCCCCAGAGCCCATTCCCACCTGACAAGCCCTGCAAAGGGCATGAGCTGGCATTCATCTGTGCCAGCCCTGCTGAATTACAACTACCTCATTCATATAATTCATCACCAAGAAAGGTGCTCCCGAAGCCAGTACTGCTGTCCTGATTGCAGCCAGCTTCTTCCCAAGTGCCTGATGAGACAGGTCAGAAGCACCCAGGCTTACAGCTTTCAAATAAAGAGGAGTAACAGTGGTGAGGGACAAACGGGGGCATATTGTGAATATTTAAAGCCAGGTAAGCCAGCTCATCTACAGCTTTTGTATTGTCAGATTTTATGTAAACATAACAAAGACTATCAGCAGACCTTCAGTGTTTTAATGTCTCACCAAGGATGTCACACACAGGGCTGGGCAGTGAGAGCTGCTCTGGGGATGGAAAGGGGATGAAGAGCCAGCTGGGACCACAGCACTACTTCAAACAACAGACTGTCTCACTTATCAGATCTTTTCACAAAATAATAATTCACTGTGATCCAGAAGAAAAGACCTTCTGACAGCACTTAATAAATAACTCCCAAAGTACCAGGATTTATTTGGTTCATTTGATTCCTGCGAAGTATTTAAAAAAATCAGGAAAAAACAAAACAGAGGGACATACTCCTTTCATCTTTTTAATCACATAGGCCTGTATCAGATCTCTTATTCACAGCTGAATAGTGCTAATGAACACAATCACACAGAAGACATTCCACACCTGTATTATTTATCTTCACCACCCTCCTTTGCACCTTCTGCAGCTTTGCTGTCAGTCTTTTGAAGCAGGATATGCAGGTGGAGAAAAACAGCAACACCAGAGCTGCACCATTTTCACCCAGCAGCCTTGTTTTCACATAATAAAGTTTTACCAACACTCATTTTTCCAATCTTTCTACCATCTTTTTCTACTTTAGGTCCAAAGCCAAGGCCTTTGCATCAAGGTACTGACCAGGCATACTTGTGTATTTCCACCCTTCATTAAACCTACACACTTAATGCACACAACCCACAATGCCCAATATAAAATACACAGCAGCTTCATACAAAATACTGACAGACAAAAAACCCCAAAGTCTGTAGATAAGCCAAGGGACTTATTTAGTATCAGTCTTCTTCATGTAGTGTCAATTTCTAGGGGTCTCATTCAACCATTCGAGTGAACTGTCCTTGATAAAACATCAGCTAAAACTGTGAAAACAATATGTAAGCAAGTTGATATCGTTTCTTGATCTTAATTTCCACAGTTGGGTAGCTATTGTAGCACCATTTTTTGCTTTGTGGGGATGTGAGAGAACTTGCATAAAATTCAGCTTACTAAGACTAATAATCAGAGCAACGAATCAACATCAAGCAAGCAGACAGAACACTGAACCCACTTTAAACCCTCATGTTAAGTAAATCAAAGCAAAATGCAACGTGCAGATTTTGTTAATTACTCACAGTCCCCATACATTCACACCTTGAACATCCAGCACATCAGTACAAAGTGCTTATGCATTACAAACCATAGCATCCTCCCAACAATTATACTTCCAGGTGAAGTTCGTCTTTTCTGAAACACCTTTGTCTGGCATATAAAAAGAACAACATTAACAGTTTTGAATAAAAATAGGTGTATAAATAACCAATGCAAAACAACATTAAATGCCCCCTCCTCACACGTGTGTCTTTGCATCTCCAAGCCTGGATCTTTCAGTAACGTGTTGTTTGTACACCTAAGAGAGCAAGGGGAACTCAAGGACATGGCATACAGAGACAAGCTCTTGCATGGGTGGAAGGCAATGCAGAGCTCTGCAATCACTTGTCTGTAAAGCTCAAGGTAAAAGTTTAAAAATTATGATCTCAGAGATGAAAAAAAAAAAAATGCAGCATCAAGCTGGCGCTTGATGAGAGCAATGACAAGGCTGAGTGCCTCTGAGGGGAAGGCAGATAAGGGTGATATCCTGTTGGGTGTCTGCTATAGACCACCCAAGCAGGGTGAGGGGGCAGAGGAGGCACTCTGCCAGAGGTTGGAAGAGGTCTCACAATTACCAGCCCTTGTTCTGGGGGATGTCTGCTGGAAGTACCATGTAGCAGAGAGGAGGAAGAGCAGGAGGCTCCTGCAGCGCATGGAAGGTAAGTTCCTGATACAGCTGGTGAGTGAGCCTGCCAGAGGAGGAGCCTCACTAGATCTCCTCTTCACAAACAGGGATGGACTGGTGGGGGATGTAGTGGGGCTTAGTGACCATGAAATGATCACGCTCCCAATCCCAGGTAAAGTGAGAGGGTCAGCAAAACCTCTACCATGGACTTCCAAAGGGCAGAGTTCAGCCTGTTCAGGATATTGGTTGAGAGAGCACCTTGGGAGGCAGTCCTGAAGGACAAAGGGGCCCAGGAAGCCAGGACATTGATCAAGAAGCACAGGAGAGGGCTGTCCACATGGTCCATAAGACAAAATGGCAGGGAAGACAACCAGCCTGTCTGAACAGGGACCTTCTGCTGGGATTGAGGAGAAAAAAAAAAGGAGAGTTTACCTCCTTTGGAAGAAGGGGCAGGCACTTATCTCAGGATAAGTGCAAAGACCTAGTTAGGTCATATAGAGAAAAAATTAGAACATCAAAAGCCCAGGTGGAGCTCAATCTCATTGCTGCCATAACGGACAACAAAAAGTTTTTACAAATACATCAATAACAAAAGGAGGGCCATACATCAGTCAAAGCAGGAGAAGCCACAAAGGTCTTAGTTAAAAAAAGAAAAAAAAGTGCCTTACAGCAAAAGGGGAAGATCCTTACTTTTTCTGAGGGCAAAGAAGATACTTACCTGCATTAGATTCCGTCTCCAGCACCACTCCATTCTGGGTTTCTTGGAGTTTGTTGTGATAATGGAAGTTCAGCATAATACTACTAAAAGTGGTTTCAAAGCAGAAAAGACTAGCAAATTTTGAGGACTGCCTTCCATGCGCCCAGGAGCTCAGCAGGAAACAGTCTTTTTACTTCAAGAGATTAGGCCTCAGCCTTGACAAAATTAAAGATTCTCAAAGCCAACACTTCATTGCCTCCCCATCAGCCCAGGCCATAAGGCAGCAATCTGCCAGGGGAACTGTCCCTGCTGTTATGCTGGAGTCATAAACACAAAATTTTGAAATGCTGCAAACTCTGAAGGGTCTCCCTGCACCCACGTCCTCCACATCTTCACATCACACAGCTTCATGTAACCCACAAACAGTGACACAATGGTATAAACAGCAGAGCATGGCGTAGCTGTTTGTCTCAGTAAATTCCACAGTGAGTAAGGCTGAGTGACTCAAGGCTAAACAGCACTTGATTCAATAGTCATGGGGAAAGTTTAAAACAAGAAGTGAGACATTGTTTTTCCATCCATCCCTAAAAGCTGTGCCCCTCTCATCTGTCCACAAAGGACAGCTGAAGGACAGCAAGAAAGCTCAGAACCACTGCCAGAGCCTTGTTACAGCCAAATTCCTTGCACAGTTGTTTGATCTGCCTCTCCACCCCTCCAGCCTTACAGATTCAATAAACCCAAACTGAAGGGGTTCCTTTTTTGCTTTTTCTTGTTGCTGAAACAGAGATCTAAAAGCTTTAGGGATAAAGCACAGTGTTAAGATGTGCTTCAAGGACACAGCTATTTCCATCTTACCATGAAGGGAAAAAAAAGAAATTTAAAAACCATAAGAATTGCTATCTCCTCAGGGAGCTGTATCCATGACCACTGCAATGATGTGCAAAAGAACCAATGCAGTTCCCACTAGAGCCACAGTCCACCTCCACACCAGTAGTTAATGATTGAATATTTTCCATTTCCACTTTTCTTTTAGTAGAGCACCAAACATTGGCATTATTGAATCCCTAGATCACAGGATAAGCACAAACAACCTAAAACAGTAAGACAGACTATTACCACAACATCTCAAATATAAATTTCAAACTGTATTATAAACACAAGCATTGTTAACTTCTGATCCATTTCTGTGCTGAATGCTATAATTTACCTTAATTTTGGTTATGGAGGTCAGCCAGACAGCCACAAGAGCATTATAAAATTATACAAGTAGCCAAAGCCAGTAGCAGTAATAGCTGTGTACAAGTGGAGTGCTACAAGACAAACAGCCTGCCTGGAGCTCTCCACATCCAGTGTCTCATGCTCCTACTTGCTACACGCTCTTATTTTCAGGTGGAACTTGGGAATATTATCCTTTCAGTTACTACATGAAAGAGTAACTGAGTAATTGAGGATAATGGAGAAGTAGTGCCTACCTGGCATGCTGTGGTAGCACTTCTGAAGACAAGCTGCCAGACTGAACAAAGGCACAGGGATGACAGAAAAATACCCCAGAACAAGGATGCAAATGACACCAATTATTGAATCAACTGTGAAAGTACACAGCATGCACAAGTAGAGCAACAAATTACCTGTCAGCAAAGAAACCTTGAGGAACTGAAATTAACAAAGAAAAACCCTTCACAAGGGTTATCAAACTCATGTTCACAGGGTCTCTACAACGCTTGACTTGATGGTTCAGGAGTTAAAGATGGTTTTAAGAACTAAAGACTTTCCTGTGTCATAAACACCAAGGGCTTAAGACACAAAGATGATAATGCTGAGGAGGTAAGCTTCAAGAACAGAACTGCTTGGTTAAAGTATACAGATCTGGGCTCAAAAAAATTAATGGTCCATAACCAAATCTCATGAGCAGCTTTCACAGCTACTATAAACAGTCCTATCTCACTCCCATGAAAACCACATCACGCTGCCAGTGCAAGGCAACACTGCTTGGTTCCTGGTTCCAGCAGTAATGCAGGTGCAGATGTCAGAAAACTTCATTCAACTCCTCAGCTGATATGGAGAACAAGGACAGAAGAATATGAAGCTCACTGTGATGAGCTTTGTAACATACGAAGCACAGCACTATTTTATTTCTGACAAAATTTACTATAATTAAAGTAAAAAGGAGTAAAATATAGAGAACTTTTACTCTGTTCTACCAATTAAGTGAAGCAAAATTACTAGGTGGGAGACTTAGGGGGACAAACTGGGCAACTACAGTTTTGAAGCTGGCACCAGAGACAAGACAACAACATTACAGGGCCAGAGATGCTAAAGACCACACTAGCCCAGAGAAAACTTTGCAATAAATACACCAGCAGTGATGTCTGCTCTCTGTTCACTCTAACTGGAATTCTACCAGCTGCTTCTCAGACACCAGCACACAGAGTTTCTAAAGTGGTGCAGCTTGCACACCATCCTAAGTTAAAAGAAAATTACATTCTTCTTTTCCAGTTCTATTTTGTAATGATTCAAGAAAATCCTCTTAAATTATAGTATGAAAATATCAAGAAGGGACATTTAAATCCTGACCAACAAGCAGCTCTTGGTTGGAATACTGTATTAGTTATTATTTGTGATAACCCCCTCCCTGGAGGTTCCCAAGAAAAAACAGCAGTGTGTGTGTATCACAACACAATCCTTCTGGACAGCCACTCCTAGGGGGTAACAATTACAAAACTCATTAGAATTTTTCAGCATCAAGTTGGACATCCTCAGGCAGTAAGAACAAAAACTTCACTAAGCCAGGAGAGACTGATCCACACCACAACTTTCTGACAGCGTATGGGCAGACAGCATCAGCTCAGAGACACCATGGTCCAGTCATGAAGAAACTTCTAAAAGACTGGGGAGAAAAAAGCTAAAAATTTTCTGTAAGTGTTGCATTGTCACACTAATCATATTACAATGTGTTACACTATGCACAATAACACAATTTAATAAAAAAATTGAGTTTTTGTCATGAATCTCCACCACAGTGAACCTCACATCTTGTTGCTTTGTGTCATGTTGCACAGCTTATCCAACACAACTGTTGAGACCACTACCTCAGATACAGAAGTCTGAGTAAGTGGAAATTTTAACTCATCATAACGTGAGGCAGATTCACAACTAGCCTCAAGTACATGTCTGGCTTAAGAGGTTATTACTCAAAGGAGTTATGCCAGAATTAACAGCCAGTGCTTGAAAAAGGGGAAAACGCCTAAAACGTTCAACTAATCTGCTTAAACAAAGCATCCAGAATTTCTTTGTTCTTTAATTTCCTCCTATGCAATCTGTTCTTAAATCCTGACTGCTATAGCTATTTAATGTCTACATGCAGCATTTAAAGAAAGCCACAACCTCACACACAAATCTCATTTCAACCTCCAAGGCATGCCAGCTCCCTGGAGAATGTGCTACTGCCTCAGACTCTACTGTTTATTTTTTTAGAACCATGGGTGGCCGGTGTAAGTGAGGTCAGGCTCCAGTGACCCATCAGCAAAGGACATGAAAGCGGGAGACAAATCTGGGTGATGCTCACTCATCTGTGTCAGCTCTTTAAAGAAAGAATTCTCCTTGTAAAACAGAGGTACTACTTATTCTGTGAGAGCACTTCTAAGATTGGAACAAGAAAAATCAAGACTAAAGAAAACCCTGAAGAGGAAATAAATGATGAACACAGAAACCTTCAAATGATGCTAAGAGGCTTCCCACAAAATGCCTTTATTCTCCAGTTCACAGACCTCTTCTTCACTACCACAGAAAAACCAACAGCTATGGCAGAATAGCCTAAACACAACTTCATGGAGTTTAAAACTGCTTAAAATGTTACTTGTGTTAGACCTGAAAAATAAATGCTTGCAAAAATGTTAGTCATCTGTTATTTAATAAATAAATAAAATCACATCTTTTTGAAAAAATCAGAATCGTGCCAATCTTTCAAATGCAAAATCCTTTTGACAAAGCCAAACCTAACTGGGAATTGCCACTACCACATCATGCACCCTGTATCACCAGTGATGGTCCCTTAGAGAAGCCTACAGACCTCCAGGTGATGATACAGCAATGCTCAGTGCTTCAGCAAGTCTCTAACTCAACAACCCTTTTCCTGGCTAATCCAGCTGCTCCAGCTACCTCAGCTGTTAGAAACCAAGGAATGCAGCACTTGGTAAGTGGGCTGTACCATAAGGTGCAGGTGGACAGATCTGGAGATAATGTAGCACTGGATACTGAACACAACAACCATCAAACAATCTAAACCAGGTGAGTTCTCCCCCAGGGAGCATGACCACTCAAGCCCAGCTTCTGCATGGCCACCTCCCCTCACTGCCTCTCTCACCCCAAAATCTCAGAACTCATCAGCAGCTTCCCAAATAGGACAAAGCAGTAGGCAGAAGGGAGAAGATGAAACTCCCTGGAAGCCTGTTAGAGGAGTTTCTGTCATGAAGACAATTTAAATAAAACCTCTACCCTGTGTTTCTCAAGTTGTGATTTTGGTGTCTAAGGGTAGAAAAAAAGTCTCATTTCCAGAGCTCAGGAAACAGCTGCTCCTGAAACAAGTACCTTTTTTTTTTTTTTTTTTTTTCAGACTTGGATAATAATCTATCAACATTTAGAAATCAGAGAATAACGGCTATGTAGTCAAACACACATGAACCATTTTGACAGACACTGAATGAAAGGCCACCCGTATCCTGCTGAGACAGCAACACTTGAAGCACAAGCGTATCACACAATTCAGTATTGCCAGCCAAACCAGTCAGTGGTATTAGCTAATAAAAGATCCAGGGTGATTTGAGTCCAGGGAAAAAAGCATAAGACACCATACTCCAAGGCACAGGCAAATACAAATAATTATTCATGACAAGTCAACATAGCTGAGAGCCAAGAGGCAGGCAGGTTTCCATGCCAGATTAAGGCTATCAGATAGCAGGGGTGATGACCAAGCTAGTATTCTAAAATAAGGCACCAAGGCTTCAAAACAGCTTTCAGCTCCTCACCTCTTAAGCACCTGAGAAACATAAAATGCTGAACTTCCAGCAAAAGAATCCAAAGCTTTCTTCAAAGTCTGACCCGAGGAGTGCCAAGAGTTTAGAGAAGTTCTTGTCTACTCCTGTTCAGCTACATTGGTTCTTACTCTCAAAGAACCTGAAAAATGGAAGAGACAAGACTTGACAGATTTTCAGACCACAGCACAGGTTTTCTCCTCTTCCCCTTCCTTTCACTCCACAGTTAGCATCAATATGTCCTACCTGGAGTAGCTATTTTATCCACAAGTTAGACAGCTATGACAAAGGCACTTGTACTCTAAGAGTATTTAGTACAACTGTTTCCTGCTGAAGGTGTTCTTCTCATCACCAAGATACCTCAAGAATCAGAACTGTTCAGACACTGTAGGTTAGAAAAGATCAATTTCCAAATAATCCTTTTTGATAGAAAGAGACAGACATTTCAAATTATCTTGTGTTATCCATCCACTCCAAATGATCAACCATGTAGAAAGGTTTCCTTTAAAGAGTCAGGAGACTCGAGTATTTTGCGCAATATTCCATATGTGCTAAAAAACCATCACTACAGATGTTGTAACAGAGGATACAGTCTCATTATTTCAGCAGCTTGTCAAGGCTCAGATGACCACAGTGATTAACTGGAGATCATGTCAGCAGGTTTCCTTAACTTGAAGACAGATGGATACAGCTGATTGCTTAGAGACATGGACCTGAAAAAAATTACCAGCTGTAATAATAGAATAAATGTTGGTTCAGTTCCTTTAATTTTTCAATTAATACACCAATGTTTTTCTTTCACTAATCTAAGTTAAGCAATTCCAGTTTCTGATGGAAAAATACATCCTATTTAATTATGATGTTGTGGCAGAATAAGCTTCAAAACAGAAAGAAGAGTGACCTTGTGAAATGTTCATCTAAAATAAGATGAAAGTTGTCATAAGAATGCATTTCAACTTCAAAAGATGTCTAATTTCTATGTAGGAGTTAAATTAGATTTAAAAGCCCTTGTGTTGGAATCTATGCTAAATAATCAGTCCTGCACTGTCAGGCTACAAAGAGCCTATGGATCACCAAACCTATGACCATATATTCCTCTTCCAACATGCAATTGGCAACTCTGAGCACCTCGTATATCCCAGAGAAGAAAATACTATACAGGACTGCACAGAGGTAATTAATCTCCAGTTAGATTAGCCTGCTGATGCTCAGAAAACTTACTAGTTTTATGGACAACTAGCAGGAAAGTCACAGAGGAATTTGACATTCCAGTGGCATTTTCAGAATGCCCATAGTTAAGCAATTTTTCAGAAGCAAGTAAGCTGTTATATAGACAGGAAAAAAAAATTACAAATGGAAGTAGGCTCCTTATGGATATCTATTACCTGCCTCCAGCACCGTAACACAACAAAACAAACTTATCTTCCAGAACTACCACAGGTTACTTCTGCTTTCCCAGGAGGGTCCAGCTATCAGCAATGCAGAAGCCAACCCCAGTCTCTCAACCACCTCTTTCTGCAGAAAAGATACAGGAACTTAGGAACACAGGGACCTTCCACTATTTTATGGAAACCAGATCATACGCTAAAAACCTGAGGAAGAGAGAATACAACCACGAGCCTCACAGCCCCAAGGAAGCAGGCAATAAACCCCTGCTCAAAGCAGTGCTGTGTTTCATTTGTAGATAATCAGCCTCACCCTCATTTTGTAGAGACAGTAGCACATATGGTCCACATTCTTACTTTAACCTCAATTCTAAGTTTAAATGCTGGCATTAAGACACCAAAATAGTGTACAGTGTGCTCTTCAATATATCCTTTATTTTTCCCCTGCAAGCTACAAAAAATCCCATAACCTAGCAATAAGAGTAGCTTACTAAAATATCAGTCAACCTACCGGAAGTGTTGTTCATTTCAGGTTTTTTTTAAACTCATCTTTTGGAGAAAAATGATCAAGCTGCTTTTACACTTTTACTGGTTTATCACAGAAAATTATCACATGATCCAAACTTTCATCAAGTTAGAGATTCCTATGCTCTGTTGCTAATACAAGCCATGTTTTCATAGTACAAACAAAATTTCTTCAGTTGTAGTTGTAGAGAGTGGAGAAAAAAATCCACATTTTTCTAGACAAACAGTCTAGAACTGAGTCAAATAATACTTTTACAAAAGCCAACTCATTCTTTTAAATTCACACAAAACCTTTCAGGCTGCCATCTAGTCCACTTTTTGCCTTCCTCTCAGGTTACAAGACAAGTGAAGAGTCCCAGTAGTTTGCAAATGCAGGAGAGAAGTTTAGACACTTCCAAGTGCTTTGGAGGACTTCTGCCAAAAGCTGCCCATAACACTAATAGAAACTTGCATTATTTCATGCTGATCTGAAAATACCCTAAATTAAAAGGTCTGACATCATCATCTCAGGGGTAACATGCTCCCCACTCAACTCCATTTTTAATCAGATTGCCTAAAATCCAATTAAAAGGTATAGAACCCAGCCATGTGAGAAAAGGGAACCCTGGAATTATTTCCACACTTACAATACTGAACTGTCTAAAAGTTCTGAACTAACACCTGTGATGGATCTAGTGAAGAATTAAGTCTGTGTATAAGGTTAAAACAGTTTAATGCATCAGGAATCTGGTACAAACAACGCTGGTGCTCGCCACAGACAGCACAAATTACAAACAAAAATTGCTCCTGTGTGATAGCAGTGAGACTTTCCTGCCAGTTTTTAGCCAGCTGCAGGTGGCTAAATTCTGAATAAAAAACAGAAACAAAAACAACAACCTAAGGAAAAATACAACTGCAGCAGGTATTCAGAATATGCAGCACCTTCCAGTGACTGAGCACCATGTTCTGGGGGTCCTAACCAGGAAGTTTTTCTCCCAGGAATATTCTTTACTATACACATACACAGTAGCAGCTGAGAAATATCAGCACAGGGTGAAATTTTGTCTGCATAACCCTAACCACTGCTGCAGGGGTCCATCAGGTTTGCTTATAGCTTTTATCACCAGCACAAGTACTAGCTCTTCCAAGAGACCCAGCTGGCATAAGGATGCCATCATTTGTGACAGCACAAAAATCCACTGCCATGATTCAACTTGTAGAAAGAAATACAGTTTTAAGCCATTTTATTATACAAATGAAGATTAATGGAAGAAACACGAAAGTAACCAATAACTGAGGTAAAACTACTTCCTGCCTCCAAACCTCTCTCTTTCCAAATCCCCACAAAATGCACGTGAATGCTCATACCTGGACTGCAGAGATAAGAAACTTGGGCAAATGGATGAACTTCACAAAATTAACTTGTTTGAAGGTGGTAAAGCAAAAAAATGCAGCACTGAGGGGAGCCTTTTTTTTTTTTCCTTTGAATGTTAGTAACCAAAGGCTGCCAAAACAGATAACAGATGGCTTGTACCGGACAAATAATATACAATATCCATTGAAGTTGGACACACCTGAAGATGTTTCAAAAGTTTTCAGAAATTTAGAGAGACCAAAAGCATCCAAAGAAATGCCAGACAGATTCAGAAGGGGTACATCACACTGCCATGGCAGAAGCAGCTCTCAGTCCTCACGCATGCCCAGCAACACGATGCAGGCAGAGCACACACAGCAACAACAAAATTTCAGGGAGAGGTTGACTGAGTCCTAAAGTAACTCAAAGCTTTGCTGTTGCCCTAAGAAGAATTCACCACTACCACACAATCTAAATAGCATCTGCTCAGCAACAGAAGTCTTTCACTTACTAAAGGATTTTAAAATTAATCTACAATTCATACCCTTTTGCCTAAAACAGACATGTTGAAAGAGGTTTGGGGGTTGGTGGGTGGTTTTTGGATTGCTTGGTTTAGGTTTTTTATCCAAAATTATGAGATCATATGGATTTCTTGGAAGAGGAGGTCAACCTCTTTCAACTGACTCAAATGACAACACACTGAGATTCAGTAAATTGTAGCCATAAGTCTTTCTCCTCCAGTTAGTTTCTACAATCAGCTGAAGAGCATCAAAAATACCCTGCAGATTTAAACAAAAACCATCCATTTACAAGGTGTAAATAATCACTTCTGAGAAAACTGGGAACATGAAGATAATCACAGTTGTGTAAACATAGCTGCATGGGATTTTACCCATCATTCTGGAAATAAGCACAGCCTTCCATCAATGTTTTAGGCACTGTAACCATCTTAACCTTCCATCTTATTCTTCCTGAAGTTCAGGTACTATCTTTTTAGGCACATATTTTTACTTCAAATAGGTATTCACATTACTACTGTAAAATATTAAAAAAAAAAAAAAGTTTCCGTAACATTTCTTTGTATGTAGCTCTCAGTAGCATTTTGACTAGGTTGTGAAAGGCTGCCTAAAGTTAACATGTCTAGTTGGGCACTGATTTCCATTGCACTGAAGTCACTCAAATCATAGTCCCATGAAACCCATGCTGTATCCAAAACCTCAACTGTACTCACTTTTCCCTCATCCTCATTTTCCAAAGCCAGTGAACTGTATAATCAATAGTTTAAATAAACAAGTTTTAAATGAGTTCTCTTATGGATCAAACTGACACAGGGCCAAGGTTCTACATGATGATGCACCAATTTTCTCCCTTCCCATTATCATGTCTTCCTCACTCCTATTTAATAGCATTTAATACCATTCATGACATTTTCTACTTCAGTCATTTAACCACTGAAGAGTGGGAGTGCTAGCATTATTTTCTCTTTTATCAAATGAAATATTTTCATCAGTGAGGGAACCATTCTTGCCCATCTGTAATCTATGTGCATCTACCTCAGCTGTTTAAAGAGGAGCAAGATGAACAATTAGCACAGGGTCACAGCACACTAATGGATTTTACTGAATGAGATAGATATGTATTATATATTGGTGTTCTGAAAGATTAATGACAGTCAACTGCATTAATTAATCACTTTAATGAGCCTGACTGTTTCTCTAAAAGAAATGCAAGAAAAAACAATTATTGCCTGTAACTGGAGAATGTGTGCTGTCTTCCATATACCTCTCTTTTATTGTTCAAATAACCTCTGGTTACTAAGCCACAACACATGGCTCACTCCAGAGTCTTACAGCCTCCAACAGCAGCATTTTTCCTAAGAACACTCTGCACTTGTGAGAAATGTCACGGGGGACTTCTCTGTTCCAGGGTGGGAAGAGGAAAAAAGCAACACCAAAAAAACCCCCAAAACACTGTCATGGCATGGTGATGGTGATGGTGCAGTGCTTACTCCTCAGATCGTATTTGCAAGTAGAGTTCTGATTTCATAATAATTGCAATGGGACCAGTTCTGTTATTCCCTGTAGGTACCATTACAAAATGATCACTTCCAGAGTAACAAAGTTACTTTTAGGTTTAATTTTAGGTTACTTTTCAGTTTACAGATGTATCAACAACTTACCTTCTCCCTGCTCACTCAGATTCAAAAGGAAACCACTCAATAAGCATTTTCATAACAAATGATGCTCAATAAGCATCATCTTTGATACTACACCACACATTAATAACACACACCAGAACTCCATTTTGACAAATCTTAGCAAACTCTACAGTACCAGCATGCCTTTCTTTCAGCATGTGGTGACAAAGCCCAGGTCAAGGCCATTTACCATCCCCCATCCAGCAGAACCTTACTCCACAGCAATGAGCTGCCCAGCTCTGGAATCATCAGCATCCAGACAAACCATGAGATGAAGCACCTGGCACCATGGTGTGCATCACATTATGAGCTTCTCTTCTACCATCAGGAAATTAAACTTGTGTTATTCTTGGTTTCAGCTAGTGACATTTTACCCCTTCTGAACAGAAACTGAAGTTAGGATTAGAAGACTCATGCCTGCAACACCTTCACAATTTACCACCTTTTATGACCGCTTCAAGTTACTTACATTAATAAAACTAAAACATCTTAGCTCAGCTTTCTGGTATTAAACACTTCAAGAGGCATGCACAACAGCTTTATCTACAAGTCCACCTTGGAGAAGCTACCTGTGACACAGATGTCAGAAGCTGCCTGCAATGTGAATTTCAAAAGCAGCTTTTACCAGCCTGCATCAATCACAGGAAAATACAGATCTGCTTGCTTCACAGAGAAAAAATAAAATGCCTTTGGCAATACCAAGAACATCAACAACCCAAATCCTTCAATAACCCCTGGGAGAAAGTCCTGTGGCAAGTTTTCAGGCCTCCAAGTACGTAGCTGCCAAATAAAAATGCCCTTGTAGAGTGGCCATGTATCATCATCTGACCAGCATTATATTTGGGGGGGGGCTTTTTTGCTAAAATTTTTCACAGTCCCACCTGCTGCTCAGACACATGTAAGCCTTTATTTAGGCCAGGTATCATGTATTTGCCCCGAAGCACACAGGCATGCCCTAGAAGTCACATAATTAGAACAGTTAATGGATCATTTTAATCCTGCAAGCCCTTAAGGATGCTGAAACCTCTACCAGATTTTATCAATTTCCAACTATGAGGAAGTGATGAAAAAAAAACACAACAAAACCCTACATGATTAAAGTTTCTTTCACAGGATAAATTTACTTATTATAATGAAATCACTTCCATGATTTTCCAGTGAAGTACCAGAAGGTTAAGGCAAACTGGAAGCTCCTACTTGCAAAGCTTTGGCATCGTCATGCAGTATTCAAAAAGAATAATTCAAAAGTCCACATTATCAACCACAATCTTGAGGTTCTTGTGCCAATTCCCCTCTCTAGAGCAAAGAATCCTTTATTTATCTGCTGCTGCACATGGTGTTTGTCCAGCAAAGGTAACAGAAAAATTGACATGCTGGCTGGGAGCCATAAGGGCAGCTGTCCAAAGGATCCGCCTAGGAGAAGTTATGATGGGGAAATTCACAAGGCAGGATGAAAATACCCACCCTAGATTCTTTTATCCACTCTAAAGAGTAAAACAGCACACATAGGTGATAATCCCAGGCACTGATCTAGTTACATACAGTAAAAGAGCACAATGCCAGAATTTCTCTTGCACATTTGAAAGGTAAAAGCTTCCACACATCTTAGAAGATAATTATCATACATGAGACCAGCCACCACGAGCTACTTGTCACAGCTGAACACTTAGTAAGAAAGAAAAAAAGCCACTACAAAATGAGAACTGTGGCTGAGGATAAGAAGGTGATGGAACAGAAACATTTCTTCCCCAGCTGAGCCCATTATCAGCCATGTACCTCAATAACCATGAAATCACTTCTGAAACAGATGGCAAACCCCTCCGGCATACCCTGCCCACCACAAAAATACCATCCAGTGAAATTCCCTCACATGTGGGGGAGTGCAGAGTTGCTGCAGTTAAGGTCTGCTGCCTTTGGTTTCAGTATAGCTAGTTACCAGTTTTAATTTAGCTAGGTAGAGAGACCAAAGCCTTTAAGCACACACTTAAATATGGACATACCAAACGAGAGGACCTGGCACCCTGGCCTCACTTCATTATCAGGGGTGGGGGGAACCCTCTCATCTGGCCAGAGTTCCTGCATCAGCAACTCCTGACTGACAGCTGGGATGTACCAGCCTCCCTCTCCATCCCCAGGGAAATGAATTCTGTGTCTGATGACTAATTCATTACTGGGATTTGTGCTTAGGCAAGCCCAGGCCCAGATCACACACACCTTCCAAGCTGGGAAGTGATTGGGTGCACACTTGCTGCAGACAGCACCCTGCAATCAGCCACAGCCACCCCACTCCATCAGCTGAGAGCAAAAGCATCAGTTGTAGCTGAGCTGCACATGGATTTCTAAAAATGGAGGGTCAGGTTTGAAAGCTTTTATCAGCACCTTTGGAGCCTCTGAGACTCAAGCTCAAAATCCTATTGCACACTGACAGTAGCAAAATAATCTGCTGCTGTGAGAAGACATGGGTGCAGGTAACACCAGAGCCAAAGACACCAGCTGGGGAAGAACAGTATCCACATGTACACAGAAAAGCAAGCCAGGAACCAAAGGCAGCCTGGCAAGCTCCACTTTGTACTGCAGCCCCTCCAGGATCCGGGGATGAGCCCCGACCCAGCTCCTGGCAGGGTACAAGCAGGCAGATGAACCTGTCTGCCTCTTCTCTTCACTTTCCTTGGTCCTTCACTTTCTGAGGCTTCACCACGAAGAAGACATCTGCTGAAGAAAGCTGTATTAAAGCTGTGGCAGGCTCCCCACTGCTGATATATTGCTTAAACTCACACCTGATAAAGGGTATTTTTGCAGGACCTGAGGTGCTCACCAGAAACAGCAGCCACTTTCCAGACAGGATCATCACAGCAGATGGGGCCCATCAGGTGTGACAAACCTCACAAGCTCAGCATCCTGTCTTCAACCTCTCTGTTTCCAACTGCTCCAAATTTCATTCACAATCCATATTTTACCAGCCGACCCTGTGAGACAGAGTTTTAATAAACAAGTCTTACCGACATCCTACTAATTAAAACTATACCACAAGTTAAGATTGTGTGCTGAGAGCACGTACACAGTTACCAGTTGTGAGCACTGATGTCCTGTTTGATCACAGAAACACAAAAGGCATACTGACTTCTCATTTCCTTTACCTGTTCTGGGAAGCCTTCTTGTCTCTAGGCACTTCAGTGAACCTCTTAAAGGCTTCAAAGGGACATAAATCTTCTAAAAAATGTTTTCCTGCCCCTCTGTTCACCAAGGTCCAAGCAGAACCAAGCCTTCTAATAGAGAAGTGGGTTCTCCTATGGCGAGGCATTGAAGAAACTGAATCTTTCCTTTGGGTTGCTGCAGAGCTGAAAGACCCTTTGGCATATATCAAAGACTGTGAAGTAACACAGAATGCAATATCAGGTGCTCAGATTACTTATTTCCTTCTTTTCTAACTGCTGCTTCTCATTAGGGAAGGTAGATCCACACCAAAACACTGAAGAACAAGACAAATTCCATTAATTTCTTTAAAGAATTTACCTTATAGGTACATCAGCCAATCCTTTTCATTATTACCCCATTTTATTGCATTGCTTCCAACTCACCCCTACAGCTGGGCTCATGGGGGAGCTGCCTTCAGAAAGCATACCCTGGGTTCACAGATCAGCAACCACACTGTCCACATGTTGCCACGTGGCATGAAGAATACAAAGATATCCCCAGTGAACTCACAGGAAGGACTGAGCAGCTAGAATAGGCAAGGATGAGAACAAAGAATGGGTGTTAGACCAACAATGCCATTTTTTCCCTATAGCCGTCACATTACAGGACTGTAATAGGACAGCTGGTACTGAACTGCTCCATCTCCACAGGAGCAAGGAGTTCCTCGTAGCTGTCTTGGAAACCTAAGGGGGGGACAGGGCACCAGCAAAGGCAGCACAGGAATAGCAGCCTTGGCCACACACCAGAACCAGTCTGCCACTGCAGGACACGACAGACCCCAGGTTAACAGCTCACTTGCACCCATCTTTTCAGCTTCTCTGTGCTTTGCCCTACAAATAGATTAGGATTGTTTGTAAAAGCATGCAAGGCAATTATAGGAAAAATAAAACCGAGATTATAAACACAGCCTGGATACCAAATTTGCCTCTCTTTGCTATTTAGAGCTCACATTTCAGTATGCAAAGAACTCACACACACACCCCCAAAATGTGTGCCTGGAGCTATAGAGCACATGCAAAATAAATTGCATTCATATTGGTATGTTATAGTATGCAATTTCCTCCTTCCCAATCACACTGCCTGCCTCTCTTGTTAAGTCAAATAGCCTGTCAGCTTTGCATCAGGAAGCAGAAATTGGCTTTCCACCTCCTAGGAGATAAACAAGGCTTCCCTCTCTGTAGAGGGAAGTTGAGCTGCAGAGCACACAATGCTGGTGCCCACAAATTGACTCTGAACAGCCCCAGGGACACTCTGTGCCCTCTCCAAAGCCAGTCACCTTCCAGAGTAAGTGCTACTTCAAAAAAACCAAAAACCAACCAACCAAACAAAAAAAAAAAAAAAAAAAAAACCAACCAGATTTGTGTATTTTCATGTAGTTTTCTTTGTGATTTTTAGCTGATCACACACAACTCTGATTCAGTGCTGCTGCCTTACAGCTAAGGAGCTTAACGTACTCTTGGCATATCATGGGTTAGTAAAATATCCTCTGTATCTCTGTGCAGTTTGCTTGAAGCTACACCCCTTCCCAGGTCACAGGGGAACTGAACCATAGGATCAGACTTTCACATTTAGGCTGTACTATGTCAGGGAAAAGGGCCAGCACACTCAACAAAAGTAGCACAAAATACTCTAAAATACATTAACCAAATGTCTATATAATAAATTTAATAAAATATTTCTGAACTACATTTTTTTAACTGTGGCTTTATAACACTAAGACGCTGCAATGTTGCAGTAACTAAAGATTGTGTGTTTACAAAGCATACAGCTACATTTTAAAATTAATTCATTATCTATGTTTGCTAAAAAACAGTCAAGCTGCAAGGCCACAGATACATTGCAAACAAGAGGTGAAATACACAGCTAGCCTTCATTTTCATTTCAGAAATCAGGAAAAAGAAACATGATCATGAGTGTGTTGACTATTGAACCAAATCCTTGCTAATATTAAAAGTAATCCGGAGACAGACCCCCTGAGGTCCAGAGGCAATGACTGTGACAGCCACCACGTGCCATGGCCTTGCAGCAGGTTAAGGTAATGCTCAAGGGCTGCTTTAGTAGCAGAGTGCCCAGAGACAACATTTGCTCTGCCACTATATCACCTGGAGGCATCAGGACTCCCCAGGGTATCAGCAGGTTGGCCATTTTTCTGAAGCATCTCACAAGAACCTCTGATAGAGAAGAATGAGATTTCCTTCCAGGGACATACTGCTCATTCCCTTTGCCCAGAGCATGCATTTTTAAAGACAGAGAAACCAATCAAATTGAATTCATACTGCATTATTCACTAAGTGGCTACAGTATCATCCAAAATCTTAATTGCCTAATAATTCACATCACCTATTTCAAATACAGCTCCAAAGGAATGACTAGAAAGCCAGAGGCTGCCTCCTACACACACTGTTAATCTTGCTGTTAAGATGTCTAACACAATCTTTTCTTGAAACAAAGCACTAAACACCAGCCTCTTGTACCTACATGTACCTATACGTGCAGCTCTTCTTCATGTCTACAGCTGAGAGCACAACGTGCTCCTTGATGTCCACTGCTGTCTCAGGAATGCCTTGGTGAAGGCACTCTTGTCTGCCCATCTTCCAGCTTTGCCAATCTTCTCCTACTTTCCAACCTTTAGGTTTTGACCACTAACATGAATCCTGGCACATACCAGTGAAATTATGAGTGCTGTTCATTCCTCTAGCCCCTAGAAAGGTAACAGACTGATATTTTCTAAATTACTGGAAAGCAAATACTAAAAGGAAAAAGAAAAAAGTGCAGTTGAGCATTTCTGATGTTGCTGTTCCCCTGCATACAACACCACAGAATGATCTGCAGCTGGGCTGATAAGCAGTGTGCGGCCTCACAAGGAAGCCTGTCTCCACATGCCAGCCTTTACTACCAGGTCCAGCTTTCACTGTTACCTCCTCAGCTATACACAGCTCTCTGATTACCCTGGATTTAGTTGCTCGTAGGTGTCAACAAGAAGGATGCTTAAGTCAAGCAAAAAAAGGTAGAGAACAAAATTACAAAGCAATTAACTGCCCATCCCTAAGCTCAGAAGCAGTCTTGAACCTACACTCTCTGGTACACATAGATCTTGAGTTCTTAACTGAGTGTGAATGCCTCAAAGCTCTCTGAGCTGCTGAGGAAATTATCCAGAATACATCAGAAAACAGAGGAAAAGAAAAGGTTTGCTCAGCAACACCACCAGCTCCCCAGCTTCTGCAGGTGAAGCAGCAGATCAATCCCAAGGGCCACAGAGCAAACAGAAAGAGTGAGGAGGCTCAGCCCTTCCACCAACCGCCCACAAAAACTTCCTTTAGAAAGAAACAGCCATCTGCACAATCCATGCATTAACCCATGTCCCCCCCCAAACCTCTGCATGGTGTACCCTTCCCCAGTACCCGAGGGCAGTCACCACATCACAGCAGAGGTGGGGCTGTGCTACTCTGAAGGGATGCAGCACACGCTGGGAGGCAGCAAGCACACGGTCAGCCTCAGTGCTGACCAGCTGCAAACACTGGGCTGCTTTTGACAGTAAAAATGAGTTTTACATGAGAACAAGGTACACTACAATAATTTTCATATAGGCATCTGTGCTCCAACAACCTGTTTTTCTATAGCTAATCCAACACCTGGCGTCAGCTCTCCAACTGAGGACTGTCATGGGATTTATTTTTAATTCTAGTTCACACACAAGTCAAAAATCCAGAGGCCTCCAGACTGAATTACAATCTGCACAGATTCAAGGACCAACACCTAGGGTGTAGGACACCAACCTTCAGTCACATGTGTCCTTCAGAAGAACCCAGAACCCTGTGTCCCTTATGAATGTGCACCAAAATAAAATAAAGACAAAGCACTCATCTGCTTGTGGCTGCTTCATGGCAGCTGATGTGAAACACTTCTGTTGAAGACTCCCCCAAGCCTCAGCATACCCATGTAAACAAAACTCAACTCTCCACAAAGTAAGCTATGCAATTGGAAATAAATGTTCATTTTGAAATCAAAAGACATCTGAATATATACAGACAAACCAGAAGCCTTTGATCAATCCTACAGTGCTTGTCTGATCGTAACAAATAAAACCTGTCAGCTTCAAAACTTGCTTTGGAAAAAAAGAATGTGATTTTCCACACTCTGCTTGTTCACTAAGATTACTTATCAACCTGAAGAATACCATTTAATTTATTTAGTAACAGAAACGAAGCCAAACTAAAGATCTGTAGCTGTTAGTGAAAGCAGAAACAAGGGTGTAACCACACAGGACATGCTGCCAGTGCTGGCACTCTCCAAATGTCCCAAACTGGAACCTCCTGCTTTTCTAATCTAGCACAAATAAATAGTGAACATAGAGATCAGAGGTACCAGCAGAGGATCTCCATCACCACTAAAGTCTTCCCCCTACCAATCAGATACCATTTTCACATTTTTGTTTTGGGTCTCCAAGCATCCCTACTCTCCACCCCTGCACTGTTACACCATTCCAGCCTCTCAGCGAGCAGTGAGGCCACTTCAAAAGGTGCTGCTGAAATTCAGGATTGGTGTTAAGCAGAATATGTCATCTCCATAGTTAGAGGATATAGCAAAATACTCTCTTACCATCTGATATTATGACATTTGTTTACAGACATATTAGAAGAGTGGCTAAACTTCAAGATCTGAAAGACAAATATTCTAGGCAATAATATTTAGAGTGGACCCTGTCCGTTCAAGCAGATAATCAAAATGAATAATTTACAGCCACACTTTCATCTCCACTGCAGCTGAGAAGAGCTGCATCGTAAGGAGCTTGGGGAGATGCAGATACATTTGCTCACCAAGTGGAATAATAGGGAGGACTCCAGGCAACAGTGGTCCAGTAACCTGCTTTACTTAGGTGACAAAAGGGACAGGAAGCAGTGGGAGGAACAAAGAATGCCAAAAAAGCAACACGCTCATGGTGAGGTCAGTAGTACATACTTGTGCAGTGCTGCACGTTCTGCCTCAGAGAAAGCAAGTGCCACGCTGGCTTTTCACATCTAAATTCTCACAGCTTCTTCCTAAAAGCAGCTCAGGAGGGGTACCTGCTCACACCAGCCAAGCAAGTCCCATCATACCTCTGGGAATCAAGCATCATATGATACTTTCCAGTGATGTGTACGAGGTTGAATTAACAGACTAAACACTTAGTTTGTACAGATGCTGCTCAGGTGGAAGGATGGTGAGTTTTCATCAGGCAAAAGCATTGTAAAAAGATGATGACCATCTGGAGGAATAACACTGGTATATAGAAAACTGTCATTATAAAAGCAGACATCAGAGGAAAAAAAAAAACAAAACAACACATATTTTTGAACATATTAAAGAACACCTTGCACAGCTAGCAACTGCCAAAAAGAACACGTATAGAGTCTGGTACGACTCATTAAACACAAGGAGTCCGAGGACCTTCCACTTGTGTCAGAAGATGGCTACAAACAATCTCCTCCTCTCACACAGCCGTAACAGGCTTTGCTTATTCACATCTATGGGGTTTTGATTACCATCACACTCTATGTTTGCTAACTGAAAATAGGACAAAGCAGATGGACATAGACATGATTCAATGCAGAGCAATGAGAAGGGTCACCAGAGAACTAGATAACCAACAGAACAAAAACTGAACCATTTAGATCCAGGATCCTGTCACCAACTTGCAGTAACTCAAAGCCCACCGTGAAATTCTCCATATCACAAGTAAAACCTACTAAGTTAAGCTCAAACACGAGACTATGACATTGTCTTAGCACAGACACCATTTGCTCTCAGCAAATAAAAAAGCACCTTGTAAATGTTCCAGTCTTCCATAAAAACAATGTTGGACTTACAACAAAATTTGTAAGCAGTCTTTAAGGTTAATAAAGATAATCAGTTTGGCCTACACAAAACACTTTAGTTGCTTTTAGCTAGAAAACTGGTTTTGTGGTGCCAGGCAGAAAGATTTGTGAATTGTACTTAAGCAATTTTGCCACTTAAAAAAAATGCAGTAAGATTTTCCTTTTTTTCCAGTGTGTTGCTGGCAAATTTTCCTCAGTTTTCCAACAATTAGCCACATATTTTAGATGATTCCAGGACCAATACCTTTAGAAATCTACTTCTATTGGTTGAATCAAAGTACTATGCCTGTCTGCACGCTGCTTCAGTGAAGTTTTCAGCTTAGATTGTGACTCTGAAGAGTATAGCTGAAGATTTCCCCATCACACTTAGTCTATTAACTATTGCAATTTCTGTTTAAAAATTCTCATCAATGAGCAGGTAGAGTTAAAACCAAAAAATTATTATTCCACATTTTTTTCCCAATGTCATACCTCATTTCCCAATTGTAATCAGTACAAAGAAAGTAGTTGTTAAGCTAACATTAACAGTGTCTAGCATTATTCATGTTGGCCAACTGACTGTACTAGAAGCAGCAGTTGTTCTTCTGCTCCATAAATACATGAGAAGCCCAGAGCCACATGCAAAGAGGTCAGTGAAAATAACATTATGCTGCAATCAAAGTGAAAACAATAATGGTAAGAAAATTAAAAAACAGTTTGCAATCCACATGAAGGGCAAGAATGTAGGGAGTGAAGCAACATACAGGCAAAAACTATTCAGTACTTCAAAGATAACAGAAGGATGAAGATCGAGTAGAGGGCTCTATTGAGAAATTCTGCACAGTGAGCTTAAAACCAAATGTTGTAGTAAAATATTCTAGAACACAATGTCAATAAACACATGAAAACAAGAAAATATACTCATGGCCACATACAAGAGGCAGCACAGAATTTGTGGGGGACACAGAACAAAACAATGAGACTCTTCCAGTTCAGTTCCCCAGGAACAAACCAAGGAGCAGTACGGCTCTAGCACAGTCACCTCCTGAAGTGGCTGTCCCAGGAAAACAAAGGGCTCCTCTCAAGTGATGGGGAAAGTACTTCCACCAGTGAATGTCCTCATAAGCAAGAGGAATCCAGCTGCTGGAGTCCTGAACTATACAAAGACATATATTGTCCTAATGACAGAGGACAAAGAGTTCTAACAATCCAAAATAGCATGTAGGCTGTGAAAGGCCAGGCACTGTGTATTAAGTTTACCAATTTAGGAGGATTGAGGACAGACAAGTAGCAGGACTATGTGTCCAGCCAAGAAAAACATGATTCTCAGTTACAACTTGCTTACCTTCTATAGAAGGGGCCTGGTCCACAGCTGCATATAGCATCTCTTTCAAAGTCTGCAATGGAGGGAGAGAAAACAGAAATACTGTCAGTATAAAGGAAAAAAAGGAAAAAGGAAAAAGGAAAAAGGAAAAAGGAAAAAGGAAAAAGGAAAAAGGAAAAAGGAAAAAGGAAAAAGGAAAAAGGAAAAAGGAAAAAGGAAAAAGGAAAAAGGAAAAAGGAAAAAGGAAAAAGGAAAAAGGAAAAAGGAAAAAGGAAAAAGGAAAAAAAAAGGAAAAAGGAAAAAGGAATTACTTTTTTTTGACACGTCTGCTTGAAAACCAAAACCATTAAAGCCCTTTTACCCTCCAGACTGACACTGAAAGCTATGGAACGTGATGTCCATGCTATCGCATGTATTCCTGTTAACAAGAGAAACACAAGTTCATATTTCCTGACTGCTTTGTCTAAAGCCTGTTACCTTACCAATTCATAAAAATTCTTCTAGCTGTGTTTTTCAACATCATCCTTTGGAAAAATGTTTCCAGGATGGTAGGATGTTAAAGGTTCCACACTAAAACAAAACCAATCACTGTTGCCTGACACAGAAAGGAGTTTGTAAAGGTAATTGGAGGAAAAGCAGCCTCAGGGATTTATTATCCCTGTTATATAGGAGTACAGAAATATAAAAGCTGAAGACACATGATGAAGTTGATTAGGGAGCCAGAGGTGACAGCTTTCTCTTGAGGTGGAAACTCAAGGACAACAGTAAGAGCAGGCAGAAGTGTTAACCAGTCCTGCACAGCCTGGAGAACCCATGGGCTGCCTCCCAGGGACCACATGCAGAGTGGAGCGGTGCAGGCAGCAGGACCAGGATACAGGGATCTTACAGCCAAACCCTGAGCACCCCTGGCAGACACTCCTCCCGTTACCAGCGCCAGAAAGGAGGCACCACACCAGAATCCTCATCTCTTGCAGCTCCTTTCAGATGATCTTTTTTCAGACAGTTCTTAAGCCTCTGGTATTGTTCCCTTCATAGACTGAAAATTTGCTCTCTTTCACATCACAAACACAAGAAAATGTCATACAAACTGAACTCAGATCCATGGCTGAAGGAATATCTGGACATAATTTTGGACCTAGAGGCCATCAAAACAGGCCCAGTGCTACTGCAAAGTGGTTCATTTAGACACACCCCACACCACTTGACAAACACAGGCAGCTTAGTACCCAGACTTTATGTGAATGGGTTTCACATTCGGCTGCTGTGAAAAATAAGATTTTCTTCTCTCAGTTTTTAGCCCACAGAAACCTAAACCACAAAAGTCCTTCAGGTCTTTCAAGTTCCTGTCTCTTCTGGCTATTTCCCAACATTTCCTATACTTCCAGAATCCTACACACCTGCATTTACCACCTCCAGTGTTGTTGTCCCCCAGGTCAGAACACCAAAGCCTAAGTACTAAACACCCTAATACCCTCCAGGCAAAAGCCACAAGCTCAGCAGCTGGAAACTCAGCACTGTTGTGACATGGTGGGTACAGTTCTGTTAAGTAAATATAAGGTCTAAAGGACATGTCTATTTATCACATGGTATCTCAGGTGGCAGGCTACACCAGCAGCTCAGAGAGCTCTCAAAGGGCTGGCTCTCGAGTCCACAGAGGTCCCAGCACAGGTCACTTGCATAATTGTTTTCCCAACTGAGCCACTGCCGAGTGATCCTTGTTCCAGTGGCACAGCTCCCCTCTACCATCAGTGCTTTTTAAAAATTCCTACCAACCACCTCAGTCCTTTTCTCCCCACCATGATTCACAGGTCAGCAGCATATCATCTGCCTCCCTACCTCAAGCAGTCAAAAAGCCTTCCTCCTTTTTCATTCCACTCGTCACCCACCCTTCTCTACCTCAAACTTTTTCCACGAACCACATAGAACAGGATAAACAAACCTGAAGAGACAGCAAATTCAAAGTCACTGTAGTAAGAACTCCATCCCTTCACCCAGCCAGAGAGGAATCGCACTGCGAGGTTACATCTCTGCCTTTACTCATCATTTTAAATACCAATTAAAAAGGACCACAATGCTGACAATCCTGCACTAAACAATGCTGAAAGCTGCAGGTGTAAGCTGTCCCCCAGGCCTCTTCCCATCCAGACTGACAAATTACAATCTCACAGCTGCAGGGCAGCAGATTTAATTTCTGCTTACCTGACCTATATAGGTAGAGCAATAACCTGAAAGGGAAAGGCTCACTGCTCTTTCACACCTATTTAGTCCTCAAGATTATAGATTTTAGGGATTGTTTCCAGAAGTCATCCATCACCTTCAAATTCAAACATTTGAGAATGACTCTTCCTGCCCTCAAACTAGAAAAAAGGTTTATTTTCTTATTTTAAATTGTACTAGTGACACATCATGCACCTGCACTAAACTTGTATAAATGTGCATCAGAGAACAGAAAAAAAAAAAAAAAAAAAAAGAAGGAAGAAAACAAACTTAAAAATGCAAATGTCTAAACTTAACAGTGAATGAATTCAAGGACAAAAACCTCAAAACACTTGAACAAAACTGCTGTTTCAAATGAGTAGCTTCCAAACTCCTTATGCTCTCCTGAGCTCGTCCGCTAACAGGCGGAAGGACAAATAGGGAAATAGCACAACAGATTTGTGTCAGGAGGTGGCAAGCCTGGGTGTGAACTGCCTATCATGAAGCAGGGTTTGACAAGCAGAATTGGCCCTCTCCCAAAACCAGAATGCCTGTTTCTGGAGGGAAGGCTCTGAAGGAGAGCTGCTACCTCCACTGTGGGTTCCGGTTTCCCCGCTGACTTCCTTCTGCAAGTTTTGTCTCTGAGAAACAACCTCTAAAAATTAGCAACCTCTTCCTCTTCTCCAGGGGCAAAAGCACTTAAAACCTGGAGACCCCTGGAAAGGCATGCCTGCTCCTCCTACCTTTCACCGACCTCTCCCATGAACTTTTCACCCGTAATAACTGTTCTGATTCTCCTTCTTACCCAGGTGCTGCCATTTCAAAGGTATGGAGCACCTTTTCTTTAAAAATACCACCAGAGTTCTACATGCAGATAAACAAACACAGACCAGATTAACTGAGACAGAACTGCCATCTAGCAACTGCAGAACACTACTGAATTGCACCAGCTGGACATGGAGACATAGACCCAGGTGCAGAAGTCTGAGCAACACCCTCTCCTACAAGCACTGCAGGGGTGGACAGGAGAGCAAAAGAAGGTTGCAGCTTGGTTTATAGGTCAACAGAGAACTAATACCCCAATAAATTCACTGAACCTGAAAATTCACCTTAAATGCAGTGAAGTACCTCAGCAGTAAAAACATCCCTTCACATTGGTATCATGTATTGCATTATTGCCACTGGACCTCACACAAAGCCCCCCTAACCCTCTGCACGGAGGTGTCAAGAATTAAGTTTGCACAGTAAATGTGACAGAAAATTTCCATACTTTCATGCAATCTTTAGAACGGAAATTTGAAACAGAAAGTTAAACCAAGTCAATCAAGGGTTGTGTAAGGCCCCGTGTTAATGGTGCTCCAGTCATCATCAATGTCTTTGTGAAAGGCTAAATGAAACAGAACAGCATACATCATCATTTTGTTCTTTTCTACAAGGCAAGTGCTCTTTCCCAGAAAGCAGACATACAGTAGAAGTCACTGCAGAGCTCTGGCTGAAAGAAAATAAGAATCTAAGCCATACCTATCCAAGTATAATTGTTTTTTTCCTATTTAAAGAAAGTGAATGGATTTTTCTCTCTAAAGCTCTTCCACTGGTCAAATATCTTCCCTAAGCCTGGGCGACTTCCATGCCTCCTACATGTATAGTTATAATACCTTTGGAGGGCAAGATTACATTAATGGTAAGAACTCTGAGGACTGTAAATCATTAAAGACCATCTGAAGGTTTAAAACACCTTTTTAGGTATTCAAAACACATGAGTCTCATTCTTCTTCCTGATATCATCAGCTACAGATGACACCCTTCTCCTAGTTTCACTGGCAATTTATGTGAGGCAAAGCTCCTCACAGCCACATGCTGCACACCCCACCAAACCAGAGACACTTCACCTGGTAAGGAACTCACAGGTTACCTGGCTCTCACCACACTTCAGGGCTGTCCAACAGCATGAGTCACCTGCTCTCCAATGGAAATAACTACAAACAGAGTGGACAAATAAGATGACTGCATATAAACTTTGAGACAGAATGGCTTAAAGAAAGCCATTTCTACACCATCCTCTACTCCTTTCATTGCCTTCTTGAACTTGACATGGGAGGTCCCTAGAAACAGGTATAATTTTTTCAGCGTTAAAAAACAGGACAAAATTTCTCTCTCTGAAACAGTGCTTGATTACTGTTTATGTTAAGAAGGAAAAGATAAAAGCTGTCATATGAAGAAACATAATAATGCCATGAAATACATAAATATCTCTTAAATTCTATCTTAATGTCTGCTGTAAGCCATGGTGCACACAAGGGGCATTCAGCCTTACATTTGCTAACCAACAATTCCACATCTTTCTTGACAAAGGAGGGCTGTATGCTTTTTGCCTCAAGTATAACCAACAAGTAAACCAAGGTAGTGCCAGCCTTTTATGCACCACACCCACACGACCCCCAGTTACTGAATAATAAATGCCAGACTATTCCATTACTGTACGCATCAGCAAGAGGCTGACTCACATCCAGCCAGCTGTAACAAGGGAAACAAAGAGTTTGGAAACGTATTACTAAAAAGGAAGGTGGGGGTTTTATTTTAATTCACTCTACATTAAGCTGTTTATCCAAGGAGGAGGTTACTGGAAGTCTAGAAGGAATAACATCTTCGAAGTTTTTACTGAAATCCACCTTTATTTTAAATTGGGATGGGGGAAGGGAAAATGACATAATGATACTGTCCTAGTTAAACACCTGAAAATTAACCTCCTATAATGAAAACAGTGGCCAATAAGCAGCAGTTCTTCACACATTAATCAAGGTGTCATAGTTCACTGGGTCTTCTTTACCCTCCCTCTACATCTGTCAGGTCAGCAGGCAGCCAAATCTTTTGCCTTTTTATTGCCTCTCTGCTTTCCTCTCCACCCCACCTCCAGACCTTCTCTTAGGGATTTTCAAGTTTTCTGTTCCCAGACAAAAGAGAAAACAACTCTTGCATAGACAACCCATCAGAGACACGATGCAGAACTAGGCTGGTATTTTATTTTATCAAGACAATGGATTTCCTCCTTCTCAAAGACCAATGCATTATTTGGTCAGCTAATGCTACAAACAACTGAAGGAGATCACAATTTTGTTCAGAAGTCCAATCCAGCTGCAGTTTTTATTTAAACATCCATTCCTTCGCAGTCAGGTAAAAGAAAACAAAGGAACAGTCAAAAAGGCAGATATAAACTTTTCAGGTTCAACACTGAAATCAAGCAAGCTAAGATAAATGTGATTTCCTTGCAAGTTAACAGAGATACTAGAAATAAACTGCTACTAAAGAGAAAAAAAACAGGCCTTCAAGTGATAACAAATGATGTACAACTAACTCAGCTAAGAAGTTTTGCCTATTGTTTAGGCTCTCCTTTAACCAGCTTTCTGTAGCCTAAGATTAATGATTACTTGTGGAAAAGACCCCACATCGCTGGCAACAGCCACTTCCATTGCTCCTGCTGAAGAGGAAGAGGTTCTGCTGCAAACAGCCACCCTGAGCTCCATCTAGTTAAACTGAATAAACCATAAACCTGAGACGAAGCAATCACTGTGACCTTTCCAAAGCTGACATGATCAAAACTGAGAAAGTGTGTTCTGCAAAGAATTCACGATTAGTGCAGCAGAACTCGGTATAAAGCAGTGGCACACATGTCCTAGTTCAACCTAGTTCACCTGCATCGAGGTGGCATGGCATTTTACCACCACAAACAAACAGCTGATGCCTTTAAGCCACCGGGGGAAGCTGTCAGCCTTCCCAAGCCTGGCCGTGGCCCGTTCATGCGGGAAGGGCGGGCTGGGCCTCCGGCTGCCGGCGCTGGGTGCCCGCGGGCCCCTGGGTCCCGCCCTTGGCAGCCTGAGGGCGGCTGCCAGTCGCCTCTCAAAGTCACCCCCGCCGATGCAGAGAACTGGCGGTGGTACCGAGAAATGACTGAAAATACCGGCCGGTACCGGTACCCGGAGCGGGGCTGCGGTGGGGCACCGGAGCGGGGGATGCCCGGGAGCCACACCGCCTTCCCGCTGCCTCCACAGCGGGACCTTTGCCCTTCCCCGAAAGGTTACAGGCAACGATTAATTAATTAATTCATTAACGAAACGCCGCTTCGCCTCCGAGCCGTCCCGAGCTGCCGGGGCCGGCCAGCTCCGTGACCTCCGCAGCGNCCGCCGGCACGGACCATCGCCATGGCAACCGCCGCCACCGCCCACCGCCGCGCGGGGCGGGGCCCGAGAGGGGCGGAGCGAGGGGCGGGAAGGGAAGGGGAGGGGAGGGGAGGAGGGGGCGGCAGCAGCGGTGGGCATGTCCCGGAGACCCCCAGCACCCTCGGTCCCGGCCTCTGTGGGTCGGTCTGCAGCTGAGGGGGGCACGTACGGCCCGGCCAGCCCAGCCCGGCCGTGAGCGGGGACAGCCCCGGTTCGGATCCCGAGGCATTCGAGGAGGGATGGGATGGCCATGGGGATGGGAATGGGAATGAGATGGGGAGAAACGGAGATGGAAATGGAATGGGGATGGGATGAAGATGGGGTGAAATGGGAATGGGATGGAGATGGTGATATGGGGATGGGATAGAGATGGAGGTGAAATGGGGATGATGATGGGATGGAGATGGTGGGGAATAGGGATGGGATGGAGTTGGGGAGAAAATTGGGATGGAGATGGGGGAAATGGGGATGGGATGGAGATAGGGATAGAAATAGGATGGGACAGACAGGGGGTGGAATAGGGATGGAAATGGGATGGTATCAGATGCGAATGGGATAGGGGTGCAAGGGGGATGGGATGAGAGGGAGATGGAAGGGGGATGGGGATGGAGGTGGGATAGGAATGGGATGAGGATGGGTTGAGAGGGAGATGGGGGTGGAATGGGGAGGCTAATGGGATGGGGATGGGAATGGGATGGCATGGAGAGAAGTGTGGTAAGGAGAATGTTGTGTGTGGGGGGGAAGAGGTGACAGGATGGGAGCTACCAGCCAGGGAAAGAACAGAGGAAAGATGGAGATGAAGGAGAAGACACAAGAAAAATTAGTAAGAATTGAGAGAGGAAGGAAATTGGGCTGACAGGCCACAAAAAGCTGGGGAAAAGGAAGAGAAGGCAGCACAAGTGAAAAGGAGGAGGGGAGGAGAAAGGGAAGAAAAGATGGGAAAATTCTTCAAAAGTTGTATGATCAAAAAATCCTTTGCCTTTGGACCACCCATCCCACTCACCAGCATGTGCCGTGCACAGTGGCACCTGCTCAGAGACCACTTGGGATCCATTCAGAGCGGGCTGCAGCCCTTGGTTATCCCTAGTTATCCCACTGGCCCAAATCCTGCCCACCCCAAGCATCCAGATTTTCCACGGCTGGGGTTCATCTTTGTTTTCCAGCCCCTGGCACAACTTTGTTTTTCAGCTTTTCCCCAGCCCCGCAGCAGGACCGGTCCCCCGCCGGCACCGCTCCTACCCACACCCGCAGGAGCAGAACTCTCCTGCTGCCGGCATTTCCCGGGGTCCTGTTACAGGCCCGGGGACCTCCCGGGATTTGCAAGCACTCCTACCCGCACCGAGAGGCACTCGGCAGCGACAGCATCCCGTGCAGCAGCGCAGCTCACTGATAACATCTCTTAATTATGTTTGCAGAAAACCCATTTAATGAACGGATCTCTAGTGCCCTTCATCCGAAACTTCCCACTCAGCAACCTGCCCAGCGCTGACCTCAGCTCCGGGTAACCGCTGTGACACAGCTTGACTCCACTTGTAGCAGGTCGCTGGCTTTTCATCGCGTTGCCTCTGTGGGCCTCTTCCCGGAGAAACTGGCTGGGGGTGGGAGCTTGCTCTCACCGTGGTCAGGGCTTCAGAGGGAGCAGGGTGTAAGGCTGGGACCCTTTGAGTGCCTTCAGGGCTCCAGAGATAACGTGCAGTGTGGAGGAGGAGAACCATTTAAGAAAGGAATGTTCTCTTTATTACTTGCTGGATGCATTGCATGAAAACTGTATCATGATGTCTCAAGTGAGTATCTTCTGATATGGCAGCTTGCAGATTCAGCACCTTGAAATAACAAGTGACCCCCCCCTTCCCTTTGTGCCTCAGAGAGATTTTTACCCACCAATGAATGCTATTTCATACCAATAAATGTTGTGTGTTCATTTAATACCAATAAGTGCTGTTTATACCAATAATCGTCTCATCTCTGTCAAAACCAGAAGAAATAATGCCTGAGGCCCTGGAGCTACTTAAGTATGCATGCTATTTATACTTGTTAAACAAAGATAGGTGATAGCAGAGGCTGGACTCCTCACTCCCCATGGCCGTGTTCTCCAACAATAACTCTCTTTCAGTATCTGATTGGCAAACCCCTGTCCCCATTATCAGGCATGCTTTGGAACCACACTTGGCACTGTGACAGTGTTTTCCTGCTCTGCTGGGACTCAGGGCTTTCCAGCTCCTAAAAAATATTTCCATCCAGGGGCTGGAGGAAGGTGGGAAAGAAAAGCAGAAGCCTTAAATGCAAGAGGAAAGGCCACAGCTGCCTGCCTTCCCACAGCTGGGCTGGAGGGCAGACAGGGGGAATGAAGGCAATGAGTATCCAGCCAAGGCAATGAGTCCCCATCTCTCGGGTCTGGATCCCTTTCCCTGTGCCTCACTTGCAGCAGGCTGCCACATTCCCCTCTTCTCTCACTCTCCCAGGGAAGAATTTGCATTGTGATTTTCCCCCATGCTGTTGCAGCTAGGAAAAAATAACAGAAGCAATGCTATTTACATTTTTTAAACCTTATTTTAAAAGGAGAGGTTGGGAGTGGGCTTTCCGCCAGTGCAGTCTGGCACTTGCTTTGTTGAGAGAATATAGCATAATTTATAAATAGCCTGGTGGTTTTTTTTCCTAGGAAAAAAAAAAAAAAAGATTATACTTTTAAAGATCCTGCATTGCTGCAAAGGAGTTGTCAAAAAAGCTTTTGAAAAAGAGTCTTGAGAAGGGAAAATTTTCTTTAATGGCATAAAATGGCATAAAAATCACAAAGGGAGTGCTGTCCATAGCAGGAAAACAATGCGGGACACCACAGACAACCATTCCTACACCTCTCCTCCCACCTCCTTCTCAGGCCGGTGATTTTTAAGACCCCTTGATATTCAGGGGCTGGGTTTGTCGTGGAAGGGGACACCTTAGCAGCATGACCTGGCCCCATAGGCAAGAACAGGACGTGCTGAGCCTGGATCACTGGGTGAGCCAACATCGGGGGCAGCTGGGAGGATAATTTCATCTCTTCTTCATCGAAACCAGAAGAAATTCTGCCTGGGGTCAGGAGCAGCAGAGTGCCCCCGGCCTGGGGACTTGGCCGGGGTGTGGCTCCTCCCCACATCCTCCCCTGTCCTGCACAGGAGGTGATTGATTCCTGCTCCCACGGGAGGACCAGGGGCTTCACTGCCTCTGTTTGGAAAAAAAAACAAGGGGAGAATACATAAATCAGGAAGTAAAAACAGGTTGTGGAACGGAGGGGATTTAGTAAATCCCACTAGGAGATGCTGCTCTGTCTGCCGGGATTGATAGAGCAGCAGCCCTGGGCTTCGGCAGCTTCCTCGTCCTCCAGCCAGCCCCAGCACTCCCGGAATCTGCGCCATCGATACCAGCCTTGAGAAATGCCATCGATATCTTAGATTTCCCAGAGAGCGTGGTGCAAAATGCACAAATCCTCCGGCAGCCTGAGCTGAAGCTGTTGGTTTTTCACACCAGGACCACCAGGAGCTGGGGGGTCTCGGTCCCCAGGGCAGAGGCAGGGCACGGCGTCAGACCGGGAGTGGCACAGCCCAATCCTCCAAGGATCAAAGGGACCTTTATGCACCCAGAAAAATTGTCTGCAGCAGGTTTTTTAAGCCAGAGGAAGGACAGATTTCCAGGCAGTGCTAGCGCCCTGGATGAACCTGATTCCAGTGACAGGGATGTTGGTACTGATCCAGCCTCTTCCAAGCTCTTTCCCAGCACCCATGACACCCCACACCACTTCAGAGCAGGGTAAGGTGATGCTTTAATACCCATTTCAGTGGGAGCCAGGGTGACACCTGCCAGGAGGGGATATGCCTCCCCCTGTTTAGGCTGTGGGTGGCTCATTTCACCCCCTGTCTGAATTTGATCCACCAGGATCAAATTGAGCCCATCACAGAGGTGGATTTAGGTATCCAGATCCTGAACATCCAGCCTCAGGGATGGGGCAGCCATGTCCTCAGTCACCAGGCTATGGGCAGTAGCCCATGTGTTGCCTCCCCTGCTCTCTCTGGGGCATGATTTGGCCCATACATTGCTGACCCAGTCTCAATATGCCTGATGTTAAAAATCCCAAGGTCAGGAAACAACATAGGGCTGGCTGCAAGCCTGTGTGTAGAGGCACAAATTCTACCAAATCTCGCAGAAATGCAGAAACATGGACCAAAAGGCTGAAGAGACAGCAGCTCCCCTTTGCTGGGAGATGCCCTGGAGGGGAGTGGGGCTGTCACAACCCCTTGCCTGGCACACCAGAGCATGCTGACCTTCCCCAGCCTGACTCACAGATAGCAGACACACATCCACAAGCACTCTGCCACTCACACACCTCCCGTGCTCCCTGCCACTCACACACCTCCCGTGCACTCCCCTTGCACTCTCCTGCTTGGAAATTCAGCCAGGGAATATGAAAAAAAAAGCCATCTGCCCAACCATTCCCAGGTTGCTTCCACCCCTGCTGCTGCGATGTGTCCCTCATGGAGGCAGAGGGACAAGCCCAGAGGAGCTGTACTGGCTGTGGCTGGGCTGGGGACTCTCTGTGCTGTCTCGCAACCAGGAGCAGATGGGGGCTTCACACCCTTTGCTGGCAGGGAAGTGATTGCTCCTGGATGGCTCCCAATACGTGTATGTCTGTGTCTGGTTTCATTTATGCACACCTGCTTTGTGTGAGGAGACAGCAGCTGACCAGTGGTTAAGAAAACTGAACACCCTGAAACAGTCTAAAATTAGAGAAGAAACAAGAGCTGCTTCCTCTGAGTGACGGAGGTTCCTGGGCTGCTCCTAGGAGAGCCCTGGGAAGAGCCTCTGCCCTCCCTGCTCTGTCCCTGGGACTGTTCCACTGCTAAATCCCTCTCCTTGCTGGGGTAGCGTCCATACCCTCAGCCTCTTGCCATGTCCATGTGCCCTGGGGCAGGATGGACCCTTATCCCTTTGGTATATTTTCCAGGGAACAGAGGCTGGTGAAGTGCCAGGTGGCCTTGGGACTGTCCCCATCCTCTTCACCCCAGTCCCTCTTGTCTCGTTACACACACTCCCACCTCCCCATCCTGGCTGCTGGATATACCCCATGGCAGGGGGAGGAGGAGGAAGGGTGACAGCACCCCGCCACACAACAGGGAGGGAGGTGACCTGGGACAAAAAATAGTGTCCCTGGAGCTGCTGCCACTGCCAACAACACTGTCATGTTGGAGTTGTGGTGGGTCGTGAAGGAGCCATGGGCTGTGGGGGCACTGGAGGTACTGGTGCTGCTGGCACCGAGGTGCCACAAGCACAGTGAGGTGACAGGGCAGGGCTCGCAGTGGCAACCTGTCCTTTGCACCACTGACCAGCTCTCTCCATCCTTCCCTCAGGCAGGAGCCCACACTGAGCAGTTCTCTCCATACCTCTGTTCCAGAGCCCACTGGGTCCTGGGGTGTGGGGCAGGGAGGGGGGAACCCCCCCTTTCTGTGCCACCCCTGCAGCTGATGGGCTGCAGGGGCACAATTGCTGGGGTTGTGTCTTGGTGCTGGCACAAAGGCACTTTATGTCTCGTTAGTGGTCCCTGCTGGTACTAGGAGACCATAGAAATGTAGAATCATTTTGGTTGGAAAAGACCTTTAAGATCATTAAGTCCAACCATTACCCCAGAACTGCTAAGGCTACCACTACCCCACATCCCTCAGCACCACATCTCCATGGCTCTGAAACCTCTCCAGGGATGGTGACCTCACCACTGCCCTGGGCAGCCTGCTCCAGGGCCAGACAACCCTTTGGGTGAAAAAGTTGTAACTAATATCTAACTTAAACCTCTCTTGGTGCAACTGGAGGACGCTTCCTCTTGTTCTATCATGTGTTAATTGGGAGAAGGAACCAACACCCCCACCAGCTCCAACCTTCTTTCAGGAAGTTGTAGAGAGCAATAAGGTCTCCCCTCAGACTCCTTTCCTCCAGGCTGAACACCCCCAGTTCTCTCAGTTCCTCCTTGTGAAACTTGCTCTCCAGACCCTTCCCCAGTTCCATTGCCCTTTTCTGGACATTCTCAGTGTCTTTCTTGTTGTTAGGGGCCCAGAACTGACCCTACAATTCAAGCTGCAGTCTGACCAGGGCAGAGCACAGGGGGGATGCTCCCTGCCCTGGTCCTGCTGTCCACACTATTGCTGACACACACCCACATGTAACACCAGACTCTGGTGTAACCACAGACTAGAGGAGACGTCACTATGATTCTCTGCCCTAAACTGGTGTCCCTTACCCACCATGTGTGTGATGGCAATGAAAAGCAAAGTGCAGGAGAGGCTGAGGTGCATGGTAGTCTCTGTGACAGAAATATCCAGAGCTGGTGGGGCTTTCTGTGAGTTTCTGGAAACCCTGCCATAGATCTGTGTTTTTCTAACAACCTCTGAACCTTATCAAAGTGCACAGAAGGCCACAGGCTTCCTATCTGCAAGAGTTGTGTTAGGAAAACACCAGCTGCTCCTGCCAAACCTGGCTTGACCCTGGCTGGCTGGAGCTCCAAGCCTTGCCACCAAGCCCTGCATCATGAGCATCCTCAGGAGGTCAACTCCTGTTGGAGGGGAGAGACCTTGTCCCCCATGAGTCCATCTGGTGATCTCCTAGCACAGCATGGGGTTAGGCTGTTCCTCTATGGAGGGACTTTCCTGGCCTGGGAGCAATCATGAGTCTCCAGATCACTCCCTTATGCAACTTCTTCCAAATTACGTGTGCTAGAGCAGGAGGAAATGGCCTCAGGTTGTGCCAGGGGAAGTTTAGATTGGATATTAAGAATTATTTCTTCACCCAGAGGGTTGTCATGCCCTGGCCAAGGCTGCCCAGGGCAATGGTGGAGTCCCCATCCCTGGAGGGATTTAAAAGCCATGGAGATGTGATGCTGAGGGACATGGGTGAGTGGTGGCCCTGGCAGTGCTGGGTTACCAGTGAGACATGATGATCCTAAAGGTCTTTTCCACCCAAAATAATTCTTTGATTCTATGATGAGGACTCAGCTTGAACTGTCCATAGGTGGTATAACACACAGCTGCAGGTCCTGCAGCCTCAGGAAAGATGTCAGATTGGAAGGAATCAGTTAAAACAAGTGTGGACATGTCCCAAAAGTCCTTGTGGCACAGGGCCACCACGGGGGTGGCATAGCCCCTGGGTTCCCAGCCCAGCCATGGGCTGTGGAGGGGCCAGGCTGGGTCCATGCTGGGGACTCTACATCAGCGCCCAGGCAGCTGCTGGGAAAACAACAGCTCTGGTCTATAATGGAGCAGACACAGTCTGGCTTTGTCCTTGCCACAGAAATCAGTCTTGCTGCTGCAAACCACATGGATGCAGAACCAAACCCCCCACACCACGATCCCTGCATTTCTCAGTGCCTCTGCTCAATGTCATCAGATTTGGCAAGGGTTTCTTCTGCAGCCTGAGACCACCGTTCACTGCAGCCCCTCTCTGGATCCAGACATCATCATTAGTTTTTTATGTCTGGCAGAAATTAGTCTAAAACCCTTCCCTTTCACACAGGGACCACTGAACTGACAGGGAAAGGGGCTCTGATACCCAGGCTCATCCCTGGTGGGGTGATGTGGAAGGGACATCAAGTATACCCTTCCCCCCAGCCACTCCAGCCTGCCTGGTCAGGACGTGCTGACCTGCAACCACTCTGCAGAGCCCTGCCAGCTCTATTTTACAGCCAAAACAAGCCATAAATCTTCAGCAGAGCTGGAAGGTTCAATTGCTTTTCTGCGATGCAAGTTCTTTCCTTGCACAGCTTGTATCATCACGTGAGGTAAAATCAGTAAGTAAAAGTCAGGCTGGAGCCATTTAAAATGGCAGTGCCGTGATTGTTACTGCTGACAGCTGCAATTACCGGCGCTCCCTTCGATCGCTCCTTACTAGGGGAGAGGGAAAGGGCTGGGAGAGGCTTTCCAGAGCTCTATCCCCTCGAGGGGAGGTGGATGGTCCACAGTCTGATGGTCCTCGTCACCCACAGGCAGCGCTCAGGAAGAGTTTTGGGGAGGGATGCAGGGTGCTCCCCAGGCAGGAGAGCTCATTGAATACATCAGCTGGTGCCCATTTCCATAGGCATGAGGGGGATTGTCCCAGAACAGGCAGCAGGTCCAAGCACTTGCCAGGAAGAAGTGCTGCCAGTGACCCCAGTGAAGGTGGGCTGCAGAGCCCAGCAGGTTGCTGCTGGTCACATCTTGCCAACACCATGGCTGATCTGCTGCCTCTCAGATGTTCAGTGCATGCCAGACAGGAAAGCACCAAGGTGTCAGGAGCAGCAGTGGCCAGGGAACTGCCAGGGAATTTGGGAGCTGGGTACCAGAGGGATGCAGGGGGCCTTGCCTGGGAGAGATGGAGAGAAAAATGAGGGGCATCTGTGGCCTTGCAGTGACAAATGGAGCCATCAGTCATTGCCTGCTACCGTGTGAAGATTTGAGGCAAGGAGGGGCTGGCAAGAGGCAGGGGAGCATGGAGGCAGCAGCCAAACGTTGGTGGCTCTTTCCTGCTCAGCACCCCTGTCTTTTCAACATGGTTTCAGTGGAACTGAGATATCTAGAAGAAAGCTCAATTTCATTATTAGGTTGGGTGAAAAAAACCCCAAACAAACAACAACCAACAAAACCATAATAATTGACTTCTTATTTTGCTATTTTCAATTAGAGCACCTAGGGCTTTGTTTCAAAACAAAACACATGAAAGAAGATGGGAAAGGGATGAATGGGTTGGGAGGCTGAATAAAGCAAAACAGAAAGGAATCATTTGTGTCTGTTTCACAAGCAAAACACTCTACACCAAACCAATCTGAAATTTCTCACGTGTTTCATTGAATTCAGAAAACAAAATCCTGTACAAAATTTCAGCTGACTGCTCCAAACCAAAAAGACTTTGTGGTGAGACATCTCCCTCCACAGAAAGATCCACTATTTGCACAGCTCTGGCTGCAACCTTTGAACTTCCACCCAGCTGTGGTGTTGCAACCCTGATGCTGATATAGCACTTGGCACCTGGCAGAGGAGCTTTTCCATCAGTATTTAAGAGGCTTAAGGACATGCCAGAGAGAGGGGGAGATTTATGCACTTCTGAGGGGGGTTATGCATTCCTTTTCCATCACAGCTACTGATTTGTATTCACCGTGGCACAGGAATTTATGGAAGGAGGCAATCGATGTTTTATTGATATCTAAAAAGACCTCGATGATGGATGTGCTAATTACAGATTTTTCTCCCAGACCCTCTTTTTCACACACAAACAAATGGCCACAGTGCAATAATGAATGCAGGTTAAATGTGCAAGGGAGCCGAACTCAGAGGAGGTGATGCATGAGAGGGAGACCTTGCTTATGTCAGGGCAGAGACCTTAGCCCCTTGTTCAGCTTCTTCCCCACCCAGTATTGAATTTTGGTTTCCCATTGCCTGTGTCTCCATTTCCATTGCATGGAAATCATGTTCCTTGTCAGGGACGGGGCGCATGGCTCGTGCAGCCATTTTCCTGGCTGCTGCATCTATGGGCTCCCAAAAGTACTGCTTTCTGCACAGGGGATGTGGAGTTTGGGGAGCGCCTGAGAGCACTGAAAGGACCTTCTCAGTGCAGAACCCAGAATAGATACAAGAGATAGAAGCATCATAAAAGAGGAGGGGGGATAGAGCACAGAGCTTTGCACAGGTGTGTTGCCTGCCAGAAACCCATGGCACAGCTTTGCTTTTCACAGTGAAGACTTTGTGATCATGAGGGCCAGCAGAAAAACTCTTGGCCACTAGCCTTGTGTCCTGCCAAGAGGAGGCTTTGGCAGGCAGCTACTACCAGGTTTCATCAGACCAGTCCCAGCCTGGAAGTCCCCAGATTTGGGGAGCTTGATGGTGCCTCACAGGAATGTTTGGCAAAGGCAAAGGCTCAGTCAGGAGACGGTTCCTCCTTGGCCCCTTCTGTCTCACGCCCACAGGAACACCCTCACAGACATGGTGTGAGGTACAATGGGAAGGAGACTTCCCCTCCTGGAGTGCAGACACTGGGGGCAAATCAATCCAGAAGGAGCAATGAGGAAGACAAAGGAGTAAAGAGCAGTGGGATGAGGAAATGTGGAATGGGTAACCTGGAGGAGCTGAGGAGACATTTATTAACCAGAGGTGTAGATCTGTTGTGCCCCTTGTCTGGAGGGCACAGGGTGTGTTGTGGCCCACAACTTGGTCCTTCTTCTTAGACAGGTGTCTCTGCAGTAAGATGCACAGCCATAAGAAAACTAGCTCTCAGCTGCCTTCTTCTTTTGTTGTGGAAGAAAAAAATCCCTAATCATAGCTTTGGCCACTGGGATCCCTTCAGATGTTGCATCCAGGCTGCCCAGGGCTTGGTGAGCTCAGTGGCCTCTGCCCTCTGCAGAGGGACAATGACAGGTCTTCAGGCTGCCCAGAGGATGGATACGATAATTATACAGGGATATTTTTTCCCAGTTTGGCACTGCTCATCACAGCCTATTACTGTGCTTTTGCCATCCCAGCATGGGATGTGGGGCTGACCCACACATGCAGCTAGTGTAAGGGCCCTGCATGATTTTTTTTACTGCCCAGTGCCTGTAATTCTTCCGGTTTTGTGTACTTCGCAGCCCAGAGCTGGAAGAATGGGTTGAATTTGTTCCAGCTCATAATGGGATGACTGGGGCTCTCCCAGCCCCACACCCCTTCATATTCACAGGGGGTGGGTGGCATTTGACACAAGGACAAGAGCACTGGTGTTCCCTGAGCCCCAGTTGTGCCCTTTCCCAGGGTTCTGGTGACCAGCAACTAAATAAACATCCTGCTGAGCAGGAGCAGCATGTCTGAGCTCAGCATCCTCATGTTCAGTTTTCCATGCCAGGCTCTGAAAACCTCTACGGGTACCTTGCATCAAACCTGCTCCCACGCCTGACAAAGTGAGGGGGTGGAAGGAGGGATCAGGCCCTCGGTGCAGTCATTCTATTAAAAAAAAAAGCAAGGAAAAAGTGAGCGAGATCTAGCAGGAACTGTAAGAGCTTTAGGAAAGAAACCGAGCTAAGTACCGAGGTCTCACCATGGAGACGAGCCGGAGAAGGCACGGAGGCTGCGCTTCGGTTAATTTGCTGCGAGTTACTTTTCCCAAGCTATTCCAAGAGATTTTCATCCTGCCAGCCTGCCTGGCTACCTGTCCCTTGCCGAAGGCTGGCAGCGGGCGATGGTTCCCCATGGCGATCGCGTCTGGGGAGTGAGGCAGCGGGCGGGACGGAGCCAAAGTGCGTGGAGGATGAGCTGGCTGTTAACACTGCGGGCTGCTTATGGGGCGGGCTGTCAGTCACGCAATGGAGAGGGTTATATTTTTCTTTGCAAGCAGCAGAGCCAGGCTGTGCCCACCTTTCTCCCTCTTAGGGGTTCAACCCAGGGCTTGGTCCCCCCCCTACACAAGCACGGAGGCTGTAGGGGCTGCAGACCCGCTCACAGAGCACCCTTAGTCCCCCCCCAGCAGGCAGCCCCGGGGAAAATGGATGCTTGCAGGCATCCTGCTGGATCTGGAACAGAAGAGCCCATCTCAGCTCTGGTACAAAGTCCCACTGTCCTTCCTCACAGGCGGGGATACGGGAGTCCATTTTTGCCGCATGTGGGGCTGGTCCAGAGTGTCCATGCTCCCACAGTTGGACCCCAACCCCCTTCCTGCACACACAGCCCAGGGATGGGGCCATTATGGCTTGGTGGTCTGGTGGGAGAGTGGTGGTGGTCCTGAAGATGGTCCAGGTACCCCAGTGATGCTCCAACTTGCTGCCCTGTCCATGTTTGGGCTTTTTTTCCCCTTCCAGCACTCAGTGGGACTTGAGAAGAGAATAAGAGAATAAAAAGCCAGGTATCCCTGACTCGGATGGAAGGTCTTTTTTGGACACAACTCCTGCAAGCCCCAGGATGGGAAGACGGGTGGGTGCATTGCCCCCAGGCTGCGGGAACGAGCCTGTGGTGTCTGGGACATGAACCAGGGCAATCCTTCAGGTTTCCCCGACGGGACTCGGGGTTGCCATTCGCTGAGGCAGGGGGTGGAGGAGGCAGATGGATTCGACAGCTGTGCCAGGGACGGGGGGAGAAACTTTCCGCCCGGGCTAAATATAAACCAGGCTTTGGGCTGGCGCTTGGCCGGGATAGGCACAGCCCCCCCGCCCCGGGCCCCTCGGAGGATGCGGGCACAGCCACCCCCAGGCCCCTCGTCCCGGCAGGGTCTTTGGCCGCCGTCCCTCCCCGGAACGGGCTGCGGAGCCGCGGGCGGCCCGCGAGTGCCCTCCGGCGGCATCAGGGGAGGTGACGGGTCTGCCCGCGGGTCTGCCCTCGGCTCNGGCCGTTAGCCCAAGGAGCGCCCCAGGCCCGGCCTGAGCGCCGGTACTGCCGGGACGTGCGGCCCGGGCAGAGCAGCGAAGGGGGAGAGGGCCTGGGCATGTGTATGAGGGCCGGGCCTGGGGCGCTCCTTGGGCTAACGGCCCAGGGCCTGGGCGGCCGCGGGAAGGATGTGAGGATGCCCGGGGTAAAAAAGTTGTGGCGGGGGGGAGAGAACAGAGGGTGCGGGGAGCTTCCCGCTGGCACGGCGTTCAGTGCCGGCGGCTTTGGCTGTGGTGGAAGCAGATGAAGTCTGGTTAGGGCAGAGTTTGCTGAATTCCTTCCAGGGGTGCCTCAGCCCTCCCCTTGCTCAGCCTGGACACCCTTAGTGCTGCCCCACGCTCCTCTGCCACCGAGACCGTGGGTTTGGCTCCAGCGCACCGGGGAGGGGATTGAAGTCAGGTGTTGGTGTGGGGGATTCAGCCTTGCAGGTCACCGGTGGCCTCTCTGAGTGACCAGAGGGTGTTTGTGGAGAACACAGCTGTGCTGGCCAGGTCCCTGCCTCTGCAGGGTGAGGGGTTGGAGGAGGTGATGGAACAGTTCCAGTGCTGGTGCTGAACCTGCAGTAATGATCCCAACACAAACTTAGATCTTTGGGGTTCCGATAGGTCGACGTGAAGGACGTGTCTGTGCAGCTCTGCCTGTGGAGGGCTTTAGAGTGGGCTGGGAAACTGAACTGGTTGGTTCTACTTGTCATGACTCCCCATTCAATCACAGTCACTTGAGCAACCACAGGATTTGTCCCATGGGAGTACGCAGTGTGAGTCTACTGCTCCTGTGGGAAAAGTGAATTCGAACAAAAAAGCACCGATTAAGCTAGAAAGGACTGTGATATCCACCTGAATTGGGGAGAGAGACAAACAAAATTTAAGTATTGTTACACTTGAAAGACTAAAGAATACAAGTACAAATATGAGTCAGGTGTGTGGCAAGAGATGCTGCCTGGACTTGAAGAGAGAATCTCAGCCTGTTTGGGTTACTGCTCAAAGCTGGGTGTGCACACCTTCCCCCTAATTTTCCTCCCATATGGAATACCCTTGTCCTGCTGCTGCCACTTGCAAGTGTTTTCATTTTGTAGTGCAATATTTAGTTATCCTCTGAACTGATGGCTTCTAGGCTGTGGTTTGTGGATCATTAATTGTTTTAAAAGGCTGGTCATGTGAGGCATAGTTTCCAGATTTTTCTAGTGCTTACACAGGTTTCTCCCTTTCTAAGAAAAAGGAGGGTAGAAAAAAAAATACTTGGAGATTTAAGAGTTACAAGGTGTCTCAGCTGAGGTGAAAGGAAAGAATATTTTCTCCTCTATAATTTTTTGTCTATCTTCTCAAGAGATTTATTGCAAATAACTTCTTATTTTTCACTCTGTTGCAAATGCTTTATAGCTGTCCAAAGTGGAAATGGGTAGGCATTAATTGCTTACAACAGCTTGTTGTTTGTCAACAGGCTCCAGAGGGCTTTCTGGTGTTAGCTCTGCAACACCAACAAGGTGTTTAATGCTAAAAAATAATTGCATCAGAAACAGCAGTTTTTATACAAGTCAGAAAAAGCTGGTAATCAACATTCTCAGCAGAGATTTCGTTTTGCCTTCAGCTGAGGAGAAGAGGGCACTTCTGTCCTCTCCCCCTTGGTCCCCCGTGTACCTGGCCAAGAAGGCTGCAGCAGCGAGTGCCTTTGTGCTGCCGGGTTTCAGGCGGAGCTTGGCTCCTGGTGTTGTCCAGGAAGGTGCTGCCCCTGTTGGAGAGTGCCTGGGAGGGCAGCGCTGGCGACGAGAGCAGTTGGGTAGCAGAGCTCCCAACTGAGGGTTGGGAGAGGGTTAGGCTCTGCTACCTTGGGGGCTTTGCAGCGTTTGTGCTTTAAATCAAAACGAGGGTGCTTAATGCAAGTTCTCTATTTAATTATAGCAGTTGTATCAGTATGCGTAATGAGCTGCTAATATATTACTCGGGTGGACAGTAGTATTGCTGGTGCAGAAAAGGTGCTGACTCAGATCTGTCCACTGTCCTTGATTTGGCATCCTTGTCTTTCCTCAGTTTAGTGTTTTATGTCACCACGGGCTGTGATTGAAGACACGGCACCATCATAAAAGAGGTGACAGTAACAGCTGAGCTCTGTGTTTAAGATACTGTATGTTATTTATTTCAAACTGTTTGGGTATATAGGCATTTTCCTGGATTTTTATTACCTTTTATTGGAGGCCATTTCATGATTTTATTGGTTTTCTCTCTGATTTTGTTTATGTGTCAGAGACTTGAAAATGAGGGAATTGCTTAGTTGTCATCTCCTGTGAGGTTTTGTGAAGATGTTGCTGAGTTTATCACTCTCCCCCAGAACAGAAAGAAGAACAGGCCAGGTGGTAGGGCTCTGGGCTGGGACTGATTTTCTGTTTCTCCCCAAAGCTTTGTGTGGCTTTGGGCAAATTGCTTGTCGAGACCTTGGGTCTGTAGTGGTGAAGACAGCATTTGCCTGTTATGATGAGGGTGCAAAAAGCTGAGGTTCCAAAAGCATAGCAATGGGGCTCTCATTCAGAGAGGGAACTTGCTGGAAATGCTCTGCCTGAGAAAACTGCCCTGCCAGGAGGATGTGCCTAAGGAAATGCTGAGAGTTGCAGGCAAGCTGGAAGCACAGGCAAAGCAGGGCTCACGCTGTCTCAGAGTGTTGTCTCAAGAATAAAATCCCATTTTTGCATGATGCCTTTTAAATATGGTAGAACATGATGCCACAGATCTACCTTGAACACAGGATTTTCTACCTGCAGTGTCCCACTGCAAGGAGTGGTGTGATGCTGCTGACTTGGTGTTACCAGTGTCACTTTCTGTCTCTCTGGGACGTGCAGTGTCAGGTCATCAGTGGCAGGTCCCTTTGCCTCCATGGTTGGTACTTGCTTGTTCTTCCTGTGCCCCACTTTCAGTCAGTTGAGCACAGGGCTTTCCTACAGGCTGGGGCAGGTTAACAGGGCAGAGCTGTGGGCAGGAATTCCTGTCTTGACAGAGGAATGCAGCTTGCTTGTCCTGTGCACAGTTAGGGGGTTGGTCTTGCTGCCCATGGAAGTGTGTTCTTTTACTAGTCCATAGGGAAGCTGCAAATACGATCCATGTTACAAGATTTATAATCAGGTAAGAATATTTGGCTGAAACTCACAGATGTATAAATGTATTAGCTGAAAAATTAGGAAAGAGACAGTTCACCAGCACCAGGAGGGGGGGGCAGGAGGAAGAATCCGTTTTGGAGTAACATGTAAGGAGAATGTCAAGGTTTCTTCAAGCCTGGAACAGCTGAAGTTGCACATGTGTGATATGAAGTGCTAACAACTCTCTGAGCATCTGTCTCTCTGAGCACTTTTCTGGAGGTTGTGACCTTCAGCTCTGGGGTGAAGGCTTCATCCAAGGTTTCTAAATGTCCCTTCTGGTCACAAATGGAGATGTCTGCCACACTTGGGGCTGCTTGGGTCATCTTCCTACAATTCATGAATATGATGTCTGCAGGCAACTCTGCATGCCAAAGCAATACTAGTAAAGTATTTAATGCATTCTGGCTGTCTTGTTTTTTTTTTAATGCAGCTGATGAACTGTAACTGAGGAGAGCTAAGCATCAAGTGACCAGTCAGCCTTCTGGGGACCATCTCTAATTATTTTGTGGATGCAGAATGAGAAACTCTTGACTTGAAATGCTCAGACAGGCTCTGGTCTTTCTGCTGGTTGTGGAGAAAAAAAGCCTTTGAGGCTCTCCAGGGAAGTAGCAGGAAGACAAGTCAGAGAGAAGAGTCCTTTACCAAGTTCCACCCCACACTGTTTGTCAGCATTTTTGGCCTGAACTCCCCTTTCTCAGCTGTCAGGCTCAGGTCCCCTCTGGCCCCTGTCTGGTTTCTGAGGCCTTATGGCCTTCCCTTTTTCAATTAAAAGAGGAAAGCCAAAACCTTTAGTTTATTCTTTCCAACAAAGCCACAGCAAGCCTTTTTGATAACTTAAAATAGCAAACATGGCACAAGCACACTTTCTTTTCCCCTCTTGATGGATGAAATTTAACTACTGTTCCTTGATTTGTATTACCAGCACTGGTACTAATGGGCTTTCTTGATGCTGGAACGGCCTTTGAATGCCAAATCTAAAGAGAAGAAACTGCTGTCGTGTTTTGATGATGCCAGTGGAAAGTTAATATTAAACCATATATTTTTTTTATCCAGCTTGGCCAATTTTTGCACTTGAGATGTTGAACTACAGAATTGCCAAGCAGGCATTTTCCATACAGATAATGAATTTGCATTTTATTTCCATGTTTGTTTCGCTTTTTAAAACAAGTTGTCCAATCCATTTCTGAGCAGTGGAAAAAGCATTTACATTGCATGACTCCTGACTGATTTACAGGACTTAACAGTTGATAGCCCTTTTTCATCTTTCCCCGTGAACAGTGATGTTGTTATAAAGGCCAGCTAAGATGTTCTAATTTGAAAGAATTGCTCACTGGGAGGCAGTCAGATGTACAGAAAATTCATTTCAGTTAGAGTCACTCATATCCTCCAACGCTCTAAATGAAAACATAGTGTAACTAATAAATATCTCTCAGCATGGGCATGCTCTCTTTAAAGCCTGAGTAATGATTCCATCCGCAGCATAAAATCCCTACCCTGTTAAGGTGAAGAATTGTTAGTTGATTTGAGCAACTCACCTGCCTGAACACTTAAGCATTTCATAAAACATTTAGTGAATGCAGTTTAGTTTTACTTCACTAACAAAACACCCAACTAGCAGCCTTTACCTACCTCCAGAACATACCTGTGTGCCCCTCTGGGGGTCTGTTTAAATATTGTGTCTGTGCTGGGCTGCTCTTGCCCTGAGCTGTGCCTAGTGCTATGGGGACTTGCTGTGCCTACTGTATTCCAGGGGCTGATGCATTTGGAGCTGTGGTTCTCCTCTGGCTTCTCCATTCTTTTTTTTTTTTTTTTAATAAAAGTTAAAAATAAATTCCCATGTCTTGTTGAAATTCATTCCCTAGCACAACGGTATTTTCATTTCAGTTAGATGTTAGATTCATTTTACCAGTGATCCCAGTGTGCAAAGAAAGGGCTTTATTTTCTAGAAGGAAGGGGCACTATTAACAGCCAGATCTGGTGGGTTCTGACCTCTGTTCCCTGGCTTCTCCAGGCAGGGACAGAGGCACATTCACTTGTAACTTCTTCTGAGCTGACTTCAACAAAAGATCTTTGCTACTCGTTTCTCAGCCTGTTCCTGCTCTGCTCCCGAGGCAGCTGACAGCTCTGTCCTCCTCACAGGGACACCGTGGCTGTGCCTGCAGAGCTCTGGGCAGGTGTAGCCTCTCTCAGTCCTCTGTGTTCCCCTTTGTGGGCAAACTTACAAAGGAAATGTGGTTCTAGACATCCCTACTGTGAGAAGGTGGTCTTTGTCCCACCAGTACAGCACTCTGTGGAAAACTGCCTGATTCCTGCTGGCACCAAATCTGTTTTAGACTGGTTGTGAGATTTTTTTCCATATATCCATCCACCCGTACTGGCTCTTTACTTTGCTTCCCTGTGGTTTTTTTTGCTTCTATCCCTCCATTTTAATTTTTGGCTTGCTTCTGGCAGACTGGCCCACCGTTGGTGTCCCTGCCTTGGTGTCCCAGGCCTTGGCTTGTCTCTCACAGTGTGCTTCCTATGCAGGCACGTGCCCCAAGGCAGAATCAGAAGCTGCTTGGCATTCCTTTGCTCTGAGTTTGTCCCCTTGCCATCCGGAGGACCTTAGAAACAATTAAGCAAAGTCTGTTTACTTGAGCTTTGTGCTGGATGCAGGCGAATTTTCAACCTTAATGAATAATCATCTCTGTAGACACCCTTAATCAACAGAATTTTTCTTGATACTGGTGGAGGATGAGGCATCTGGCTGGGCAGTGACATAATAATAAGTGAGAAGTCGTTTGCTGGGTGTCCTGCTCAGGTAACGTGCAAGAGAAATGAGCTGCATAACAGAATTGCTTCCCTTGCATGGCACAAAGGAAACACAGGGCTGCTATGGAGCCAACATCTGCAAGAGTGTTAAAATGAGGGTAGAACAGGGTTGTGTCTGTTCTTTCCCTCAAAAACCTTTCCTCTGCCACAAGAACAAATTACCCTGAAACCATCAGAACCCAGTATTTCTTTATGCAAATCCTCCCTTTGCTTTGTTCTAACAGAAGGAATTTTTTTTTTCAGGTGAAATTTGGAACCTGTAACACTCCCAAGCCAAGCTTCTTTGATTTTGAGGGAAAGCAGAAATGGTAAGAGGAAACCTTTGTAATGCTTAGCAGTTTCTGGCTCTTCTTTTTGTTGTATCTTATCTCCTCTGTGTACAGATTCTGGACTTGAAAGATGTAAGTTATGAGGGTCTGTCACTTAACTCCTGCTAAAATCCTTTGTTTAACAGGGAAATGTTTGCTACTATGCCTGATGCAGACATGAACTATCAGACTCCAGTGTTTACCTTGTTGATCCAGGGTTAGCCTACATACAACAGAAATGTGAAAATAGCTGCAGTTTTACAAAGGGCTTCATTTAGTGAACTCCAACTGTGTTCCAGCCTGGATCACAATTCCCTGAAAGATGTCTTCACAGCAGAGAACTGCACTGGCAGTGCCCACTCAATGGCTTTAGAGAAAAGGTGATCCTTTCAAACTCCATGAAAGGTGGCTTTGCACCCTTTGGAGGTATTTAGCTGGACCTGTTCACTGTATTCTACTGCTGACACTATAAAAATATATTGTGCTGTCTCTGAGTGGTTCACGGATGTTTTGGTCTCTCTTCTAGGGAGGCTTGGAAAGCCCTTGGAGACACCAATCCTCATCAAGCTATGCAGGAGTATGTTGCTGCAGTGAAAAAACTGGACCCCAGTTGGAATCCTCAGGTAGGAAGCATGAAAATATTGTTCAGAAGAGAAACGAGCATTTGTCTTTGTAAAGCTGACAAACAAGGTTCAGCTTCACACAGTTTTTAATTGCTTCGTGGCAGACTTCATTTTGAGCAGATTAAAGTCTAAGTTAATTTTTAAAACTCTCCTTTTGTTATGCCTGAAACATGAAGAACCATCTCTTTTATTCATAACTATCTTCATTACCGTGAGCGCATGCACAGGATTGGTTTGGCCATAGTGATTTAATTTATTTTGCTTTTATTGGTTCATGCTGTATTTAGCATGTAAAGATACTTTTTATCCTTTTCTCATCTTTCTCTTTTCAACTACTATTTAAATGTTGATCAATACAAAGTAATCTCTATGAAAGTGACATGAACTGAATGATCAATTCTAAAAATGTTTCCTTTTTGTTTTGATGCAGCAAATTACCAAATCTGATTATGATTAGGTACTCCAACATAACAAGTGTATTTGTAAGTCCTGTATGTGTGTGTGACAGGGAGACTGCACTGTCATTTTAATTAATCTGTCTTTCATCTACCAGGTTTATTACTTGATTGAATATGTAGGGAGATCTCCCTGGTATAGACTATTTTTTATATAATTTTTAAAGAGGTTTGCTCTCTAGAAAAAAGTATTGCCTTTGATGGGAGATAAAGTGGAGGTCTTTCACTAGTAGCAAAATGCTGAAGGTGTGGTCATTTCTTTCATGGTAGGAAATTGATTCTTTTTTGGTTGTGTGCTTTGGAAGCAAAATCTTGCATGAACACAAGCCTGTGTATCAAGAATTTGATTGTCACTTGTCTTCTGATGCTATTTGGGATACTTAAGAGTGATTCTTTTGTCCTCAGTAGTTCATGTTTCATGGTGTTGATCCTCGTTATGCAGCAAAGCAATGTTGCCATTTAGAGGAAAGCCTTTTTAATGCCCCTGGGTAAAAGAGTTTTCCATGTAGTGGAGATAGCAAAATCCAGCTGCAATCTGTATAAATTCTTGTCTGAACTGGAATTCTCATACAGGATTAAAATAATTGAAAAATAATCCATATAGGATCCTGAATGAGGAAAGCGTTGAACACTGAAAAGTTTAATATGCAGGGGACTAGAACTAGATAAACTTCCAACCCAAACCATTCCATATTCCTATAGAAATATTCATTGAACAATGAAAAAAAGATCCACCCAGAACACCCACCACTTTCCTGAATTTTTATGGGGAGAGCTTCTGTTCATAAAAAGATTTCTCATGCATGGTGACAAGCTTTGCTCTGGGTACTGCCTTCACTTTCTTGCCTTATAGAAATACTGACACACATGTGACCTGTGGGTTACACAGCTGTCAGCTGGGGAAGTGGAATGATCTGTTAGTCTAAAATACTTTAGGGAAGCAATACAGCAAAGAAACAGTGGTTTTCAGCACAGCTCCTCCCATCTTCTGCTGAGGTGAGGAGTGAGTGCATGTGAGCATGTGCCTCCCCACTGCTGTCCCCAGGACCCAGCAGAAGCTTGGCTTTGCTGGGTGATGCTGTTGTACCAGTGTGTTTGATCATCCATGTGTTGCTCCCTCCTCCCTTTTTTGAATAATTGATGCAAGAAGTGTGAGCTTGCAGGAGAGTGGTGCTGGAGCCTGAACAAAAGTTTCTATGCAGATGGCAGGGCAGAGGTGTCAGAGTGGTTCGTGTAACTGTGATTAGATTTTTTGGCTCTTTGAATCCAATGATGTTTTTACCTCTGCCTGGTCTCAGAGCATGGAGCTATAATGCTGAGGAAAATCCACAGGGCATTTCCTGGTTTACTGACCTGCACTGCTGCACAGGTGCCACATTTCTTGTCATGACTCTTTCCTTTTCATGTGCCTTGCCTATGGCTGAGCTTAGAAACCTGTCAAGAAGTCTGAGCACTTCACATTGAAGCAACATGCTCAGGTGAAGAAAGGCCTAGCAGAGGAAGTCACATTAGCAGAGTGTGTAATTTAAGGGTTAGCACTAAAGTACAGGTGACACTGCTTTCTTTAAAAGACGTCACCTCTTCTTCCTGTTACATCTTCCTTTTAATTCCACTTCTATATGACAAAAACGCTGTCAGGGTTCCTCTCACTCTGTCTCGTGCGGCTCTACGGAGGCTGCAGCCCTTTTTTTTCTGGAGCCACGAGAGGGAGCTCTCTTCTTTAAAATGATGGTGATGCATGTGTCAGGGGATGGAGGTAAAATAGCTATTTCAGTCTTCAAATTTCAAATTGGATTTATAGAAAAGATCTGTGGGTACATTAGAAGGTGCTTCATCACTGTCATTGTGTCTCCTTTACATGCTTATCTTCTGGGTTCCTTTGAATTTCTCTTACGTTCACTAGATCATGAATTAAATACTCCTGGTATTTGCTTAAAAGCTGTGTAAAGTGCTTGGTAGAAATGCAAAAAGTTCAGCTTTCAGATCATTGTGAATCATAAATAGTAATTACAGTACAAAGGTGTTGAATTTCTCATTGTGCAGCTTAATTACTTTTGCTCTTTTTAAGTTTGCTTAATATTATCTATATTTTTCTTTTCTCAGTAAAGTTCATCTCATTAAAGTTGTTCTTGTTTGTATCTTAAATCCTCCTCAGGTTCCTGTTTCATAATATTTGCAGGGGGTTTTTAATGTCTTAGTCCTTTAGTACTACATAAGCAGAATTTAAGACTTGGAAACACCTTATCTTTTCCACGGTTCAATTTTTCCCCAGCAGACTTGCTGGTGTTTTGCAGCTTTCAGGCTGTCGGTATTTTTCTTAATAAAAAGAATGGAACTAAGTGCAGTGTTTCTTATGCAGTCCAAATAGAACCATTTCTTCATTCCTTTGTCTTGATTCTTCATTGATTCATTCTTTCATGTTGACCTTGCAATCTTTGTATTAGTCCATTTGCACCATCAGACTGTAACTGCTGTAATTTAGCAATCTTTGTTCCTTTTTGATGGAAAAATCCCACAAAAGTAATAGCATTCTGATGCAGCCAGGAACACACTGAGTTTGTGTTCAGAAGCAATGGGAACACCAATAGCAGCCAAAACCTGACCTGCTGCTTCCTGCTCCTGCACTTGATTAGGAGACAGCTGAACACGGAGAGGCAGTGTCACAGCTGTTCTCTGCTCTGGGAAGCTTGTATACCACTTCTGACAGTAGTGACCCATCTGCTGGTTCATCACCATGGCTATTCCCAATGTGTTTTAGTTTCTTCTTCACCCTTGCTGCAAGCAGGTTGCCTGAGTCATGTCTTATCTTTTCTTTCAGGGCATTCTTTAAGACCTGGAAAGAAAGGGTTGTTCTGCATTTGTTTTGCATCTATTTTCTTTGCTAGGAAATCTTTAAAACAACATATAATCTAAAGGGTATTGTGGTGAGATACGTTATCTCTGCATGCATGAAGCTGCAGGAATTTCCTTGCTCTAATTACCTTGAACCCAGAAGTGTAGGAACTGCCATCACAATTGCCTTTCTGTAAGTTTGGCAGTTAGGTCTTCTTCTGTTGGCAGGGTCTTAATATTAGTGGTTTGTGTCATATGTTGTTTTGCTCTTTTTCCCAAGAACAGCTGTTAGTAGGAGGTCAGGACTATACTTGTCCATGGCTGTCTCCATTCTCTTCTTGATGCAGTCTTCCTTCGTCATCTTCTACCTTTTAGCACCTCTTTTGTTTCTCCTTCATTCTTGTGAGTCATTCGTTTCAGTCTGAACTTCCAGGCAGTGGAAAGGTAATTGCTTGGGCCAGCTCAGCTCCATTTGCATATTTCAGAGACATCACCTGTCCTTCAAGTCTATTCACTCTTCCTCCTGAACAGAATGATCTATGAAGCATTTATTTTGTATTCTCTATCCTTAAACAGAAACATTTCATGCAGTCAAGGCCTCCCACTGCTTTGGGTTGGCTATAGAGGTACGTGTATCCCAGCTGCTTGGCCTCTCCTAGGTTCACCTGTTGTCTTCCTGCTTTTCTGGTAGCCTTTGCTGATGTGTGTGTGTTTGGCAGGGATGTCCATCTGCCAGATTGGCAACCCACCTGCAGCTTGTTGCCTGCACATGCCCACCCCTCTGCTGCCCTCTTGCCCTGTGTCTGTGGTACCCCTGTATGGGCTCAGCAGTGGGGTGGTGCTGGGAGGTTTGCCTTCACTCAGTGCTTGTCTTCCCTCTGTGCAATAACTGTGTTCTCGTGCCTGTCACTGTCCCTACTGTTATAACTGGGTATTTGCAGTATTTGCAGGTTTTTCAGACAGTCTGGCTGTGTTTCCATTCCCCCACATGCTCTAGAATTCTAAAGTCATGCATGTGGTTTATCCCAAATCCCTGTTGGCTTTAGGCATCCTGATTTTGCAGACCTCAGGCTGCCCTTGGGGCTCCTGTCTGCAGGCACTGCTGGTCTGGAGGGGGGAGCAGGACAGCACCCTTCCTCTGCACCATGGTCTGTCTCTCTTCAGCTGAGTTGATATCACAGGGATGTGGGCAGAGGTGTGTGCACCATGCTGCAGCCAGGCCCTTAGGAGCTGTTATTGATTGTTTCTTGTAATAAGACAGTTATACGGCACAGCTCAAACAATAAAAAAAAATAATAAAAAATGCATCCAGATCTGCTCATCAGTTTTAGCCTTCCATTTGCTGATTGCAGTTTTGGCATCTCTCGATTCTAAATATTTCCTTTTCCTATTTCTTACGTTGCACATTTACCAGTTACAGTCTCAGCAGCTTGTCACGCTGCTAACCTCAAGGCATCTTTCCCCACAACACTTAGAGGCCTTCTTTCTATTTGCCTTGCCTGTGGAAACTCACAGGAGGACTTAATAATTTTTCTGTTTCCTTAAAAAAAATAATTAAAAATTAGGCATTTTAACTTGATCCAACTTCAGCAATAATGCATTTAATAAGATTTCTCCTGTGTAATGAGGAAAGCTGCATCCTAGGGATCTGAAGTGCAGAGATGTGTCTCTAAGGCAAAACAGGAAGAGAGCTCGAGTTCAAAGAAAACAGATATTCACCAAACATCTTTTAGATGTTTCAAACCTTAAAGGTTTGAAATTCCAGTGCTGATACTTTCAGCCTGTGGATTTATATATTTTTTTTCCCCAATTGTTATTCTGTACCTTGTTTGGGTAGAGGAGGATTTATTTCTCTGGACCAAGTGCTCAAGAGGAGTAAAATACCTCCAATGTGTTGGTGTGGCAGCACTGAGTCATGGTGCTTGGAGCAGCCGGGAGATGACCCCTGGGGAACAGGCTGTCACTCTTAAGGAAAAGAAACTTCAGAGTGAATAAAATAGCAAATGCACTATTGCTGCAGGCTCAGAGGAGTCCAGTAAGCTGGAAAACCTGCAGGAATGAAGCAAATTGATTTGTCCAGTGGCCAGTGGGTTTTTTGCAGAGGCACTGCAGGGGGCAATATTCGATAAGGTGGGATGCCTGTTACCCTACAGGGCTGGGCTCCATCCCCCCTTCTTTCTGTTGAAATCACCTTTATCACAGTTTAAATGCACCAAGCAAGTTGAAACTAAAATGTGGAGAAGAGAATTTGCAATTTGAGGATGCAGGAAAAACAGGAGAAACAGTTTCCAGTTGTGCAGAGGACCTGAGTTTGTCCTTTTTGTAGGTTGCACCAGGTTTTACTGCACTACTGTCAGGATTGATCTAAATTGATGAGCCTTTTGTGTTTAACTAGGATCTCCAAGGCAACTTAAAATTTTTTCTAGTGACTCAGTTACAAATGGTGTATCCAGTGATGTTTAAACAGACATACGGAAATCCGAACCTGAATTCTTCTGAAATTTGGACTCATTGCTCAAGCCTGGCCTGTTAGTATCTGGAGCAAGAAGCTTCACTCTTTTGCAGTTTACAAGTTTTATGTTTGGTTGACTTCTAAGGGATTACAGTAGTGAATAATAAATTACACTGCATATTCAGGCTGAAGTCTGGATTTTTTTGTTAGTACTGTAGGCCAATGGAATTTCTTCTGGAAATTAAATAACACATTAGAAAAACTGTGTTCTGTAAACAAAATGAGTGCACCCATGATGTTTTCCTGTTTTGTGTATCAGTCAAGCAGATGTCTCCTGTGATAATCTTTCCAAGCAGCCCCCCTTAGTGGTTGGGAAAGAGCAGCAGAGTGGTGTGGGCAGGATTACAAGGGGGGTGGGAAGAGCAGGAAAGGGAGAAGATCTGTTAGGGTCCCTGCCTGTCACCAGCAGCACTGTGTTCCAGTACCTGCTGGGCAGTTAGTTTGGGTAAACATCTCAGTTTATGGTTTACTGTACTGCAAGGTCAAACACTTTACAAATGGGGACTTTATTTCTTTTGTAGTGTAAAAGCAATTTAATTGCATCATGTAAGGTGGAGACTAATCAGATTATGGCTGTGGTACTTAAAGCTTGCCTTGCCTTCCTGTGCCATGCAGATGGAGAGGCAGGAGCCCTGAGCAGTGCTGCCAGCATCTCTGCTCTCCAGTGCTCCCCTTTCATTCTGGGTTCTTATAGATCCTTGTGCGTTGCTTCATATGTAGTGAATTTCATGTTGGCCCTTTTATCTACTACCCAAGTTATAGTAACTTTACTTAAGAATAACAATTGCAACAAAATGAAGAAGAAAAACTGCAGTTTGCTGTATATATTTTTAAGGCTCTTATTTCAAAATACTTATTGGAAGAAGCAAATCAGTGAGAACTCAAACTCCAGTCAAGCTCCTCCCCTTTGAAAGCAAACACAAGAAAACCCAACAAAATAAAACCCAGCGATCCTAGTGGTATTGTTATTATTCTTTGATCAGAAAAGGAAAGCAAGAAATTAAAAACAAAACCATGAAACTGATCCACCCTGGGCTTCTGGCTTTGGGGCATTTAAGACTGATGGCCTCCGGGTTTAGGCAGCCTTGTGAACTGCAGAGTTGGATTTTTTTGTGAACCACCCTGGGGTATGTGACCATTTAGTATATGTCCTGAAGAGGGGTTAGATGTTGGCACACGGAAGGGTTGTTCTGCCCTGCTGCTTTTTGCCAGCTGTGTTGATAAACAATAGGATTTTTCCTCCTCTGCTGCATTTTATTGTAGACCACAAATCAAAATGCCATCTCCAGAGTGAGATTTTCAGTGTGTTGGAATTGTGGTTCTGGCAAGCTGTGCAGAAGTGAAAAAGTTAAAATGAACAAGTGTCTTGCAGTAGAAAGCTAAACAGCTGGAATATGTGTCAGCCTCCCACCCCCTGGGAGTCTGTTAGATTGTTCTCTTTTGATTTTACATCTCCGCAGAAATTTATGGTCTCAGCTCCTTTTATTTATGACATTGCAATCCTCGTTCAAGCGATTGATTGAAATACAGCTGTGCCAAGATGCAAAGCCTGTATTTTAGAAAGGTTGGAGTTTAGAAAGCAAACCACTGATGCAGTCATTTGTTCAAAGCTGCACTGGAACCCTGTACAGAGGTTGCCCATGTTTTTATATGCCTAACCTTCTTCAAAGTAAAGAATTACTGTGACAAGGATTTATACCTCTTCTCTCCATTCTTTTAATCTGCCCAGCCTCACTAAAAACAAAATGTTAAATACACAGTTTTACTAGCCCTGGAAGGGCTAAGTTTTGCTTGTAACAATGTTCTCCCCTGTATTTCCAGCTGGGATGCAGCAGTGATGATGTGCTCTGTTGTTAGTATACTGGGCAAAACAGATACTTAAGAATTCCAGATACTCTGGAATTGCAAGCAAGAAATTGGGGGGCTTGTTTTTAGCTACCAGTGCAGTCATTCTGGCTGAACATTTAAGCAAAGTTGAAATATTTTTCCTTTTGCATATGTCAGTGAATTAATTTTCATCATCTTGCACTAATTCAAAGAGTCTTTTCCTATCTGGAATGTATTCAGAAAAAAGAATAATTAGAGACCTAGTTCTGCCTTGCTAGTGCTGCATGCTGCTGCAGCAGGGTGAAGCATGTGGCATTCCAGCATCGTGATTCCTGGTGGATTGAGACACTGCATGCTAGTCAGACCAGAGGCAAAAACAAAAAACATAAATACATATAGTATATATATATATCTCAAACACATGGCATGTGATGTTGACAAGATGTAACAGGCAAGGTACTTTACCACAGAGCCTTCTGTGTAGCAGGGACCTGGTTGCTTTTTTCTTTCCCCCTTAATAGATGTCCAGAAGTAAGATGTCAAATTTGTTAAAATGTCAGCCCACAAACTGAAGTGGCTGAGGTCCAACCAGGTGTTGCTCTCTGCCATTTTTACCTTAAGGTGGCAATTCTTCGTAAGGGAAGGAAGGGCTTTAAATGCCACGTGTGGTTTTCATTGCCATGGACAGTAAAGTAAGGCGGTGAGTAAGGCAGGGAGGTGCAGGGAAGATGGTCTCTGCTCATGGCACAAGATGGGCACTGGGGAGGGAGGCTTTGGCTTGCTCCACTGCTCACTAAGGAGCTCATGGCAGCTTTTCATCAAACTCTTGTTTTTGCCAGCAACCCACCTGGCTGTGCTAGCAGCTTGACTGTTTTAAATGGGGAGAGGTGTAACCTAGAAATAAAAAAAAGTCACATTTTTCAAAGTAAGTGGAGCTGTTGCAGAACTTTTGACTTGCTGTGTCTGAGCTGGTTACAAAAATTTCAGAAACTTAGGCAGACATTACAGGTTTATCTTACTGTGGAGTGTGTAATGCATTGAGTTTTAGGTTTGGAGTTGTAGACATTTTACTTGATGATACTCAGCCACAGGAAGGGCCCGTGTACCCTGCTCTTCACATGGCTGTGTACAGGGATGGTTTAAAAGACAGTATGTGTTGATTAAAAAAAAAACCTGTGCTTTTAGTTAGGAGAAAATAGCTGCAATTGTTTTGTGTATAACATAAGCTAGAGAATAATTAGGTTGTTTCCATACTGAAAATACAGCTTTTCATGTTGGAAAAAGGTTAAGTAGTTATGTTTACTTTGTTCTTTACACAAGTATCAAGCAGGTATTAAGGGTAATTACTGGGGATTAGTGTTTTGTTTGGATGCTAGCTAACACATTAGTTAATATCTTGTAAATGGTTTTTTGTCCCTTAAAGTGAAAAAAGAATTATCCTTTGAAAGAGCAGGTACTGTGTAATACTTAGATACTCGGGCACTATTGCAGCCAGTTATCTCTATTGTAAGAAAAGATGGCACTCCTTAAATGTCTCTAGAGCATCCTCTAAGTATTTCAAGCTGAACCAACCAGCCCAAACGCAAGGAAAGGCTCAGACAGTGTCATTGTACAGCACTAAAGGCTGTTCAGAAGGGTTACACCAAAACTTCAGAAACCTTCTGTTCCGCTGGGATGTTCTGATCATTCCCTTGCCTGAGTCTGTGGGGACAGGGAGCAGTGCAGATCACTTCATTCTGCCATTTCCCTGTCTGCAGAGCTCATAAATCCTCCCTCTGCTTTCACGACCCAGGTCTGATGGAGGAAACAAATTTCAGCAGCCTCGGGGCCATTCCTTTGGTGAGGGGGGGAATTGGCCTCTGCTGCTGCTGTGCTGCTGTCTGCCCCAGCTCCAGCAAGCAGGGGATGAATATGTAAACGGACAGGCTGGGTGTGGGGGGATGATGTCCTTTATTTCACAAAAGTTAGGGTTGCCTTTAGTTTTCAAGCTTCAGAACACATTTTGTCCCAAGCTGTGTAGCCTTTCAGTGTTTCCAGTTTGGCTCAGAATATATATTCTGCTCATACAAATGTCTGTGTTAACCTATGTGAGTATCTTTTACTAGATTGACAAAGAACAGCAATTACAGTGCAGGCTGTGTTTGTATCCTTAGGTTTGTCCCCCTCTGCCTGGGTGTTCGTGGGTTTTCATCTGGGTAATGTGACAGAAGTGATCGATTGCTTCCAGGACTGATGATGCACTGCTCTGTGTTGCCCTCCCAAAAGCTCCTAATTTCTGCATGCTGGAAGGGTGCAAACATTCACCCTGTTTTCTGCAGGCACCAGGACTCTGCATCTTGCTGTGGAATCTATGAAAAGCAGCAGGAATCTGTGAAGGGAGATTCTGCTGGTGGTCTTGTGCTTGCCACCTTGATGTCTATTTTTCCATTAAAAAAAAAAAGCTTCACAATTCAAAGACTGTTGGAAGCCACTGTTAGTCTTTTTGATTAAGCATATTATTTCATTCCTGGACATGTTAATGTATACAGTGAGTCATGAAATCACAGCTATTAGCAAGCATAAAACCTGCTTGAAATTGTTAAGCATTTTATGTTTATTTCCCCTCCCTTGACTGTCCTTACTACTCATTTCCATCTGTGATTATGATGCAGTTATTAATTAACTCACTATAAGTTAAATGAGTAATCTCAAAGGCCTTGGTTTTGATCACAGCACTGTTTAACTACATTAATTATAGTATGCTTGTTTTTACATTTTGAATGTAATCTGTAAAATATTTTCCTTGTCTCAGACCATGTATTTTAAGAAAAAATTTTGGGATGAGGTGTAAAAGAACTAGAAACCTTTACATAGCCATTAATGGAATATTAACTGTCCCTTCAGTATTTAAAACAAAAGAAACAACCCACTCCTCACTGTCCTGCAGAGGGTACTGCCATTTGGGTGGTTTGCTCAGGTTGTACAGATCCTCAGGGGTCTCTTGAAGGTGCTCCAGGGTCTGAGTGCCACACAGGCTGTCCCTGAGCTGCTGCTGGGACCCAGTCAGGATGTTGGGAGAGGGGTGCTGAGCTGCACATCCCAGCCTGTGGGTGCACTGTAATCTCATTGGGGTGTATCTGGCCTCTGCTTCTCTGCGAGAGTTGTACCAAGTGCTGAGCTCGTGCAATTTATCTGGAAAGGGAGGGTTTTATGAGTCCTGCTCAAGTGCTTGACACAGTGCCTAATTTTACAGAGGATGGAAAAAAAATAATTTCCTTTAGCAGCATTGCCTCTGAAGGGTTAATGTTTACCTCCTGCTGCAGGTAGCGTGAAGTTCAGCAAGCTGTAAAGTCAAAGATACAGGGGAAAAATACCTTTGGAAGAGGACATTTTTTGTCCTCATTTCATGCTTCATTGGCCTCCCTACGGGAGGACCCTCTGGCATTGTCCCGGGGTCAGGAGCCTCCTGCAGTGCTGGGGAGACAAGGGATATCTCCCTGTCTTTGGACCACCTGCATTTGGGGTGCTGAGCACCCTCCTCCCCTTGGCTATCCTGGCACTGGCCTTAACTAGTGAAGGCAAAGAAGGCAGCAATTATGGCACGCACAATTAACGAGCTTCTAATCCCCAGCCTTCCATGTAATTGCTGCTGTCAAATACAATTAGTGTCTGCCCAGGTTCCCTTCCCAGGGGAATGGCTGGGCTGTGGCACAGAGGAAGAGGAGGGGGTTGAGTGCCTGAAACTTCAGGAGACTTTACATTTTCTTGTTGCCTCCCTAATACTCTTCACTCCTCAAACTGTGTTCAGAAATGCTAATCCAGAGCATTAAGGGGAGCTGATGTCCAGCAGAGCAATCTGTGAGGTGTACTGGTGGGTTAACTCCCTAAAGAGTCTTCCGAAAAATTTGTCACCTGAGAGTTTACCAGATTAATTACAATTCAGGACACTTTAGGAGCTTACTGGTATCTGGCCTGAGACTGATGGGGTTCCAGATGCCACCTGTCCTATCTTGGCAGCTGAGATGGGAGATGTTGGTCACCTCCTAGGTGCAGTTTAGAAGGTGGGACTTGGGCCAGGGTTTTTCAGGCCTCTACCAAGCAGACCTCTCTAAACATCAGTGCTTGCAACTCCTCCAGGCTTGGTGGATCAGGACCCTTGTTGCACACCGAAGCCCTGCAGGCACCCTGTGAGCCCAAGGCAGATTTTGGTGGCTGCCACATCCCTGTTAGGCAGAGGTTTTCACTGCTCTGCTGTTCTGAAGGCACCTTTCTGCAAATGGGTAGGGAGCAAGGTAAGGTGAGTGCCTGTGCAGGGAAGCCAGGGAGCTGCTGTGCTGCAGACACCTCTGCCTGAAGGAATGGGGAAGCTGCAGCCAGGTGAATTATGCAGGCATATTCAGGTGGGAGAGTGCACTATGTATTATTATTCACTCCTGCAGGAACAGGAAGCTTTGATTGTGGTAATTTTGTTGGGAGCATTTTGTGTCTCCATCCTGTAAAGCCAGATACAGCTGTTGCTCAGGCACTAGTTACATTCAGGCTTTGAGAAAGAGAAGAAAACAGTAAGTAGCCTCTGAATATAACTGGAGGTAACTTCTTCCTTGCACTGCAGTGGCTCAGGTGTGAGATCCTGAGACATAGTTCTCATTTAAGTTATCTCACATTTCTGTTCTCAGGATGCGTGATGAAGAACTTGACTGTTTTGTTAGCGTAACTTCAAAGCCAAGTATTTTGATGTGAAGAACTCTTTTGATGACAGCTTTCTCCTTTTCTTAAGCATGCCTTTATGTGAAGCTACTCAAATCTTTTGGGTGTGGAGAAAAACCAGAGTGAGATAGATGTGAGGGGATTGGGTGGATGACAGCCACATGCCATGCCAGACAGCTCTTGCTGTCTGCTGGGTGTCTAGACATGCAAAACTAGCCAGGCAAAGTTCTCATTTTGCTCTGGATAAAACTGGGGTGCCCTACATTTAACCCATGCCTAGGATCTACCTCTTCTGTTAACTCCAAGTTATGGTATTTGGTTTTTTAAGAGGTTTTACTGAAACTTGTGGTGTTCCTGATGCTTTGTAGTAGCTCTGTATGATTCCTCTGTACCTTCCCTTCTGTCAGATTCATTCCCCTGCCTCTGCCTGTAAAATAGCTGTGTACCACTGGGTCAGTTCAGTCCCTGCTTATCACCAGTGGTGAGTTCACTTGCATCTCTAATGAGTTCTGGAATGAGTTTGAAGGGAGTTGTTGGAAGGGCCCTTAGAAGTGCCATCTTGTTAAATATGTTGTAGCCTGGTTTGTGTAGATTGGAACAAAGTTTGGTCTCCGAGATGGAAAATAACAAATCCCTGTCCTGTGTTCAGGGATATAGCAACAGGTTGGCCCACCAAACCAAAGGAAACAGGAAGCAAATGATAACTTTCACTTTCCTCTCCAAAATGCAAGAAGAGAAGCAAATCATGCTGTGATCATGGGAGACTTCTAAGACCAAAACAGAAGGTGAACTCAAAATCTGCACAGTGAAAATGTTTGTCTCTAGTTGATTTTTATTTCCATAATGGTTAGTATGATAAAAGTGTCTTCTCTTTCTCCTTTATTTTTCAATCATGATTAGACACTAATGTTGTTAAAGCTTATAAGTGAGTTTGAACTACTATCTCATTGAAGAGAAGATGGAGCTGGAATTGTCAATGAGGCATTGGACAGGGTTTTTTAATGTGTCTGTCATTATATGTTAACCTCTGAACTGGAACACAACGTCTGTTTTATGGCTGTCAACAATTTAAAGGTATACATCTTGACATCTTGGATAAAGAAAAGGGGAGAGTGGAGAAAAAAAGAATTAATAATGTTAGCAAATATCAGTCCCTGTATTTCCATTTTGCTCAGAAAGTAGTTGTCAGGCTTTGAGGCTGTCTGGAGCAGCATTGCCAGTGACAGGCAGTCGAGATGTGGTTGTACCTTGAATTGAGCCAGTCTTATTGACAAATACAGTGCACTGAGGCAGGGGTGAGGATGCTCTCGTCTCTGCTCAGGGGGAGCACAGCTTTTCTCCTGGCATTCCTGGTGACATTTGAGAAGGATAGTTCTGGGCTTAGTGGAGTTCCCTGTGCATGTTGGGAGTCAAGGGAGTTGATAATGTCTTTTAATGAATACACATGCTGCATACTGAAGCACGTATTCACTCATGATTTATGCTAGCTTTGGCAAACCAGACCCACCTACCAAAGTTCACTGTCAAGAGTAATTGTGACTTTGATATCAGCTTTAATTGTACATGAGCAGCAAAGATTCAATGGGCAGGCGTTAGGGGAGAACACAAGAAATTCCACTGCCTCTTAAGGCATCCCTTGTATTTCCTTATCCCCTCAGTAAGATCTCGTGTTCCACAGCCTGTGCTTTGGCCCTGTCCTTTAAGGTTTTCTCCTGTGCTGTCACAAATTCCCCTTCATACAGTTTTTTAACTGCCAGTTTGAAGGCAACCCCCTCACACTCACAGAGCCCATGATAATTTTGCCTTTTTTACAGCATCTCACATGGTCCTGGCTGCAGGTAATGCTGCTGTCATCTCTCCTGGATTCAGGTTGCAAATTATGGAAGCCTGGGATCATGTTATTTCTTAACTATCATTAGTTACATGTGTATCTGCAGTGCTTTTGGACAGCACTGCCAGCAGTGAAAGAAATTGAGCTGGCTTAATGGAGAGCCACATAGTTAATTTAGTGCCTTTTTTAAAGGAGGAGGAAGAGAACGTGTGATCTCAGTTTTTAATTTCATTGTGGTTTGCAAGCTAATGAGACTTTAAATTCCCTGGTCATCATCTGTGTATTTATAGCATTTCTTCTATCTTTCCAGCCCTAAAAGCCCTTTTCTGCTGTAGAAATGTTGAGATTTTAGAAGGAAAGTGCATTTGTCTGTTACTCATCTCATCAGCTCTTGGGAACCACAAATAAAAACACTGCTTCCTGTGAGTTCAGTAGCTGTGATGTGGTTTGGAGGAAGCCAGTGGTTTTTCCCTCATCTGGTAGGTTGTGCTCAGATACTGCATGTGAGTTCTGGCAGTCTTTGGAAGTATATTGGAAGCAGTCAGATGAGCTTGTGGCATGGGCAAGTTGTCAAAGGCAGCTGGAAAGGAACAAGTTGAAATCTGTGTCAAGGTAGACTTAACATTTCTGGGGAGAAGCACTCCTGGGAGCCTTGACTGATCCCCCTGGGAAGTCCAGTGGTGATGGTAGAACCACAATGCTGCCTCTCATGGCTTTGCAGACTAGAGGCACACATTAAATCCCCAGAGGATAGCAGAGGCTTTTTCTCTAAATGTTTTATAAACTCTTTCTACATATCGAGGACTGTGATGGAATAAGCTCTGTTCAGCATTCAAAAATTGAATATTGAGTTGCCTGTTTCTGTGTGAAAGAGATGAGATAAAAAGTCCCTGGATAAAGTAACCTACATGCAGATTAAAGGGCAGAGAAGTTTTTGCCTAAGCGTTTTTGGGAAAGCCTTTTTTGCTAAGTTTCCCCATGACTTTACATGTACTCAGTCAATGTGATTAATCTCTGGTAGAAATGCATTGGTTGTGCATAGAAGTGAACTTAATCTAGGAGACTTTTTTTTACTATTTCTGCCTCTAGAAAGATGAAATGTATTTTCTCAGGTCTTGTTTCTTACTTTAAAAACTAACAATCAAAAAATGGTAGTGGGAAGAGAGAATATAGATTAAAGAATTTTTTAAATTTCTGGTACTGGTTGAATCCCCACTGTCCCTCAATATCAAAGGTGGACAAATAGCAGTGAGAGACTGTGAGGCTGGGACAGTTGTCCTTTTGCTGCTGGTTTTATTCACCCTGGGTGTGATAATCTGCTCATGGAAGTCCACAGAACTGTGCACTGACAAGAGCATGTTGCAATTAATGGGCTGGTTTTGTAAGGTTTTGCTGCAAACTGCAAACCAGTTTTAACTGCATACCCAAAACCTGAGATACTGTATGCCCTGTGAGAGTTGGGCTTCTTGTGCCCTGCATCCCTTGAAATAGGGTCAAGCTCTCAGACCACAGGCCCTTTCTGAAAGTCTGGCATCAACGTGAGGTCAAAACAATTGAAGATCCCAGGTTGCAGGATGGTGGGGTTTTCTGTGGGTTTTTTTGTTTGAAAAAGTAGGCCTAGCGCTCCCTATCAATTAATCATTATTGTAATTGTTCATCTCTATTATGGTGGGAATCATTCCGAATCCTAGAGTTCCTGGGAGTAAATCATTTGGAAATGCTGCCCATTATAAAATTTAATTTTAAATCTATATTAAATAGATTTAGAAAGGCAAGCTTTGCAATCTAGTAACATAACATTATGCTGCCTCACAGAGGCTCAGTTTTTGGGTCCTGAGGGGCCGGGGCTAGGAGTGCTGTGCAGGCAATGCTTTGGCTCCTGAGTGGGACAGTGAGGCTGCCACAGACACCTTTTAGGTGACCCTACTAGGCCACCTGCAGAGCAGCATTGATCCAGAGCTTGCTGAGAAGTCCATCCAGCTGCCTTGGATGGAGAGGGGTTATGGGGTACCATCCGCTGTGAAGGAGGCTTCCAGGGGGCTGATCCCATCTCTGGAGCAGGGGAAGGGGTGGGAGATGGCAGAGGGGTGGCACAGGCTGGAAAGGCATGGGAGCTAGGATGCTGGACCAATCTTTTTTTTCTTTTTTTCTTTTTTTTTTCTTTTCCTTTTATTTTTTTTTCTTTTTTTTCTTTTTTTTTTTTTTCTTTCAGATGGCAGAGAAGAGGGGAAAGGAAAGCAAAACTGCATTTGGAGGCCCAGTTGTCAGCTCTTTATATCAAGAAGAAACAATCAGGTGATTATCTATGAAGGAATTCAGTTAAAAACATTATTTTTGTAATTTCACTTTGTTAAGCTTTTTTTTAATATTGCACAAATGTGGTGGCAACTACAACAGAATAATAAATGACAGGAAAGAACTTTTCAGGTCCGTAATCATTTAAATCAATAACTGCCTGTATCATTGCCAGGTAGTAACCTTTTGCTAGCACAGAGATGTGGGGGAAGGGCAAGGCTTCCCATATTTTAGTTACATGACTAAGAAAAGGCAATATTGGAGATTTTTAATAGAAAGCCATTCAGACACTGCCTTTACACTGCCTTTTTTCACGTAGTTATTTCTTTACCAATACATTCATTAAGGGTTGTTCAGTGGAGGTTTTATGTTGGACAGCGTTAGCCTTCAGGGAGAGTTTATGCCTTATATGAAATTAATTTTTTCTAGCTTCTGCAGCTAGAATAGCAGAAATGCATTTACTGAACTACAATGGCTGCTTTTTAAAAACTGTCAAGGTGCAAATAGTAAGTGGCATTAGCTACTGAATAAGGACAGCTGGGTTTTGTTTTTGGTTTTTGGTTGGTTGTTTTTTTTTCACTGTTCCAGACTACTAATCATGGGTATAATATTAACTCCAATGCTGAAATGATTGCCTGGAGGATGTTTCAGGATAGGGTGTCATATTTTTAGTCAAAGGGAAACTAAATTTTTGAACAGTGTCTGCTGTCATGTTGCAGTCACCCATTTATGTGTATGTGATCCCATTTCATGAAAGATAAATGCTGCTTTCTCAACATACAGCCTCCCAAGGTTGCTGAGAACTTTCCTGAAGTGTCAAAACTCTTAGCGCAGCATTTTTTTGACTTGTCGCAAACTAATGAAAAATAAATCTTGAGCTCCAAAGCTCCAAACCCTTTTTCAGTGGAGCTGAGGTAGAAGTAGATACAACCGTTCTGTGTAAGCGAATGAGGTCGCAGTTCTGCGCTGTGGGCACTTCCCTCAGCACTGCAATCCACTTTATAGCGAGATGGAACAGTTGGCCAGGAGTAGCCTTCTCTACCTTGCATAGAGAGCCAACACAGTCAGGTGTGACCTTGGTTTAACATGCTGTTTGAGGAATAGCACTTCTGCTAGCCACAAGCTCCTTTTTCTTCCCTGCTATGTCAGTGTAGGTCTCAGCCAACATCCTTGGTCTCACAGTTTGACCTTGTGGTTCAAATCCTGTTAAAGTTTTTCTAGGAGTGGAACGAATCAGTGCTGCCCAGTATTGAGTGATGTGTAGGAGCTGTGCTCAGGGGTACTGCTTGTGCCCCTTCCTAGTTATGAAATACAGCACAGTATATAGGAAAACAGATTTTGCGGTGGTTGGCTTGATAGTCTAGATCTCCTTGTTGTATTTTTTTTATTTCCCTGAACATGACATGTTTAAGACTTGAACTACAACTCTGAGTACTTTTTTCCCCAACATACTGCAGGGAACATAGAATCACAGAATGGTTTGTGTTGGAAGGGGCTTTAAAGATCACCTAGTTCCAACCCCCCTGCAATGGGCAGGGACACCTCCCACTAGATCAGGTTGCTTGAGGCCTTGGAACAGTTCCATGGAGCATCCCCAGCTTCCCTGGGCAACCTGTTCCAGTTCTGTATCCAAGAATTTCCTCCTAATCTAAATCTCCCCTCTTTAAGTTTGAAACCATTACCCCTTGTCCTCTCACTTCACACCCACATCAAAAGCCCTCCCCCAGCTTTCTTGTAGCCCCTTCAGATATTGGGACGTTGCTCTGAGCTCACCTGGGAGCCTCCTCTGCTCCAGGCTGAACAACCCAAATCCCTCAGCCTGGCTTCACAGGGAGGTGCTCAGCCCTCTGAGCATTTTGGTGGCTCTCCTCTGGTCATGCTCAAGAAGCTCTGTGTCCTTATGCTGGGGGACTGTGGGCAGACACAGTCTCTGATACAGCTGGGATAAGGTGGTTCTGCTGAAAGTGAGTTAAATGAAGTCTCCTAACTGATGGCAGAATGGAAACTCGTGTGGTCCCTTAGCACAGTTTGGCTTGCAGGCATCATTGTCTTCAGTTGCAAGAATGGAAATGAGCTGGTGTCAGATCTCACCTACCTTCAGCTTTCTCAGTGCAGTTGCCTGTGTAGCATGCCTTTTGTCTACTGTTTATCTTCTTACTAGAAGAGGGAATAAATGTGTGCAAGTATAGGGACATTTCTAATGGTGATAGTTAAAATAGTCAAAGCGTAGCCCTGAACACCAAGATTTCATAGGTACCAAATTTGCAAGCACATAAACTGTAGAGGGATGCCTCTAGGCATTCAATTTGGCATCCAAGTTTATCCAGAGCATGGGGTGAATTGTTTTGATATTAAAAGCACTTACCTCAGAAAGGTGACTTTTCTAAGGCTGTGAGTGGTTACTTACAAAAGAACATAAGGTTAGCATTCAGTAATACCTCACTGTATTTGGAAGTACGATGTAGGCTTAAAAAATAAGGCATTTTCTGTAGAGAAAGAAAATGAAAATATTTAGGGGAAAGAAAATTTAACAGCTTGAGCCAGTATAAACTTGAACACTGGTAAGTCCTGTGCAGAAGGTTCAGTGTGTATGCTACCTTGAAACCTAAGATCTGAGGAACTTTGATGCAGACTATGTTATTGAGTCAGTGGTGGGCCTTACTGAAGCTTTCCAACAAGCTCGTAGAAGTTGGAATATAAATCGAACCACTTTTCAGGGCTGTTGATAGGATAAATACTTTCTAGTTAGAGGATCATTTTAAGGAAGCCCAGAATAAGCAAAAAAAAAAAAAATCTTGTGTAGTAAGAACTAAAACTCCAAGTCCTCATCAGCCCTGGGTTCTGACAGAGTGCTGAAAGCAATTTCTGAGCAGGCATTGCTCTGCCAAACACAGCCTAGTGGATGCCCTTTAGGATTCTGCTGATGCACAGGCAGGGGAAGGCTGTGTAATTTATCTGGAGCCCAGCAACCTTGCCTTGCACCAGGCAACAGGCAAGAATGCAAGTGCAGAGTTTTGAAGGTTCACCTAAGCAGGTTCGCTTATTTTATTCTTACCAGAAGCTTTTGAACAGTTGATCAAATGAGTGGCCCTCCCCCAGGCTGCTCTGTGTAAGAGGAAGAAAAGAGATTTTGTTTTAAATAGTGTAAAGCACTAATTCACCATCATCAGTAAATCACCAAGCAAATTAGCAATGCTGTTGCTTTCAACCAGCAGGTCTGAAATTATGCATAAATAGAGCTTACATTTCCTTTGTGGAATGAAATAGTTGGGGTTTAAGGTGCAAATCTGTAAATGTTGGATGAAGTGGAGTTACCATACCTTACCCTGAAGTCAGGTGGATCAGAAGCAGGATGAACTGTGATGGTGCCAGGGCTGATTTTTGCCATATCACTAATTATCTCAAATATTTCTGCTTTGGGAACAAGATAGAAAAATGGTTAGTCTGGCTCACAGAAGAACATTGCACTGATTCCAAATAGGTTTGAGAGCATCCATAGAAACAGGTTATACCAATCTGATTAAATCAATTTAGAAAGAGATTTGGTTAAATCAGTGCAATTTGTGTGTTCATAGATCAATCCTCAAATCAGGAGGAGGTCTCTTGAGCTAATGAGGCATAGCAGTTATTTACTTTGGGGTGCTGGGCACTGGTCATCAATTAGGAGTCATTAATAAACTCTGGCAATAAAGAGCTCAAGTACCCCCAGTGACTAATGGGGAGCAATTGCAGAATGTATTAGCGTAGTGCTCTGCCTCTGTGTTTCTTTGCAAATTACTTATCTCACTTTGGGCATTACATAAAAATAATGTGTGCTGGTGACTGATAGTGGGACTTGGAGGTTCCCCTCCAAGGGAAGGGGAGGGGTTGCGAAAATATCTGTGATTTCAGGCTGGGTGTAGTGGTGGGTTTGGTTTTTTTTACTGCTACATCAAGCTTTTTATTTGTTTTCTGGTCTTTATTAGCAGAGCAAGAGCAGTAGTAGTTGAGGTCTTTCATGATCAAATAGCTATAATTGCAGTATCACAAACCTGGGAAATGAGCAGCGAGATGAGGTTGACTGATGTGTTACCAATATAAATCTAATCTAAGGCACAAACTGAGGGAGATGCCCAAAATACCATAGCATCAGAAATTCAACTTCAAAGCTATTTTTAAATTTTTTATTTTTTTAAACGGGGGCGAGGAGGAGGCAGTTTATTAGCATTTCCAGCAAACAAAAGCATTGACTTGGCAGACAAGGATGTGAAATAGTGTTGCCAAATGTCCTTGTCCCTTTCCTCTTCCACTGGAGGAGCCATCCTGCCTTCCAGAACGGGCTGCTTGGGCACAGCCTCAGCGTGCTGGGTTGGGCACAGCACCCACCACCTGGTATGGAAACATCTGAGCTGTGCCTGGCACTCCAGCCATCCCCAGGGCTGCTGGAGAAGCCCTTTCTTGATGGAAACTTCCACCCCTAATGCTTGGGAGTGGCCCTAGTCATGAGCAGGGCTGTGTTTAGGATGGAGGTGTGGAGTGGGCACCCCTCGTGCTTGGGAGCCCGCCTGATGCTGTGTAATCTATCAGAATTGTATTAATCCCACTAACACAGCCGCCATCTGGCCCCGCTGCCAGCCCGGCTCACGCGAGTCCCTGTGATGGATGGCCTCAGGAATTGATTAGTTGTTGTGCGAGACAAATGAACTGTTTTGGCAGAAAATACCAGAGGTCACTGCGTGTGGTCAGGCACAAAGGCTGCTGAATTTTAAAGAGCTGTTTCCAGCATCCATTGCAAGGATGCCACTTCAAAGCAGTGGCAGTGGCTTTTGAGATGAGCCCAGCACTCCAGAGCACGGTCGGGGTTTTGTTCTCTCCCTCCATTCCCTATTTGAGGAACACCAACTATGGAAATGGTCACAAAGCTGCAGAGATGTGGGGGGTGACATGGTTGCCATGAGGAGAAGCATGGCCTCATGCTGGTACTCTGTGTGCGTTTGGGGTGGCTGCACCATGGATGTCTGCTGCTCCCAAACCTGGGCTCTGCAGTCCCAAACCAGCAAGGCCAAGGCTGGGCTCTGCAATCCCAGTGGAAGAGCTTTCCTGGTGGTGTAGAGCCCGAGCTGCCCCCAGCGTGCTCAGCCATGCTGCATCTCAAACAAAACACCTGCGGGTCCAGGCAGCTGGGGTTTGGGTGGTTTGTTTTTTTTTCAGGTCAGCATCATTTAGAAATGGAGGCTCTTCTGGTGATGTTTAGCAGGCAAGCCCCTGACTTCATGATTGCCAAGTTTATTGCTCCCCCCTCTTTTTCATGTTCCCAGATCACTGACCCATGGGGCTTTACTTTGTTGTGCAAAAGGGCGGCTGGGCTCAGGCCTGCCTTCCCTTTGGGAGAGCTCATCCTTCTGCCCAGCTCCTGTTTGGGTTTTCATGGCTGCCTCCTCTCTGGTGCTGCTGTTAATCTCTTGAAGTGGCTGTGTGGTGGGTGGGGAATTGGCTGACACATGTCTGCTATGTCCCAGCTGCTCCCGGGGGACGGTGCGCGAGTGTGCGGCAAGTGGGCAACACTTCCCCCGGGATGGCTTGCTGGTGCAAAATAAACTTGAGTTATGGATTTATTCAGCTTGTAAAACCTCAGCTGGCATAAATAATTGAGAAAGCAAAGGTTTGTCTGTGGTGCATACCTTAGGGACCCACTCCTGCCTCCCTCCCTCCCACCACCCTTTCTTATGAAAATGATCCCAGTTGCACTGATAGATAATAACAACACCAAGCAATTAAAAGCTATGGGTGGCTGGAGAGAGGAGAAAAGGTTCAGTTAATGAGCTTTTCCTCTTCCTGTGCCCAGGAGAGCCTCAGAAGTGACGAGGCGATTAAAGCGAAGAGATAATTATAGATTATGTGAAAATGGGTCCCTTGGGAGGCCGAGGGCCTTGACATAAACAGTGAGTGTTTGAGAGCATCTCTTGGCTCCTCGCTCCGCTCCGCCACGCTCCCTCTTGCTTGGCAGCCCCGTGCCAAGCAGAAGGGTGTAGCCACCTGTTAGCAGCAGGCAGGGCCATTGGGACAGGGCTCAGACCAGCCCCAGAAAAAGGGGAAAGGATGCCCGAAGTAGCACCCGATGGCAGCCCTCTGCCCAGAGCTTTGTGCTGGAGGTAACCTGTGATGGGGGAGGAAGGGCATGGGGCAAAGTTGGGAGATGCTTTCTGTGTGAGGACAGAATATCTGAATTTCGGGTCTCTTCTGTGCCCCTTTTTAATGGTAGTCTCAGTGGCTGTTTCGAAAGCAAGGAGGTTTGCAGCACTGCATGTAAGAAGTGAAGGCTGGTTAAGCTGGTTAACCAGTGGCAGATCTTTTCCACAAAACCATTTATAAACTGGGGTCAACACATGCATTTGGGTTGGACTAACATGGAAGAAGGCTTGTGAAGCCTTCCAAGCTTGGGAAGAGGTGGCTTGGTTTAGCTCCTTCTATGTCTTTCTATTCAAGGGTGGAGAGAATTGCCCATGTGTTACTCACAGGCAACAGGTATGCTTCAGCTTGACATTAAATCAGAGTTAGCATCTCTTACGGGGGATGAGGGAGAACAGAAAAAATGAACTTTGGGGGTTGAATGTTGGGTGTTTTTTGGGGGGGAGAGGGGACGACAGACAAACCCTTCTGGTCATCCTCAGGAAGTACACATTCACTGCCTTTGCTGACTGTCAAGTAGTTCCTGACTTGAAGACTCCTTTTTAGCCCAAAAAGAGAGCTGGTGCTTGGGTATCACAGTCTGACATGGAAACCAACTCATATCCAGGTCTTTCTTTTAGCTACAGGTATTAAATAACTGTGCACATCTCCATCAGGTTAAGTTTCATGGTCTTTCCCATCTGGCTGTGTCTTGAATGCTCTACACATATTGAGATTTTTCTGAAAATACCGGTAGAAATGCTATGGGCTCTCCCTGCCATAACACCAGCTGAGTAATTTCTTTGCAGTGTTACTTACTTTTGTATTACTGGTGTGCTCCTGTCTGGTTTTAGACTGTTTCCACCAGTTTCTGGGCCTTGCATCTGACTCTTACCAATTTTATGTGGACTACAAATTCTGATAAAATTGCTGCATCCTTTTTGTTCTAGCCACTACCATGGAGAGATTCTTCAGTATGTACATATACACATGAGAAATAAAGTTGGGGGGGGACGGGGACAGGGATGGGGACCTGAGTTGCCAGGTTTTCAAGCTGTGTTTCTTATTTGTCCTGTATGGCTTCAAATGCAAAATAAGCAAGTAACAGTAACTTGTCTTGATTCCATTCACATCATTCAAGTGAAGGATTTTCCCTAGTATGTGGTCCCTCCAAAAATCTGGTTTTAGCTCCTCTGAACTCTTATCTCAGTTTCCCTTTCTGGTTTTGACATGACACTGGATCAAATTGTTTAAACTGCCTGGGGTGCAGCTTCACAGGACTACTTAGTTTGCAGGTAGAGTGTCTTTGTTACAACTGCATGGACTTTCCTCAAACCTATCTGGCAAAGTACTCATTTCTTCTTGTTAATATTTGTAGAAAAGTTGGAGATAATATACGCTAATTTTTAAGAGGGCATCAGGGGCAGAGGAATGGTTTAAAGCTTGAGAAATAAGTGCAGAGTGGAAAGACAAAATTTCCCAAAACCTTATCTTCAGGTGAGGAAATGGCTATTCTGGATTAATTCCATTGTGGAGTCTTCTGAAAGAAAAGTGGTTTTTTGGAAGGGGGATACATACAGCATTTGCAGAGGTGGTTATTCCAGAAAAGCTAAATCATATCCAAAGAGCTGTGTCAGGTCATTTCCCACTTACAGACACAAATATCCTCAGGAAAAGATTAGAAGTCTTGTCTGGAGGCTGCAGTAGAAAGATGGGCTGGTTTTGGTGTGTCAGTGTTGAGGTGCAGCCCCTGCAGCAGGCTCCCTGGGGAGCACAGGCAATTCTTCATCACTCCCATGTGCCGGGTCCAGCAGGGCTCTGTGGCACAGGGAAATGCCACTGCCTGAGCTGACCAAGTGGTTGGGAGGGCACAACCTGAACTCATGGTTGCAACACAGAAAATCGTCCAGGAGGGTGGTTGTGGGCTTTTGTAGCAAGTAGAAACTGGGCTCTGCTTTCGTGTTAAGCGAAAGTAATAAATGAAAGCGATCTGTAATAAATGTGTGTAGCTGTGAAGTGGGGAAAGAACCAAGTTCCTGCACAGTGCTGTCTGAATAGCAGCTTCAGACAAAAGGGGGTGTTTGGGACGTTGGACTAACAAGGCAGGACTAGAGGGACTTCCCAGCATATCAAATCAGCCCTTGTTAGTGGGGGCAGGCATGTCTCATAACCTCCATCATGAATCTGTCAAGTTCCTTTTCAAGCAATGTAAGCTTTTGCCTTTTCTTTTTTCTCCAGTTTTCAAGTTGCATCTAAAGCATTTAGCTTGTGTAGTGTACAGGCAAGACCTCCAGCAAGTAAGTTCATGAGTAAGTTAAGAAACTGCAAGACTTCTGTAATGTTCCTGTGCCTACCACAGGATGTAAAATCTTGTGCACCATCCAGCTCTTCACTAGAAAAGTGCAAGTCAGCTGTGAGCAAGGACTGTTTGTGTGCAAAGAGGAGGGATGATGTGCAGGAGAACAGTGCTACTAAGACAGCAATATGAGAGAGAGGTCAGAGGAATTCTTTGCAGAAATCAGCACTTTACTGCCGGAGCTGAATACCAGCACTTTTTTTCCCCACATTTTACTGGCACTGAGGTAGGAAATGGATGCTTGAGGCCTGAAGAACAGAGTGTAACTTAGTAAGCCAGGTATGTAATAACAAGACTGGAAGTCAAAGTTGTGTCATGGAGCTCTGCCTATCCTGATGGGAGCAGTAAAAGTGGTCTTAGTGACATTGGTATTTTCGTATTTCTTGGGACTACTGGTCCAAGAGCATCACTTTCCTTGTAAGCCATTGCTCAAATGCAAATAAGGTTTAGGTTTTACTTTTCCTTGCTCTGTTCCTCAGCCTGTGAGGTTCAAGAGCAGTGCAGATGAACGGGAAGAGAACTGTTGCCTTTTAGCACCAGGCAATTGGTTCTCCTTATGCTGTCTGGTGTCATTGTGGAGGCTGTTCTCTTCTGACTCAAAGACCCACAGCAGAACAACCACTCAAATGGGTCTGACCTGCTCCAGCAACCTCCTGTTTGTCTGAGGAATTTTTGTGTGAGGCTGTCAGGTCAAATTTCTGCTGAACATCCAGCCTGTCTTCAGTTGATTGAAAACTGGGGACATCATGGGAGGCAACTGCTTTGTGTTTAACTCTTGTGAAGCTGCCAAGTCCTGTAGTAATGCTGATGGGTTAATTTGAGTGACAGTTTTCATCTGAAAACTAGGAAGAGAGGGTACTGTGTTGACTTTTGGTTTGCTCTTAGAGAACCAAAGATCTCTTTTTACTTGTGTCAGTGTACCCATACCTAAAGGTACTATTGTAAAAGTGCCTTGTGCTAGTATAGCATAGCCCCCATTTCACAGGAAAACTGGCTGTGTTGGAATAAATAACTGTCCACTGGCACACCAACATGGATGGTAGGAGAGTTACACTTTCCTAGGAATAGTAACTTGCCATCATTAGATGTGTGAGTGGAAAGATGCACAACAAAATAAAAATATCTTGGCTCTGTGCTTAAGATTCCTCGCATTTGCTTTGTTAACTGCCACAAAGCTCCAGTCACTCACACAAAGCTCTTTTGTAATATTTATGAATCTGTGAAATGTCGTAAGTTCATTATAGGTTCTCTTTAGACGACAAAAAGACAAGTTTTAAGGTGTTTGAAGCCAAGGTACTTCTTTTAGCCCTAGAATAAGCTATAGGTGTAGCTCAGGTGCCGGTGACACCAAAACTTGTTGATACTTTTGCCTGTAAGCAGGGCTGAGGGAGCACAGTGTGCTGTCCTGGCACAGACACGTGCTGGTCCCTCTGCATACACCAGCCTGGTGCTCTGAGCAGAGGTCACTATCAAACTTTGTTTTAAGACTGTTAGCCCAAAAAGGAGGATTGCAACTAGGTCACCTACAGGCTGGTAAATTAAAAAAAAACCAAAACCTGAACCCTGTTGTCAGATTCCAAGGTGAACACCAAAGATGTCACAAATCCCTGAACAATTACTTACCAGAGAGTAATTGTCAGTAATGTCAGGCATCCGTCTTAAAGCCATCCAATAAAGTCCTTGTCCACTGCTGGCCCCCTCACACACAGAATGCTAAGTTGTAGAGTTTGTCCTTTAGAGAGGTCAAGGACTGAAGAGCAGAATAGGGTGGAAGAACAACTTGGAAAAAATGACAGATAAATATGCTAATCTGGATGCAGCCTCTAGCTACAGAAATCTTTAAGCCCCTGAGTTTCCAAAGCTGGGCAGATCTAACCCAGAACAGTTACCTGTGCATGTGTCCTGTTTTTTCTGCTTTTTTCTCCAAGCCACTGTTAGCAGCAACTGTCTTAGCTGGAGGGCATTGGAAGGGGCCTTTGGACTGACCTATAGTGGCTGTATAGCAGGGAGAAGAGCAGCTTAAGACTTTTGTCTTCTGTGGGACTGCAGTGCTTTATTCCATGACTTAAATGTGTTTGCTGGCTAACTGTACAGACATCCTGTGCCAGCTCGCAGGAGTAAGCTGACTTTTGGCCTGCCATAATATTGTTAAAAAAACCCTTTGTTTTCTAAGAAACAAGCGTCTTCTGTCTCTTACCTTGGAAAAATGTATTACTCTGCATGTGCAATACTAGGCCTGTGTTTCTGTCCAGTGAAACTACTGAAATGTGCGTATGGCCTATGCAGTAACACGATGATTCTTTTGATTTTGTTTCCTGAATAGGGAAGAGGACAAGAACGTTTTTGATTACTGCAGAGAAAACAACATTGACTATGTAACCAAAGCCATTCGATCAAAAAAAGTGGATGTGAATGTCACAGATGAGGAGGTATGAAGAAAAAAGATAAAGGCTATCAATCTTTTAACTGTTTGACTTATTAATTCAGTGCCACATCTTTTAAAAATTCCATTTAGGATTGTTTCAACAAGGTACTGCAACAGCTGGGCAACAATGTGCTGAATTGAAACAGGGATAATCTGTTTGAAATTAGCTTTCCATTGGATTTCAGGTAGTGTGGATGTACTAACTGTGATGCTTTAGGATATCAGAAGCTTTCTATGGGTTTGGGGTTTTTTTCTGTTTTTCTATCATTCAGTCTACCTCTGTTCATCAGACTCAAAACACCATTTTCCATAGGGAGATAATATGGACATTGCTACAAACCTCAAGAAAAAGATAAGTGTTTAAAATTGTGAATTGATCCTTTTTTGGTAAAAGTAAACGCCTGGTGTGGACAATTTCCTGCTCATCCGTTAGGAAATGTCACAGTACTAGCTTTACCCCCTTGGTTTCCATGCTTGCATGCTGCCAGCTAGCCCTGCTCCTGGCCCATCGGATGCAGAGCTACCAACACATTGTTTTGGTGAACAGATGAAGTGCTTACACATTCATAGACTGAGACGCCACAAATTCAGTTGGGTTCTCCTGTAGCTCTAAGCAGATTTCTGCCCTCTGAGCCATGACAACCCCGGCTGGGGCTCTGAATGCTGATGGCAGGTCCTTTTATTATTAATCAGGAATTCGTGTGAATTAATTTTCAGAGGAGAGAAGGGAGGGCGTTCACGATCAGGGTTAGAATTTCACATCATAAATTCAATGAACTGAAACTGTCATGTGCCACATGGTTGCTGAAACAGTGCTGTTACTGAGCTCCTTCCCTCCTTCTGCCAGTCATAGAAGTAGATATCCAGGGCAGTCCCACAGAACATGGCTGGAGTCCTTTCATTAATCAAAGCTGATTTGGGGTTCACACACTTGAAATTAGTGTATAGTAACATCAGGTTAGTAGTGCTTCATTTCTACTGGCAAGATGATCTTTCATAGTTAGCAGGGCTCAGAAGCTTGTATCTTCTTTTTATGTTCAAGCAGCAAATGTGCAAACATTAAAAAAAAAATCCAAATACCCAGATCTGAAAGCTGCCAGGTGCCATCCTCTTTGGAAATTATCCACAGGTCTGAGCAGACCTGTTTCTGAACTAATGAGTACCAGCACATGGCTCTTGTAGAACATGGAATTGCTTCAGCACAGTCAGGAGCTGAAAAGCCAGGCTACCTGTGGAGGGCTAGTGGGAGGATTCCCACTGGTGCAGAGTTCCCCCATGGTTAAATTCTCGCAGCCTTGATGATTTTGGCTTAATTTGGCAAATACTCAAACAGGAAGTAAGAACACTTGTTGGGGTTTTTATTGAGGGGTGTGCAGGAGGCTGGGCAAGTTTTTGCTTCCTTAGGTTTGAGGAAAATTGGTGGGAAAAAATTTCTTAACAAAGCATTCCAGGAAGAAAAGTCTGAAAAGTATTTATTTCATGTTCTGTAAAGACCTGAAACCATTAACAGTGTTGTTCAGTATCTGAAAGTGTTCTTCACAGTCTAGAGGGCAGCTTATTTTCCAATATTGTGGAGGTTGATTGGAGTTTTGGAACACATTTTAGACAGGAGATAACTGATCCAGAGTGAAGTGTATGCAAGCATAATTGTATCATTTTTATTAGCTATTTTACTATTACTTTAAAATACAGCCTGCCCTATCCAAAAGATGTCTCTCCCAGCCCTCTGAATGTAACTGTCACACTGTCAATCCTAGATTTAAATGCATACAAATTTAAAATGGCAGCAGGGATACATACTAACAGTTAACTTGTCATGCAGCAAAATCTACTGAGGCACCAGGTAGTCTCATGCTAAACTGCAAAGGCATTAGGCTCAGCCTTTCCTGGTACAATAAAAACTTGTCTGAGGTTGTAAGGTGTTTAGATTTTATTTCTGGGTTGTACTGTATTCAATTTTATTCCCCCCATTTTGTGCAAACCTGAAATAAGTTCAAAAGGAAAAAAGAAGTCAAGAATAAGAATGTAAAATGTGGACAAGCCAACTTACTTGAATCAAAAGGATTTCAGAAAGGGTGACAGTTTAGGTAGATGCACTTGGCAACATTCAAAGCAGAAGTGGTCTCCTCCCCACAGGAAAGGTCTCCATATACAGCATTTGAGCGAACATACCTGCTAACAGTTTGAATATAATAAACTTAAATTTAGAATTAAACAAAGAATCTAATGACAGTAATCATGTGCGAGTTTCTATTTACTGTGTCTGAATTGCCCAGAGTTCAAGGGAATAGCTTGCATTCACTTAGAAGAAGTAGCACAGACTGAAACAACGTGTTTCTTTTGCGTGTGTCAGCAGGACTAATGAAATAAAAAATGACCTCTGGCTGTGAAGTCACTGCAGGCACATCCTGGTAGTGTAGATTGCTTGTTGCCTTTTTCAGAGCAGTATTTCTTCAGCTTCTTAACAAACCAGAAATCACTCAAAAGGCCTGGGCAAGCTGCTTTTGTAATTTGTGCCAAGGACTGGAGAGCTTGTACAAAGAGAAGGTTTCTTTAGTTGTTGGAGAAATCCCAGTAAACAAACATGCTACCTGCGTGCAGTACTTAAGCCCTTGCCAGAACATTAATGAAAGGCTTCTGAAATGATGCTTGCTTAGTCCCTGACCCTCGTGCTTCTGAGACAGCAAGTGCCAAATTGGTGCCAGCTTGCCAAGGAAAGGGTGGGGGGAAATAAATTACTTTGAAGAAGGGTCCCATACTTCTGGATGTAGGTGCTTACTCCCATTAGAAAAACTTCCCCAAAATGTTTCAGGACTATGAAAGTGACTGACTTCTGAGTAAAATCTGAAGTTTACTAGTATATTTGCAACAGTGTCCCTTCTATTCAGTTTTTGCTACCATGGGGACATTCAGACATTTTATATACATTTATATATTTATATATATTTCTTTTTAATGACTGGTAATGAAAACACTTGCCACAGGTTAGCGTGGCTCTCATAGCTATACAGCCATTACAGTTGCAAGCATCATGCCTAGAAGTACAACTTAATATTGTAGCACATCCATTCAGTTTGGCTTTGCTCTCCTTTCTCAGTGCTGGCTAATTGATGTGGAAATCATTCCCATCCATTTCTCTGCTGAGACTCTGTCTATCTGAGACAAATCCCTGTCCTGTGCTTTGTTTGTGAACACCCTGTGACTTGGCACTGAGCAAAATTGATGTGCCCTTGGCTTGAGAAGCTGCTGCAGGAGCTGGCCAAGCTGGCAGCAGCTATCCAAGCAAAGCACAGAAGATTTAAGAGCCAGGATTAGTGCACTGGTGCTATTTTTATTCTTTTTTTTATTAAATACTTCAAGGGCCAGGGAAAATACACCCTCTCAAGTAATTTCTGCAACAACTATTGTGTGTTTGAGTGGCATGAAGGGGAGTACCTTGCTGTTTGGTTGTGTTTGTCAAGTCCTCACTACTGCAGTGCTTACCTAAACAAAATTATTGGTGTTGCTGAGTCTCACTGCTTAGTGAAATAGTCACATGGTGGGGGTGTTGGGAAAGCCCAATCTGTGGCTCTGAAGGTTTCCACCGTGTTTTTTAAAAACAAACACATTGTATCCTGATAAAAAGTACCAGCCATGCACACTAAAGAACTTTTTAATATCCATAGGTGCTATCCACACTATATAGAGTTAGAATTCTACATTTAGTTTATCTTAACTCTAAGGTTTGCTTTAAGGAAGATTTGAGGTAGATGCTGTTGCTGTATGGCTGCCTAAGTACACAAGCAAGAACTCTCGGTTGTTTTAATTTGCCTGATCCTGTGGAAACAACAGTGCATATTATCTTCTTTTAAATATAAGTTCCTAGGTAATGCTTTTTGTTATACAAGACATAGTTTGGGATTCTTCTGCAGGTGAATTTACTTCCATTTCCACTGTTGTGCTCTTGCACAGGAGGTCTCCAAAGTCCCTTACACCCTATGTTCAAGGCATCACATGCTGCAGGGGTGCAGACATTTCTTGGGTGGAACCTGTCAGCTGTTTAACAGTTCACAGTTACAATGCAGACCCATTTAAGGCACTAATTGGAAAATACTGTATCCATTTAGAATTGCTGGGAAAATATATAGGTAAGCAGAGTGCAATTACCCAAAGTGGAATTGGCCTGAGACTTGAAATCCATACTCCTGCAAATAGCACAAGAGGATTTTTAATGACTACAGATGATGTGGCTTCAGTTTCCTCGCTTGGTCAACAGGCAACATGTGCAGATGAACCATCCCTCCGGTGGCACGTGAAGGGGCAGTGCTGTAATACCCCTAAGCTGGGAGAATTGCCAGCACTGTCTCTCCTGAGCTGTTGGTTTTCCTTTACTGGTCTCAGACATGTTCAGCACCACTAGAATGAGATTCTGCTTGTCCAGAGACACACGCAAACCAACGCAATGTAGCCACTAATTTGTAATGTGAATTTTGATGTAGAGGCTAGAAATGCCTTTATTTTGCCGTGTAATTGCAGAATACACTTGTGTAATTACAGTATTACTCCTCTACACGTATATAAAGAAACTTAAATCATCTGTTGAAGTGTTTATTGCTATTGTGCATGTTGTAAATAGTGCATTTTTCTTTTGAAATAAACATCTGTGGCAAAAAAAAGCCACTTCAGTTTGTCCAACTGAGGTCTTAAGCCTTAAATAATTACCAGACCAGAGATTAATTAAGGATGCTAAATATGAATTAAAAGTCTTTCCATGTTTACCAATTGGTTTAAATTGTACTCTTTCCCGCTTGTAGACTTTGATAGCAGTGTTGAGTGCAAGAACATGAATCGTTGGCCTGTGGAAGTTATCAGTGCTTCCATAAAAAGTCTTTGTCAGAATATCCATTCTAATTCGGGGTTAATTAGGATAACATTAAAATTATGTGTTACAAAAATTAATTACCTGCAGTGTCAAAAAGTGTATTAAAAAGCTTAATACTTTGTGTCTGAGGTGGCATTTCCTTTCTCAGAATCTTGTCCTGCCTCTGCTGCCCTCCCAAAGATCAGCCAGCAGAAGCAGTGGGAGCTTTGGTTGCAGGTGTCTACTGCCCCTTCTGTTGCTTTGGCACCATGTTCAGGAAATTTGGCTCATGATTCCCATTAGCAGATAAATGAGTTGCTTGTCTTGTTCCCTACTGCACTGTCGAGAGATTTATAACCAGACATGGGCTGGTTTAACTTATTTCCTCTGTGAAGGTCTGCAACTGTTCAGTGTAGCGCACTGGGAAACAGGTCAGTCTGACAGTGCCACAGCTTGGGGGATGATTTCTTGGGTATCTGCAGGGTGATTTCCAGGGAATCCCATCCAGGTGTGCCACATGTGGTCCTAAATCAGGAGAGACTGGTACTGACAGTCAGCCTCAATTACTAAGGGTACCTAGTAAGCAAAGGGCTTTGGAACCTGCCAGAACCAATCAGCTTTTGGGGACTTGGCAGTTAGGTCACTTAGGGCAGCACTGAAAAATCTTACCCATGCTGTGTAAGTCATTGGTCCCAGAAAAGTCAGAGGTGTCAAAATCCCACATCTGTGTAGGCCAACAAAGCATGTCACAGCTTCTGCTTTTTGTGATTTGCTGGTTTTCCCTTGTAAAATTTTCACTGGCCTGTGGGTTTGATGCTAAATTAATTTAAAAATTGAACTAAATGTAATTTTTAACATTTATAGCATTATTCTGAAAGCCTAAATTAGGAATTATAATACATTACGTACTAATATTTATGTAGCTTTAAAAAAGAAAAGAAAAGCCTGTGTTAATTTTGTTATTGGTAGACTGTGATTCTCCTTGCTTTTTATCTGACTTTGTTAATTTTCTCCTGGATGTTGTAGGGTCGGGCTCTGCTCCACTGGGCATGTGACAGAGGACACAAGGAGCTGGTTTCAGTACTGTTACAGCATGCTGCTGATGTTAACAGCCAGGTAAGAAAGGGAAAATAAAAGTTGAATTTAATAGATGTGCTGCCTAACCTCCTGAACAAATGTTTCACTTGAAACTGCTCTTCCAAAACTGTAATAAGTTCTCTCAGAGCACTTATTGCAGAAAAGAACATCCAAAAAGGTAACATGGGAACAGTAGCAGAATTTGGTTGCATGAAATACACAGTCATAATGTGCCTTGTTCAGTTCCTGCTGATAATTCTCCCTGCTGTAAAGATTTTTGATCTCCTGAATGTGGCTTCCAATGTGATTCATGGTACTGATGGCAAGAAGGATTTCCTGCATACAAGGTGTTTGATACCTTCCTACATAAAGTACATTCTCCAGTGGTTTTTTTGTAACACTGCACTCTCAGAAGAATTTTGTGGACTAAGAGAACGAGAATCCCACTTTGCCTAGCAGAAGCTTATTCAACAAATGCCTGGTTTTGGCAAGGTGTGCCACAGGGATAGGTGATGCTTCAGGTCATGGTGTGGTGGGAACATGACAGCTGAAGTAGGATTTCACTGCTGACTGAGGGCAAAGTCATGCAGCTTATAGTGTTTCCATCCCCACCTCTCCCCCTTGGGGGGGGTTACTGTTGCTAGCACAGTTTGACTTTACTGAACATAAAGTAGATTTTTAGCCACTACAACTTGCAGCCCGCCTGTCTGAGCTTAATTAGCCGCAGCTTTAGTGTACCTTAGTATACCCAGCTGTGAACCGCACTTGCTTCACAGCTGCTTTGCAAGTGGTTCGTTCCAGCCAGCCAGCTTGAGCCTGCCTGTGTTCATGAGTCAGTGCTCCTGATTTTGTCACCACGTTGTAATTAAGGGCTGACCTGTGTAAGTGCAATCGTGTTGGGGAATAATTGTGACATATTTCTGTCAAGTTATGATTGCTCTTTACCAGCATGATACTTCTTGGCTTTGCTCTCCTGCCAGGTTTGGACATGGATACACCTCTGCTGACAAGTTTTCTAGCTCTTCCTTGTGAGATCTTGAGCAGCCTTGTGGTAGATACTTCAGGAACTTGTGAGAGGTGTACTGTAAGCACAGTTGCAATCCGAAGGCTTGTCAGCAGACCTGCAGTGTTCACAGGCTACAAAGAGCTGTGTTGGTATTTACATACACACAACATCATTGTAAAAACTCCTTTCCTGCCTTTGCTTGGGCAGAATTGCAGGTGGGATGGGTGTTAGGAAGTCTGGCTCTGCAGTTGCTGGTGAAACATGAATTTTTATGCTTAGACCTCAGAGATGTCAGTTGTAATAGATTTTATAGGAGTTTTTCCTTACACAGAAGAGGGGCAGTGGAGCCCTTGCCAAAGGGGGGGGCTTTTTGCAGTCAGACCATCACCTTTCAGAGATGGGGCATGATGTTTCAGATATCCATGAGGACAGCTTTGCCTTCAAACTGGATGGAGTTGGATCAGGCACCTGCATTAATTTTCTTTTAAATCGTTCTTCTCTTTTTGTTTTCTTGATGTATTGCACATTTTCTAACCAGATTATTTTTGGCCAGTAACAAAAGGTTAATAATAACCATAAAAAGAAAATCAATCTTTTAATATTTTTTTTTTTCTCACCAGGGTAATAAAGGACAGTTTTTTATAAAGGTCTTTGTTTGCACTTAGGTGTGTTCCCAGAGAGGACAGACCCATTTTTATTCTTAGCCATATATAAGTTGCAATAACATTTTAAGACTTTGTGACCTCATGGGTTTTTGTTTGTTTGTTTTTGTTTTTGTTTTACCCTATAAGAATTCACATCCAAAGGAAGAACAGAAGGAATTTTAAATGCAATCAGAAAGGAAAGGTAGAGGGAGAAACTCCTGCCTCTTCACAGGCCATAAACACTGCAGCCTGCTGCAAGACATTGCCAAATGCACTATCAGTTAATGTGTCAGCTATAAAGAGAGGTGGGCTCAGTATTAGAGAATCTCTGGTGGCTTGAATCAGTGTCACTGTCATTCTGGAGTGAAATGCTGCTCCCTTTGTGGGCTGCAAGCAGCACTCTGCCAGAGTCAGCTTTCTGCTCTGTGTTGATAAACAGGTACCTTGGGAGCAGGAGGAGAGGTCACCTGGCTCTGCTCAGTGCCCTGGCCTGGTGGAAGCAGCTTTGATCCTTGCAATAACCACACACTCCTGGGCTGCAGTTGCCCAGTGTCTGTGCTTTTGGTCTTAAGCAGTGGTGTTGCAGTTTCAGAGCTATGGTTCATTGATGTCACTGAAAAGCTGCAGCCCTTGACTTCTCTGATTGTTCATAATTGGCTCTAATAGCACCTTTGAAAAGAGGTAGTGAGCAATTGCCATGGGCAAGGGGATACAGAGAGCCAACAGGCTTCTCTGCCTTTTTGAAAAGGGGCTTTTGTGTAATTAAATTACCTGAATCTTCAGGGCCAGAGGCCATTTCAAAGTGGGTGGTGGTGTGGAGCCCTGCTGGAAATACCCAGAGCTTGCGGCTCAGTCTGAAAGCAGGCTCCTTCCACTGCAACTGTTAGCCTGAAATGTAGGTTTTTAGTTGAGTGAAGAAGTGAAAGAAAGGGAAGTCTATTAATTATGTAAGTTATGAAAGAGTTCAGCAACATGGTTATAATATCCATTTCTAGTTTTAAAATGTATGGAGACATGACTTTTTCTTGCAGAGGACAAGAAACAAAGGATAATGTGTTTCCACTATGGGGACAGTTTTTCCTTTCAGTGTTTTCTTCAACTGGGGGAAGGCTCTGAAGAATTGCACCCCAGCTTCGTGCTCCCGTGCAGCTTTTCCATGGCATTCTCAGTGTTCCCTGTGCCAGGAGCAGCCACCTGGCCTGTCCAGAGACTTTATTCGTCCTCAGTTTTATCTGGTGGTACAGTGCCAGTCAGGAGGAAGCAGAAGAACTCAGCTCCTCTCCTGGATGTGCGATGCTGCGCCGCCAGCTTTCAGAGGAGCTCTTTGCGGGTATTTCAGCAAAAATTTAGGCACAGTGTACTGCTTCAGTGCTTTTAGGTGGATGAGTGCTTGTGGGGCAGGATCTAAGTCTGGTGACATCTTCCTACAAGAGCAAGGCAAGTAAGGCAGCCTGGAAAAGAGGATTCTGTGCTCTGGTGCAAAGGTCCCACAGGACTGCTCATGCTACCCTGGCAGCATTGCCGTTACACAAAGTGCTAGTGCTGCTTTAAGAAAGATTAAGAGCATCATGGTGTAGTAATTGTCCAATGAGAGAGAGAAGGGCAAACAGCATTTGCAACATCAGAACTGTAGACCACAGGCTCTCCTGGACTTGTGGCTGCACTTTGTTTCATTTGTGGGTACTCTTTACTCCAAAATAATAACCTGTGTGTTCAGGGTGTGCCCTTAGGTATGCGTGAGGAACTATGCTGAAGTGCTTGCCACAGATCAGCTTACTCTGAAAAAACTTTTCAAGCCTCTCTGGCCATGTGGACAAATCTCAAAACAAATATTGCTAGTTGTGAGTGGAACTGTGTCACTTGACACACAGGATAATTAGCGGCTGTGTACATACCTATGCAGTAGAACACCTGAGTTAAAATTGTATCTAAATATTATTTTGTTGATCAGCTTATCAAAGTTATGGTAACCATTTATGTATGCTAATTGTGTATGACTGCAAGGATGAAAAAAGCTGTAATTGATCTTCAGTATTTACTTGCTGACCTCTCACCTTCCTAGTAAAGGTGCAGATCACTGTACTGAGACTTAAACTACTTGTCAAAACATTCTCATTGGTCACTCATGGGCTCTCAGAGGATTGAGAAGGAAACTTGGGAACCAAACCTGAAAATCATCAGGTTAGGAAATCTCGTGCCTAATCTGTGTAGACTTCATTTTACTTTATTTCTTCATATACAGCAGTAATGTCAGTGGAAAGCATCTCGTGCCTGTGCTGTCTGCAGGGAGAGTTGGTTGGTCTTTGGTGACAGTGTTGTACCAGTTGACATAAGGCTGCACAGCTCTCTGAAGTCATACTTGTTAGCAGGTGATACTGAATTACCTGGGGTTTGTTTTTCTGTTTGAGGGAGGGTTTTTTCCTAAAAGATACCTAGTGTAGTCTCCCTGGCTTTTCTTTTCTTCCCAGTCCTACCACATGTCTCCAGCAGACAGCTGCTTCCCTGCATTCTGTTTGCATGCCAACACACTTGTGAGTCAGAGGGCTTCTGGAGATGGGGACCCAGAGTAGCCCTCACCTTCACTCATGTCCTCAGAGAAAAAAAATCTTTTCAAATGGAAACAATACAAACATAATAAATGGCAGGGAGGGTTCCTCTCCCTCATGACTCAATCCTTCTCAAACAACATTATTATTGACTGGACTATTGGTTGCCAAAAAGGAAAATCAATTGTACTGGAAGTAGTCGCTGGGCCACAGATCATGGTACTAACCCAGCAGAGACAGGTTGATTTTTATCAACTATCCCAAGACTAATTTCCACCATTAGCTAAAAATAAAGTAGAAATTATGGGTATGTCGAAGATTGCTAAGATTGGTGGCCTGTTGGTTTTGTTTCATTTATATGTTTTTTCTTTTTTCTTGATGGACTCTAAAAGGATTCTGTCTGTATAGGATAAGAAGAAGCAAGAAAAATGCAGGGCTGCCTTTTTTTTTCTTTTTTTTTTTCTTTTTTTTTCTTTTTTGCTTTGCTTTTTTGCTTTTCAGTCTCTTCTGGATTTTCACAACAAGAATACAAACTGCTTCAGCCTCTGCATGGGCCTTGTGTTGAAGGTGTTGTGTAGACATTTAAAAATGAAGCTGGTCTAGGCCAACATGCATCCTGCCCCATGTACACGTCATGCCCTCCTTTGTCTCTGTCTGTAGGGAGCTGCTGAGGAAATTGGTGTGGTCATCTTGGCAGTTCTGACTGAGGACCTGCACAACTGGATCTGCACAACTTTCCCCCTCCCCAAGGGATATGTGTGTCTGTGCATGCAGCCCACTGCCTTTGCTGCAGGCTGACTGGTGCAAATGCCCCTGTAGGTTGGATGGCAACTGCCAGAGCTGTTACGACCATTTTCTAAAACTGTCCACTAAAAAGGAAAATGTCTGAGTCTTGTGCCCTTGCAGATAGTGTCCCTGGTATAAATTTCCCCTTGAAGCCTGACTCATAAAGCCAGGACAGACCCTGCCCTGGATCCGATGACTGCTGCAGAGGGTTTGGCATAGTTATGCTCACTGCAAGCAAAGGACATTGCAGGTACTGCTGAACTGACCATTGCTGCAGTAGGAAGGGAAACAGATGAAGACACTAAACACAGATGAAAAGCAAAGCAACAAGAGCAGAATTATTCACCGTAGTAGTTTCCTTCTACCTCCACTCCAGTCTCAATATTTCTGTCGTCAGCTTTGCCAGGCACATCTCAGAAGGCTCATACCCCTTCAGGCTTGACATTGTTGCCAATGGGTGTGAAAGCCATTAGCCAAAAGAAAGGAGAGATCTGCTTAGTGACAGAGGGTAGCTTTCTACATTAAAGCATTGACATGGTGCCAGTCACATAGTTATTAAAAGTGGCACAGCTCCATATCTCTCCTACGGGTCTCTCTGTGGAATGTAGATTGGCAGCAGGTTGAATGTTAAATGGTCACCACTCAGCAGATGCCGATTTTACCTACTGGGAGAAAAGTCCCTTTCAGCAGAAACATTTGCAAAATATTTGCAGCTCTAATTATATGCTGGAAGATGCAGAGATTTATCCCTGGTTTGCTCTTCGCCTACTGAAGACACCTCAAGCCTCATCAACAGAACCTGTAGGTTGTACAGACAACGAGATGTTTCCCTCTGTGTGTGCAGGCTTTTTTTCTTTTTCGCATTGTTTCTTCCCATCTTCCAGCTTGATGTGTACGGTCTTTGTTTCTTCTCCTCCCTGTAGACACATGAATCATCGCTTCTCTGCTGGTGCAGCAGAGCAGTTGGCACCCTTGCTCTGGCAGTACGCATGCAGCATTGGGATGTATCTCACCAGCTGGGAAAGCAACTGCAGGCTTCTGTGTTGTTCCAGCAGTGAGTTCAGGGTCCACACAGTCCTATCTACCACTGTGTGCAAAACTGTGTGCTTGACAAGTGAAATCCAAGAGCCGGTCCTGAAAAAAAACCAGCAGTGGTCTCTGTTGCTTTACCCTCAAGACCTAGAGTTGCTTTTAGGGTAATCATACTGCAGGGTCCAAAGCCTGAGAGCAAGGTCTGTATGTGTTCTGGTGTATTGCTGTGAGACTGCCTGGCTTGTGGGCATCATCTTGTTTTGAGGGCTGTGCTGTGCAGAGGGAGGCACTTTCCATGGCCAGTGATGGTGCAGGAGGAATGTGGGTCTGGCGGTAGGCACATAGTTTTAGCTCGGAGTGCGTGACCACCCAGCTTCAGGGAGCCTTTTGCTTGTTCTTGTGCCTGACCAGCACAGCTGTTTTGTGGGATAATGGCTGCAGTGTCTGCCAATACTCACAGTAGACAGAGACCTGCAGCAACGAGCTCTCTGAGGTCAGTGCAGGTGGCCATGTGTTCTGGTGCAGAGGAGAAACAGGTATCTCACTCTCTATTGTCTTCATATGTCTCTGCAGGTGGAGGAAGCAGCCTTACCTTGAATGCCTCCGTGCAAGGACTTGGGATGGTCCCATGCCCCTTTGACTCTTGATCCTCGGGTCATCTTTGACATAAACATGTTAAAACACCTGTAATTTGTGAAGTCATTGTTGAAAATGCTGTAGCCCCTCATTAAGGTGTTTGGTGAACTGCGCAAACAGGATACCACTGGTGGCCAAGCTGGTTTTTCAGGTGAACACATGACCATAGGAAAGGTCTCCAGCCTTATTTCATTTCCTATAGCCTTGGTACCTCTCCCTGCCAGAGGGAACAGCCTTTGCCAAGAAATCAGCTACTCTTTGCTCAGGAGAGATCGTTTCTAAACCATCTTTTTTTGTGTGGGGTGGTGTGTGTTCATCCGCTTTAAAAAGCTTTCCCTGTTTTGAAGGAGTTAAATTCTGCCACTCACCTTCTCCCTGAGGACTTTTCAACAGGATAAAGTCTAGTTTTACTTTCCAAATGGCATTTCGTATTCTTCTATTGTTGGCAGTTTTCTCTTCCAGTTTTCTTTAAAAATCAAAACAAACCCAACTACAACAAAAACTGCCAAAAAATAGTTCTGAGTGCATCACTGGGGCATCTTGAATTTGCAGCCATGGTGCAAAGTACTTTTGTTAGTTTTCCTAAATAAGATCAATCCATAGCTTTAGCTTTCAGGGGAAAAACTCTTTATGCTTATTTTGTTTAGATTTTAAATAAATTTTTGCTTTTTCCCAGCTTCATGTATTGTAAGTGGCAAAGCAGCACTCAAAATAGTGAAGCTAACTGAAGAGATTCGTGTGTCTTGACTTGTACATCTCATGCTGCATCCATGAGAACAGCTGTCTGTGCAGGAGTCTTTCTAGCCCAGCATCATGTCTCCAGTGGCAGGGAAGAGTGAATGCTCAGGGGACGGAGTAGGATAAGCATACAGTGATAATTTCATGTATTTTCCTAGAGTCTGATGCTTGGAGGCTTCTTGGACCTTTTAACATTGTGTTCCTGGATTTTTCTTCGATAAATTTTTCTTATCCCTCTTTGGATTCCCAGTCTTTTTTATGCCAGTGGCAGGTCTGTAGCTTAACTGTGCATCTGCTTTGCACTGGCCACGGTCATTTCATGTGAAACTCTATTGTTCTTGTGTAGTGAGAAACAGTAATTGTTCCCCCAGTTACCTTCTCTATCCTGCTTTTGATTTTACCAGCCTCCTTGATTCCCTTTGACTTCTTTTTCAGACTGAGGAGTTTAATCTATTTAATCCTACCCCATTTGGAAGCTGCTTGGTATCTGTGCTCCTTGTCACCCTTTGAATCATTTCTAGTTCTTCCTTATTTCCTTTTAGATGAAGGGAGTAGCACTTCTCTCAGTGCCCAAGCTGTAAGTGCAGTGTGAGGTTTAATGGAGCAATGTAATGATGTTTTCTTATTTCCTCTTTTTTCTTTTCAAATGCCACTTTTTTGTTTGCCTTTTATGAACTACCATCAAATACTGAGCTGTTATTATAAAAGAGCTGTCTATAATAACTCGTGACCTGTTTCCAGAGGTAGTAGCTACTTCAGAGCCCATTGCTGTGGATTTAGACAGAAGGTTGTTTTTCCATGTGTGCGTTACTTGATGTTTATTAGCTCTGAATTTCATCTGCAGTTTTTTCACTCTGTCACTCTGAGATCTTTTTGCAGCATTTTGTAGTCAGCTTTTGCTTTCACAGGCTTGGATGCTTCACTCTCAGCCTGCTTCCCCTGTTCACTTATGTGGGCTGAAGAACCCAAGCCCTTGCACAGATCCCTGGTTGTTTGTTCCTCTTTGCTCTTCACTTCTGTAACGGGTTACCAAGCAGCGCAATCCCTCTTGCTCTGTGTCATTTTCATTTAACAGCCTTTGGTGAGAGGATGTATCAAACGGCTTTTGGAAATCCACACAAACAGACACCCCTGCTAGTGTGAGGGACAGCAGAAGTCCTGGCAGTGCTTGCCTCTGTAGGGAAACAAAAGCTGGTGGCCACCCTCCCTCTGCCTCTCACAGAGAAACTTCTCAGTTGTTCCCTTTTGCAACAAAACAAGCAAATCCCATCCTGGAGCAACCTTCTGGTTTATGTATTGGCTGTCCCAGCTTAGACATAATTTTTGTTTTTTTCATCATTTTTAATCATCAAATTTTGGATTCCTTGATCATGATGATGGTTCACTCAACACCTGGGATGCTGATACAGGACGGTAAGCACCTTTCTCAGAGAGGAAAAAAAGTTCTAGCACAGGAGCTAGCAGGACTTGTTGATAGAGCTTTAAACTAGCTTGGAAGGGGGTAGGGGACAAAACCAGGGTTGCCAGTGGAAAACAATAGGATGGTGTGACAAAACTTGAGGAAACAAGCTCTAATGGGTTCCCTCGTTCTGCTTTGTAAGGTGTCGTCCACAGTGTAACACAGCTGAAGTGTTTCTACACTGATGTGTGCAATGTGAGGAATAAACAAGATGAGCTTGAAGCCCTGGCTCAGTCACAGAGATTTGACATTTTTGGCATGAGTGAAACCTGGTGGGATGAGTCCTGTGATAGGAGCACCCTGTTGGATGGGTACAGACTCTTCAGGAGAGATAGACAGGGCAGAAGAAATGGCAGAGTGTCTTTGTATGTAATGGAAGGGCTGAAGTGTATGGAGCTCACAGGTGGCAATGGCACAGTTCAGTCTTTGGGTAAGCATCAAGGGACAAACATATAATGCAGATGTCATTGTGGGAATATACTGTATACCTCCTGGCCAGGATGAGGATGCTGATGACCTATTCTTTGAGGAACTAAGGGATGCTTCTAAGTCAACTGCCCTTATCCTTACAGGGGACTTCAGCTTGCTGGAGAACAACATACAGCAAGCATAACCCAGGCTAGAAGATTTCTATGCCATCTGGATGACAGCTTTATGGAACAGGTCATAAGGGAGCCAACTTGTAAGAATGTCCTCCTTGATCTGCTGCTCATCAACAGAGAGGATCTTGTGAGTCAAGTGAAGATCAGAGGTCATCTCAGCCACAGTGGCCACAAGGCAATTGAGTTCAAAATCTCTGACAAGAGGTAAACTACCAGCAAAACCTCAACTCTGGACATGAGGAGAGCAGACTTCAGGCTGCTTAGGGAGTTTCTGAGTCAGGTCCCCTGGGAGAATATTTTTGCAGGTGTTGGGGTTCATGCATGCTGGTCACTCTTTTAAACATCACTTCCTGAGGGCACAGGAACAGGCAATTCCAAAATGTCAGAAGTCAAGCAGATGAGGCAGAAGACCAGCTTGGCTGAACAGGGATCTGCTCCTATAAATCAGTCAAAAAAGGAAAATGTATGCCCAGTGGAAGCTGTGTCAGGTGACATGGGAAGAATACAGAGATGCTACTGACTGCTGTAGGGAGAAAATCCAAGCATCCAAAGTTCAACTGGATCTGAAACTGGGCAGAACTGTGGGAGACAATAAAAAGAGTTTTTTCTAATACATTAAAGGCAAAAGGCAGTGTAGAAACAACATTGGTCCCTTACAGGTTAAGGATGGTCACCTCACCAACAGGGATGTAGAGAAAGCAGAGGTATTTAATGCATTCTTCGCCTCTGTCTCCAATACTGATGGTGGCCTCAATGCCCAGAACTGTAGGACAGTGACTCCAACACCAAGCTGAACTTGCACCAAGCCTGCCTGAGTTCAGGAAGCTGTTGGATGAGGCTCTCAGGCATGTGGTGTGATCCTGGGGGTGCCCTACATAGGGATGGGACAGTTGGACTTGATGATCCTGATGGGTCCCTTCCAGCTCAGCAGATTCTATCTATGGATCTATGATCACATGTTGACATGGGTCTTCTGTTCTCTTATGACAAGGCCCAGCTTGGCTGAATAAATCACCTTGTTCTGAGAATGTTTCCTTCTAAAATCAAGACCTCAACTTCCATGAAGGTGGAAGGTGTGCTGAAGTTGTCTGCTGCATTTGTTCTTGGCTGTCTGCAAGCAGGGCACCAGCTTTGGAAGAACTGTTAAACTTCCATCATCTAAATCTGATTCTCTGGTTCCAGCCAATTAAACATTAAAATGAGCATGACAAATAAGTGCTCTTTTATGGGTCAGTTACTCCCTAGTATGTCTGTGACATGGCTGGCTGAAACAATTCATTTCAGTGCAGTCCTGGGCAACCCAACATCTTCAAATATGTAATTGCCTTTATAGGAAAAGAGAAGTAATAAGGTTAATGTAACCCCAGCTCACTAGTTCAGAGTCTGCCCCTTGCCAATCACATTTCTGTGGTATTCAGCCTGTTTTAGGATCATTCCAAATGCATTACTGTGATGTCAGGAAGTATCCTGATGGATATATGCACCTACTCCAGTCTTAGATGTTATCTTCTTGAAGACACTTGGTTTTGTCCACCAGCCAATTAACTATCTGAATAAAGAGCCCTTGGTGCACGCTTTATGGAAGAAGACAGGGTTGCCTTGTCCCTCTCCTTTCCCCCTCCCCTATTGTAGACATATTTTTTCAGTACTATTAGATTATTAAATGCTTAATGAATGTTCCATTCCTGCTAACTATACTTTTGATGAGCTGCAGTCATAAAACTTTGTAACAGAAAAGTGTGCATCTGGTTCCTTTATAAGAAGGGCACATTTGGGGAGCTGAAGTAACGGGGGATAAAACTCAATTAATGAATAGAAATAAAAAGAAGCAAATGAGATAATCAAACTCAGAGAAATTAGTATTGGCAGGTTCTGAATAATGCTCTTGGATGAACAATTTTTCAAAATCCTTCCTTGTATGCTGCTGCCATCTATTTATTATTAAAATAACATGATCCATGAGGCGCTCGGGGTGACTCCCAGCCTAGCTAATTCTAATTAATCCAGTCAGGGAGAGCAGCAGGGTAAGTGGAGCAGTCTATCGGATTGAAATTCATAACTTAATTGAGGTCAAAGTCCTGGGTTGGGAGAACAAAAGTCTTTCGCTGGGACCAGGCAGATCAATAGCAATAAATATCTGGCTTGGATGCAAGTAGCTTATAGTGACGGATTATCTGACACTGGCCAGAGGTCTTGGTCTTGTTTGGGGCAAAGTCCTATGGCATGTACAGTGGAGGGTGACTTTTGTCAGTGTTGCCCCCTAGAACCCCAAAGAACCCATAAAGGGCTTGCAGGATATACAGAAGAAGGGCACTGTAGAAGAAGTCCATGTGAGTCATGCTGAAATTTGGATTTGGTTTCTTAATGTACAGGTGTCTTATCAGTAGCACAAGGGCATGTGTCACATTAGTGCTGATGGAGGTTGCAAGAAGTTGCTCAGGCTTACAGGAACTTGGAGCTAAATCACAGCTTGTCCAGAGAAAGACCTTTAGGATCGGGGGAAGCTCAGCAGTAGGTTGATGGGCTTTATGCCAGGTCTATATTTATAGTATGCTTATATAAGAGGGAAGAAGAAGGTTGGAAGAGGGAAGTGTAAATAATCATTAAGGTAGATTTGTAGTGTGAGAGAAACCAGCAGATGTGGTCTTGCCTGTTCTTCAGAAAAGCAGTCAGGTCTCAGCTTTGACCTCTGAAGTGCTGCCTCTGTTTGCAGGGGTTTTCATGTGCTTGTGATGGTGGTTTCCCAAGTGCAGTGTGAGTTTGGGTGTTCACTGCAATACTGATCCTCTGACTCCTAAGCCCAGGGAAGAAGCATGAGGTCCTAGCCTGAGACCTGTGGCTTTGCATTGTACACACAGCCTTCCTTAGGAGTGGTACTGAAATATTCATCAATACTAGCAACCAAAGAAGCTTCTATGAACTTTAAATAAGTAGGTACTCCAACTGGAGTTCAATACTAAGATGCAGTCTTCACCCAGTCTGTTATTAATGCAGTGTTTATGCAGATTTGAGTGTTCTGCTCATATCCGCTTTGCAGAGGACAAATACTGCTGCGGTCAGCACTCGATACATCCCTGATGGATGTTGTTCTGCCCGTGTATTTCAACACAGTGTGGAAGAGAGATGGAAACAGCAGCTTTGACACAGCCAGTGCTTTAGTTGGACCTACCTGAACCCCCTGTTAGCACTGCACAAGTCTAAAGCATCTCTTAATGTCTGAATCACCAAAGATGTTCAGAAGATACACTATTCAGGTTTAGAGGTTTAGGTTAAATGCCTTGTCTGGTCAGCTTTCAGGTCTTAATGAGCAGCTGTTGATATTTCTGTGGGTATATATTGTTGCTGTACCCTCCCACCCCTCTGAAGCTGTTGCTGGAAAACACCTCTTGCTTTCTGCTGCAGGACTCTTGCTTCACGTGAACAGAATGTGGTGAACAAGGCAGCACATTCAGTGTGTGTGTGTCTGTCTGTCTATCTTTGTCTATCTATATGTATGTATGTATATATCTATACACACACTCTTGCTATTACTATATTTTGCTTTCCTCATTCATGACACGACCTCAACCTTCTTCTTGTTAGGTCAGTGGCTTCCCTCTCCAGGGTTCTGCTGTGTCAGCTGTACACTCATGCCTGGACCAGAGAACAGTTCCCAAGGCTGTTGGACACTTACAGCTGCAAACAAAACTGCACTGATGGCTGTTGGTTTCCCTCCATCAGAGGGAGATGGAGATGGGAGCTGAGTAATTAATTTTGTGTTCATGTAAAAGGTAACACGTGAATCCAGACCTACCACAGTGCTGAACAGTTCACCACTTAACAGTAAAATGTTGTGAGCAACATGTGTCCTGAACGTACAGGACTTTGCGATGGATATTTTCCTTTCACTTGCATTTATGGTTTAGGAGAAAAAATTTAAAATACGAATGCTACCATTTTTTTCCTCTTCACGGAGACATATCTGTTATGCAGACCTGCTCTCTTAAATTTTCAGAACCAGCAATTGATATAGTTTCAAGTGCTTTTGCTAAACTCCAGGCGCTCTCCAACTACTAGTGGGGGTAGGCTGGTTTTATTTATTAGAGAGAATTTACTCTTTTTTTTCAACTGAGAGAACTAAGAGGACCTGTCCTTTCAGAGCTGGGTTATCCACAGTTGTGTGCTATTCAAAACTGCAATGGTAGATGCCCAGGCCTGTAGAATCCTTGTTGGTTCAGTGAGGAAATTCCCTTTATGGCTCTTTTCTAACTCTCCAGTTTTGCTACAGAACCCGATGTGACCTTGAAGAAGTCACTTGATTCCTTTCTGCTTTGGTTTCCCATTTGGGAATTGGTGGGGCAAATAATTGTTTTTTATCTCATGGGATATAACAAGATTATAAAAATATGGTAGTTATAAGGCCCTTAGAAAACCGATAAAATTAAATTAAATAGAACTTGCAGTCTTGATAAAATGAGATGAAATGAGCATGAAACTATTAGTGAAAGAAATGTTTACCTGCTACAAGTAAAAACGCAAAGTGATTAAGTGGGTCTTTTCTAGCTATTAGCCATAACAGCTCTAGCCAACTATCTTCTGTCACCCTTGAAAATTAATTTGCAGGGTACAGTCTTGCATTTAGTATGCTTACAATAAATACCCCTAAAAATGTTGTCACCTCCTTTGATGCATGATGTTACTTCTGCAATGGCATGGCAATTACTTGCCCTACAGATAAAAAGTGGCTGCTCTAAATGAGATGCTCTAACACCATGAGTTGCAAATTTCTTTTAATTGATACCCCCCTGCCCCATGCTTTTTCCTTTATTTACTGTACATCCAGCAGTGCTTTTGCAAAGCAGGGGAAAGAATTGGGAATAACCTTAAGGGTTGTTCTTATCTGGGACAGTTCTAAAGGTCTGGTCCATAGCAGATGTGCACCCTGGGCAGCTGTGCCAGGGCAGCAGAGCCATGGTGAGGGGTACCACAGAGGTGGAGCCAAGTGGCTGGAGACAGCTGTACTTCTGGGCAGCTTCTCTGCTGAGACCAGCTTGCCATGCTGGAGGAAACTTCATGTCCCTGCTGCTGACAGAGGGCAAGCATGGTTAGTGAGCAGCTTTGTGTGTGTGTGAGGTGTTGGGAGAGCGGACAAAAGCACCAACTCTATCTATAGGCATTTTCCCTTCCCTGGGTTGGTGATCAGGTGAGAAATATCTCCCTTTCAGTGAGGCCCACAAAGCAAGATGGTGACTAATGAACAGAACAGTCAGGAAGGATGTTTGACTGCTTGACTTTCTCCAACACAGAAAGAAGTGTTTCAGAAAGCAATGGGCTGGAATGTGCTACAGAGAAACCTGGACATGTGCTTAATCTTGGCTAGAGGCGGAGTTACCTGTGTGCAGGAAACTTCAGTGTACGCTTTTTTTTTTTTCCTAAACTCACCTTTTAATCATGTTCAGGCTGTGCAGATGAAATGTGAGTCAGAAGCCAGGGTCTGCAAAAGGTGCCTGGTTGCCTTCTCTCCAGTGCCCTATTCCAGGTGCTGTTGTCAGGATATTTTCAAGCGGTGCTCACAGATGACATGGTAATTTGGCTTCTGAAGTGGTATGAAATTGAGCATTGCACTTTAAATTCCGGTGGTCAGACTCAGAAAAGATTTGTAAACCTATGGCTCAGCAATTGCAAATTGATCAATTTTTCATAGCTTAATAACTGAGTGCTTGTTTTCTGAAGGACTGGAAGTGATCACATACACCCTCACCTCCAGTTCTAATTGCAAAGTAGAAGAGGTTAATTTAAACTGTGAAGGCAGTTTCAATCTGGGTGTTTCACAGCAGCAGAAAAGCTTAGAGCTATGGTGTCTTCAAATCATCAATTTTCCTTCTCACATGGAAAACTTGAGCATGGATGTGGTCAGTTTGCACTCATCAGCTGGTAAGAAACAACTTCTGAAGCTGCAGGAGCCCGGCTGCTTGGGATAAACCACAATGTAAAGTCAGATTACAATGTATATCGAATATAAAATTGAAGATGATATAAATTATTCATTTATACCTAGTTTAAAGAATGTGGGTTTTTTTCCTTTTTGCCTGTCAGCTCAAGTGTTCCTTGTGTACTCATGTTAACTACATTATGAAACAACTCTGAATTTAGGCAAGAGTAGCTACAAAACCATAGAGAAAATATGTTCTATTTCTCCTGGGGGAAAGGAAAGCCCATGCTGAGTAGAAAAGAAAATCTTTCCATGCTTTTAAAACCCTTACTAAAAATGCAAGTTTTCACTTCTCTGCTGAGTTCTTTCCTCAGGTGCATGTGAGCAGTGAACATGACCCTGTGCATTTCCATGCACAGAGCAAGGCAGACTTGTAGACTGCTACATAGATAATGGCAGGTTTGATTTTGCCTTCAGCTCTTCTACTGTATTCTGTCTATTGTAGCCAGTAGAAGTGTCAGTTGAGACATCAAGCAAGAGCAAATACCATCCATATCCTGAAGAGATCACCTTGGCATCAGATGTAGTGCAACAGGTGGTATGAGTGGAAAGGTTGAGTAAATGGAAGTGAGAGAACAAACCAGAGATCAGCAGAAAAATTATATTCTTGGCTCATCACTTCCCCAGGCAATGCCAGACAGTGGTGACACAGAGGGTCATGGCAGAAGTAGTCTTACTGAGGACTTAGAGGATGGTAAAGTGTCATTACTGAGGACTTCTGATGACTGACAAACACATGAATTCTGTGCTTAAGTCAATGGGATGTGGCACGTATCTTAGGGCTGAACATGTCCCTTTCTGTGATCAGTTTAAAGAACCCTGCAAGTGCTATGTTTCATGCATTGGGGGATACATTCAGTAATGGGGAAGAAATGGGAGACTTTTCATAGAGAACAGAAAATTGCTTCATATGAATGTATCACAACTGTACCCAGTGAAGAAAATACTTCTTCCTGCAATAGGGTAGTTTAAAAACAGTCATCCAGCTGCAAAGTCCCTTGTGATTTAAGCAGACAGTGGCACTGCATTTCTGGACAGATGATGCTTACAACCTTGTGCCCAGCTATGGAAAACACCCAGGACAGCACTGGTCACCAGGATGTCACCTCCCACTTAAATGTAGGAGCTTGCTGTTTCTGAACTGCGAATATCTGAGCAATTTTCCCTAACTGGATAATTGTCTGTCTGGATTTGCCATTCACAATCCCTCTTGTTTAGGTGACTGATTGTTAGCCCCTGTGGTAGCATCTCCTGCATCATCAGGTAGTTTATAAACATCCAGCTCTGTGCTTTTCAGTCATCCTTTTGTCTTTGAGACACTTAGGTTGTAGCCAGCGTTACACTTCAGTGAGTCGGGGATGTGTCCTGTGAATCTGGAGTTGCAGCTAGCTACAGATGGTCCTAGAGATCAAAAAACAAGTATAAGATTATCTTGGAGGTGTCTGGTGTTCTTTTAGCAACACTCCTCGTTTCCCCAATACAACCAGATTAGTGAGTCCTTTATTGTGTTTGCTTTCAGTATGTTAGACAGGAAAGGTTGCTGCAGCTCCAGAGAAATAACAAGGTAGAAAAAAATGAGGGTTTTGCCATGTTTTGCTGTCTACATAAATTCTTTTGAATATGAGTCTTAGTTACTGTTGCTGCTGCCAACTGTATGTCCTACTCATCCTCTTATATTTGAGATGTGATAACAGGACATACCCCCATGCCACAATGTCTTGGACAAGCCTAGTTTTTCCAGCAAGATCCTTTTTACTTTTTCTAATTTTAAAATACTCATCTGGTTTTCAGCTCCATTTCTCTTGTGCATCCCTCTTAGACTACAGGTCTATGAAATGCTAAGTGGCACCGCCTGGTCGGGCCTTCTGCAGTCAAAGTCTGTGGAAATAAGGTGCCCAGGTATCCCCAGGAATTAATCCTTTTGTTTTCCTACCATCTTCATTGTCTGATATCAGTATACTGTCATCCAGTATTTTTTTGCACCCAGCCACTGGGCATCACTTGATTCTGCTGCAGACAATAGCACATTATTAGAAGCAGCAAGTGCCTTCCCTGTGCACTCTCTTTGATACCTTCTAGGAAAAAAAGCAAGAAAAGCAGTAAATATTTGATCTTTAGCACTTAGGGTTTCAGTTTGATGCAAAGAGAAATCCTAAGCAATATTTTAGTGTAAGATTCAGAAGGTTTCAAAGAGGCATCAGTTAAATCTGCCTGCTCTGTGATAGCCAACAAGTGTATCTTTCAGATGTCTGAGTGTTCCCTGGAGGTTCACATTATTAATATCTGTCTTATGACAAGGTAACTGTGCTGATGCCAGGTTTTTTTCCATGCTAGCATGATTAATTTTTCTTTCCTTTCTTAATATCTCTGAGCCAGATGCTTCTAAATGTCCTCATAGGGGTGTATTGCTGTTCTTAACTGCTCCTCCTTCCCCCCACCCCTTTCCAACTAATTCATATAATGGCTCCAGAGATGCGTTTTGTAGAGTCACAAAAAGCAAAACTTTGAAAGCTTCCTGAGGTGATGGACTTGACATGTGCAAATCTGTCCCCCTGACGTTCCTGGTAGGTTTGAAAGCCTAGTGCCAGGTAGGCTGTCAATAATGTTTTCCATTTCAGAGTGTGCTTATTTGCCTAGCACTTTACAAATTATATCCATGCAGAACTGCTGAAATGCAAGTATTTCTAGTGGGGAGAATGACACCAGGGTGTTGAACTGGCGTTTTGGAGAAAGCAAAGGATGTTTTGGCCAAGGAAAAGGAGGCACACTTGTATTATTTATGGAAAATGCTGTGGATCTTCAGGCACTGAATTATTTTAAAGGCTTCAAAACATTGTGGTATTGAAAAAGGTTTTTGTTCTGCAAATAGAAATTAATTCTCCTTCAGAGACCTCTTGTTCCAAAGTGCAATTGCAGGGGCTTGATGTTTACCAGCTTAGAGAGCAGAAGACCTTAGCAAGCTCTACAGCAAGGGCCTTATTTCCAAGGTGTTCATACTTTTGCCATATATATCCACCAGCTTCCTCCAGGTAACAGATTTGTGGATATTCTGTATTTATCCTCAGCTGTTTTCAGCCCTTAGAGCATTCACCTGCATCTCAGGGGATTTCTCCTGGAGGAAACAAACCCCCAAAATAGGTAGGGGCAAAGAGATTAGGATTTAGTTGCTTTTTTGTGTGTGTGTTCATGCTATATATGACAGGTAGACCACTGATTTAAATGATGAAAGTCTTAATTTAAGAAGCCTAGAAAATAGTGCTCTTAATCAGGCTAAAATCTCCTTACATTATTTTCTTTGTAATATAACAGTGAGAAAAGGTATAATATAAAAATAAAGCAATGAATTTGTCAGTACAAATAGAGCTGTAATTAGGGGAAGCAAGTGTTTACTTTCAGTCTCTTTGTGTGGACAAATGAGGGTACTAAGGTTATCCTTAGAGTAAGGATACTCTTAGAGAGCAGAAGGGCTCCTGCAGCACTGTTTTCCGTACTAGGGAGCTGTGCAGCAGGCAGCCCTTTAGCCCACAGCAGTGTGGAAATTAAGTTAAAATTAACCTGAGTTTGGGAAACAACTAGCCCCACTTTATTTGTCCATTTAATTGAATTATACGATGCTGTGTAAGTATGCTGACCCACAGACGTAAATTGCTCCACCCTACCCACTTCCCTCCTTAATTCTTTCCTGCTAATGGAGCTGATGGGGATGCTGGCTGCACAGAGAGAGGAAAAAAGGCTGGAAATAAAAGGGATGGTTGCAGCCTTGTGCAAACCTTCCTCTTCAGTGAAATACTTCGAAGTGTCACAGCTGCACTAACTGCACTGTGATCTTTGTTGCCATTAAGCTGATTATATCCACTGAAGGATTCATCCAACTAATCCTGCAGTGCTGCAACTGGTTGCTTTCTATTTAAGCACCTTTTTTTTTTTTTTTTTTTTTTTGTTGGTTGGTTGGTTTGGCTTGGTTTTTTTGCTAAGAAATAAAAGTCATTTTGGCTTCACTGGACTCTCAAAATGGGTCAGGCTGTCACAGGGACCCAGTTTTCCTATGTTTGGTTGGTTTATGCAGGAAAATAGGGCACATGAATGGGCTCCAGATATTAATAGATGTGCAGTTCAGGAGAAGTCTGGGCACATGCTAGGACTCAGCAGCATCTGGAGTAATTTGGGGTGGATGTTCTGTGAAGGTGCTGTGCCATCCGTAACCTTTGGCACTGCATCCCTTTGTGGTTTGCCTGTGTGTGCACAGTACAGAGGCAGCAGCTTTGCCTCGAACAGCAGCTCTAATGAGAGATTCTGACAGGTTGGATTGATTTAATTGATTTAATAATCAATTTAAATCTAGTTCTTGGTTATTTTTCTAAGGAAATGTTGATTTTCATTGCTCTGTAGCCATTAAAATACATTCATTTGCAGCTACATACAGCCTTTACAGTAAATTTAGTTCTTCTTTTTGCTTAACTGATAAACAGTGCCTGTCTGTTTTTACATAATGGTGTAGTTTAACCTGGTTTATTCGCTTTCTTGTTACATTTTAATCAGGCTACAAAACAGCAAATGAAATGTTTCATCTCTGCTACAGTGTGTGTAATTTTGTTTTCACTTGTGTCAAAGTAGACCTGAATGGGAATTAAGTTTTTTTAAAAGAAATTCCTACAGGGAAATTTTCAAACACACCTTAAAAATAAATTTAAATCTTAGTTTAAATATGATGGGGTTGATTTTGGAAGAGGAGAAAAAAATAGAAATTTTTTTGTATTTATGAATAACACTTCTTAAATAAGGTGACACCTGACACATTCTGGTAGTTAACGAAATATTATTAACAAAATCAAAGACTTTAGAAGTAAAGTGAAGGAGCAACTGGAGAAGGATGAGGTCCGAATATGGGCTTTAATTCTGTTATTAAGCAGTCAGTGTTTGGTAAAGCTTTGTCCTCTTTTCTGATGTTGTCCACTCTGAGACTTTGGGCTTGACTTTGGCTGCCTAAGGACCACACTTCCATGTTCCAGGCAAACCGAGAGTGGAAAGAACAAGCCATGTGCGCAGTGATAGAATGCATAATGCAGTGTTGTGATTTTCCTGCAGGGTTCTGCAGCACCCTTTGCATTTTGGATCTTCTAGAAGCTGTTCCTTCATACACGGTGGGTAGTTACCAGTCAGATACTTTTAACTTTTGCAGTGCTTCCATGCTGCAGACAGGGCCATTGACTACAAAAGCATCTGGTCATTCTTTCCACTATCATGGGATTTTAAACTTTAGACACATGGTGTCTCATACTTCATTTCTAATCATTAATAGTCCAGACTTGGTCTAATGCCTCAAAAGAATGCTTACAGGAGTTTACAGAGTGACTTACCTGCTCTGTAGTTTGAGCAGGCATCAGATACCTGCTGCTTGAAGACATGCATCATTTTTCATTTAACTGTAGTGATTTTATGAAATTCTATTCTGTCGAGCCATCACTTACGTTGCCGTAACTTCAGATACATTAGGAAAATATTTTTTTATTTTAGCAGAGGGAAAAAAATAAAATTTAATTTTATCCTTCCTAGGCAGTGATTACTTTCATTCCACAGGAGCTTCTAAAAAAGCATGTATTCATGATTCCAAGTACAACTTTTCACATGAGCTTTAAGGTCCCACTAAAGACAGTGGAGCAAATTATATTAATTCTTGTGGGATTTTTGCCTTTGACACTGAATTTATAATTGACCAAAACTTGTAAAGCTGCCTGCAAGCAACTGTCCTCAGTGAAAGTGGAAGGAGACTGAAGGTAATCAAGGCACATGCCAGCTGCAGTCCCAATCTTCTTAGGTCTCCTTTAGCAGGGGGTGGAAATACAGTTCGTGGCTTACAGTTTTTGTCTTTTGGCTCTTTGTTATTTTTTCTTCTCAGGTTACTAGGCTTAGGTGTTGCAGACAATCCCTTCCTGGACCACAGTGTTTTGAGGTCCAGTAGGTGTTCTTGCCAAGGTGTAACAACAGTACTCCGAGAGTTGCCTTAGATCCAGTTAGTTATCTTGGTGCTAATGCTCCAGACTCAACTAACCACTTTAGCAGCTCTAGAGTGAGCTCCCCATGGGTTTGGAAGCTCACCTTTTATTGGTCCCCCAGTTCTGCTCATGCACAGTTGGGGCCAACCCTAATTGGCCGGGCTTAACAGGAGCTCATGCCTTCCTCCTCATGATTGGCAACACCTGATTGTCTGTACCTGATTGCCTCTGCACTTAGGTGAAGACAGACTTTATGAGAAGAGGGAAGACCTAGTGGAGAAAAGGACAGGACGTCCTGATAGTCACAGCATAGCACTGGGAGCTCAGGATCCTGAAACTAATCCTGGCTGTGGGCTGTGCTCCTCATTTGACCTTGAGTGAGTCAGACAGTGGGGTTTCTATGTGTCTCAGTTTCTGTAACTAACATGGGAATGCTATGTGCATATATCCCTGGGTCTTGCCTGGATTAATAAATCAATATTTGTAAAGTAAGCCTTGATAAAAGCTAACTGTAGTTACACACGTACTTGAACCTTGTGCAGAACTTTGGAAACACACCTGCGTTGCTGCTGTGCAAGGGGCTGAGCTACACCAGGGCCCTGGGCTGGGGTTGTCCGCAGTTTGGGTCATTTTCTTCCTCCCAAGGGACTGCCAGTAGCACATATCTGCAAGAAGGTCTTGAATACAACTTTTCCACTTAACATGCTCCCCCGTCTCCCACTGTCAGCAATGAGATTAAATTCTGTGCGACTGCAGAGGACGTTGCATGATTAAAATCCTTTTTTAGAAATTAATATGTACCATCACTCTATAGTACTCTGCCTCTTCTTGGAGAAGGGTATTGTCTCCTGAGCACTCTAGGTGTGAAAAGCCACCAAGGGAAGCTGTCTATCTTTGAATTTTATGCCGTTGCACAGTTGCTCCAATGACAACTACAACTGCATAAAATCACACGGACTTGGGGACTTCTCCCTTCCCAGGGTCACAGAGATGTGGGGTAAGTTTTGCAGAACAAGCAGTAGGAGAGCAAAAGGAGTGTTTGAACTAGAATTCTTCTTCGAGCAGGAAAAGTTTCTTGAGGGGGAAGGATGGTCAAAGTCTACACTCACCCATTCTCTTTAGGACGAGCTCTGATACCTGAGTGTTCCAAAAAAAAAAAAAACCAACAACCCATACCCCACACTTTGCCCCTAGCTGTTGCACAGTTCTTCCTTACCTTACTGCCTTTATCAGCCAGAGAAGTACAGTAATCACTGCATTTTTGTCTCCAAATTCAGCCTTCATCAGGCACCAGACATTGATGCTACCCACAGAAGGGTTTTACTTACGTAATTTTTCTATGCCCTTTGTAGGTAAGTTTAGGTATTCATAGCTGCTGCATTCAGTTCAAACTCCAGCTCTTGAGCCACCATTTCCATTCTGCTGGTGGTGCTGGGAAGCTTTGTGGCCTAACCAGGAGGTGCAGTAGGGTGAGTTATCCAGGATGGGTTGCCAGTTTGCTGGAGGAGCAGCTCTGGACAGCAGCTGGTATTTGAATGAATGCCTGTGTATAACACCATCAGTAGGCTTCATACTGCTTTCAGGATCTCAGCAGGACTGGCTCTGCTACCTTTCCTCTCACACATCCTTGGTAGCTGTAACTCAGAGCAGCCAATATTAGCAAGTCCCACAGGTGCCTGCTGTTAATCAACACTGAAATGTGAGTTCTGACAGTTCAAATTCTGCACATAACCTGGTGCTCTGGGCCTCTCTTTGAAGTTTTGGGCCTCACTGAGAAGTACAAATGCATTTGCTGGCATGAAATATCCACTAACGAGGAATGGCTGCTCTTGCCAGCCCACCCCCTGGGGATGGTGACCGTGGGGTAAGTTGTCCTACATCTGCAGGGACGCTCCTGTGGATGAGAGTTTGCCCTACCAGGGTCTGTGGCTTCTCTTCTTTTTTATTCCCTATGCCCTTGCCAGCTGGGATAGGGAATGAAAATAGCAACTGTGTCTTTTTAATGTCAATTAGTATTTTGGGTTTTTAGCTGGCTTAGTGAAGACTACAGTGATGTTCCCAGGTTTGTTCAAGGCTCTTTCAGTTGCAAGAGATTGTTTTAGTTCACTGTTAGCAGATGGAAATCAGCAAGGAAGATGTTGACCTTTTCGCTTTATCATTCTGTGACAATATATGAAGAAAACTGTGTAACTGCTTAAAAGGGAAGGGGGAGAATTAATCTTCCTTAAAGACAGAAGTCCTGGTTTTTATCTCTCTCTTTTTTTTTTTTTAATATATTCAGGAGTTCATAAAAATATGTATTTCAGAGACACGAAATCCCATTTAGCAGAATGATTTTTCATTTGAGAGTATGTAAAATTGTGGCTTTACTTGCTGTTAATGTTTGCCTGGCATTTGAGTTTCAATTGCTCTTGTTAGAACACTCTTCCTGCACGGCTTTAAGTGGGTGATAGACAGCACTTCCACTCCTATTTCTAAAGAAGATCTGTGAAATTAGGTTTTACCAGGTTAGACTTTCCTTGCCTTTCCTAATCTCCAAAAAAAAATTTTTTTAAAAAGGCAGGAAATTCTGAAAATCACAAAGAAATCTCTAAAAAACACAAAGGTTGCAAATGTTTTTCTTCCCTCTATCAGTAAAAGCAAGATTTGTAATTACTGATTTTTCTCTGGACTGTGTTTTCTCTGCCAACTTTCCATTGTACTTGGTTCTAATTTTTCCTGAGCAGACCTTGAAGGGCTCCAGGGGTCGGGTTTGTCCAGATCCATTGCTGTAGCCTATTTTGGTGCTCCCAGCAGCCTGATCATGTCCCTCACTTTCCTGATTCACTGGCATGTTGCCAGTGACTGTGCAGGAGCAGTGGGGTTTAACAGGAGTTTGTATCTCTCCCATTCTCTCAGTGCTGTTGTGTTCTTAAAGGTGAATCCCACGTGCTTCATAAAAATAGCTGTTTTTTCAGGACTGTGCATGCTGGCTGGCTCAGGCATACAGGCTAAGGGGTCCGGGTTAAAAAAGATGACGTGTCCAGTGTGTCTGAGCACAGGCTGGAGGGGCACCTTTTCTGTTGGACCGAGGGGCTCTGGACATGCTGGTGTGTCCCCTGACCTGCAGCATTGCCTGAGAAATGAGGAAAAGTCCTTTCTATAAGGCTGGGGCTGGAATGATTGCTGGAAGGAAGCACCAAGGTACTTTTGATGACTCCACTGTAGTAATTAATTATTCACCATTTGTGTGTGATACAATTTTTTGAATTAGACACAATTCAGACATTGTATAAGGTGGCTTTAACGCATCTGCATGTTCTTAGGCTGTACTTTTCCATGTACAGACAATGAAGCTGTTTTCAGGAGCTGCAGACTGGTGTACTGGAGCTGTGCTTATCTCAGAATTCAGTAATTCAGTCCCTGTTGTTAAGCGTGTGATGCCTTAACTCCTGATCTCCTGACCTTCCTGAGTTCCAGCTAGTCTCAATGCAGACACACAGCCCTGCTTCAGGTTAATTCCTCTCCTGGAGCCTGACGCTTGGGGAGGAGTGCCTCAGCTGGAAGGCAAGTTCCCCATTTTACAGGTGGGGAAACCGTGGGGTTTGGCCGCTGTTTGTGGCTGAGCTCCAGCTCCCCTCTCTGAGCATTCATTGTCTCTGTGGGGAAGAAAGGCTGGAGCTAAGGCTCTGAACATGTATACTTTTGCCACAGGGACTGGATTATGTGGCAGACTGGATCTGTGCCTGCTGCTTCAGAACGTGTGTTTCTGCTAAAGCCGTTCCCTGGCTGCTGGCAGGCTCTGGGCTTCCAGGAGCTCAGCCTTGTTTTTCCTTTAAAAATCAGAGGATCTGGAGGCATTTGCAAGAATGCTGACCCAGAACAGACACAGTTTCCAAAACTGAATCTGCCTTTCTGCAGCTTTCAGCAGAAAGGTTGATTTGGGTCAAAATTAATGCAAACACTTGTGTAGACCATTTAACATTTAGTTTATGGACCTGTTAAGGCAGCAGGATAATCCCTTTAGATTACCCGTGTAATTCCTGGTGAATATTTATTTTAAAGTGACTTCAGTGCCCTTAGTCATTAGCAAAGGTTAGTAATGCATCTCACAGCTGCCAGACTCAGTGTGACAGCATTTGTCATTGGGAGCTTTCCTCCTTTTTGTTTCCTTTTTTGTTTTGTTTTTTGTGTCTGTTTGTTTTTTAATGTTTCTCCAACTCTTGCCAGCTTAATCCCATGAGCTCACCTCTAATCACAGGGGAGCATCTGAGCTGCCTTTGCCCTGTCGACTTCCACTTGAGGGAGGCTCAGGAGGGTGCCTAATCCTGGGCTCTTCTCCCTCTGTCTGCCGAGGGTGCTGGGCACACATCCTGCGTGGGCTGCCGGGGAGGATGGAGCACACCACGGGTTCAAGGACACTCTCCTTCTTTAATGTGCACAGACATGCTCCTGCTGCCTCTCTGATTGGCAAGGTTAACTCAGAGAGGCTGCAGCTTTTTAAACTGATTTGATTAGACCCACTACTTTATCCCATTCCCTCCCCCACCACTCGGCCCACCACCTCCTCTGATCCTTTTAACACAGCCCCTGGTCTGTGTTAGAACCAGCCTGACTTGTTTTGGTTTGGGTTTTTTTGCCCCCTTTTTCCAATTTTTGTGCTGAAATTTGGTATTTTGTAAAATAGGCTGTGCAGCCCTACAGAGAAGATCAGGAGGCAGTGTCCTCATCTCAGGTGTGTTTTATTGTGACTAGGTGAGAGGATGGGATTTGCCTCCTCTTCCTCACTCCCTGGCTATGCACCTTTCCCACGTCCCAGTGTGCATGTGTGAGCTCAGGATCAAGAGGCTGAGGGCTCACATGGCCCAGCCTGAATGCTCATTGTCCTCCATTTCCTCCTCTCTCTGCAAAACCAGGTCTGGGGAGAATCATACAGTCAGCCCAAAGCTGTTCTGGTGTGACAAGCATGTTCCCAAACTGCAAAAGAAACAGAGATAGTGTGAATAGAGAGCTCCCATAGAAGTATGGCTTAGTAGCAAAGGTTACTTGTGGTAAATTGTGATTTATCTGGGAGAACAGTTCACCCATAGCTTCCAGGCTGGCTGACAAGTGGGATGGGCTTGCAGGGGCTGAGAGAAGCTGTTTTGGCATTAATGCCCACGGCCACGGGGGCAGCAAGGGTTGAGAGGGCACCAGCCCAGCTCAGAGAGAATGTGACCCTGCTGCTGTCTGTAGCCACTGTGCTTTAGTGCTTTGTGTGCTGCCAATTTCCAGTCCTGGGCTTCACCTCTGGTATGCAGCTTATGTTTGTCATATTAAATACTCCTGGGGAATCTGAAGCCTTATGCACACAAGTGCCTCTTGCCAAGTCTCTCTAGTCCTCCTATAAATAAGTAAATAAAGCGTGTAATTACAGGTTCTCACAAAACCAGAGAGCCCCAACTCTCAGACCAAATTTGCTGGAGAATGACCAGCCCTGCTGAACTTTTGGGAATCCCAGGCTGATCTATGAGAAGAAGCATCTCATCTTGTTATTGCTTGCTTATTTATTTCACCAGAACTGATCTGAAGTGATGTGGGCCAGCTGAGCAGCTTGGTGCTGGCAGGGACCAAATCCAGCAAGTAGGACCAACCCTACAGAGTCACTCTGGTGAAACAGCACGGAATACAGTCTCTTACATGCAATATATTAAACCTTGACATACTGCATTACTTAAGGGGTCTCAGGGAAAATTAAAACCCTTTTGACTGGGTTTTGCAATGCAGGGAAAATTTTAGTGACATTTAAAAGGTTTCTCTTGTGTTCCTCTAATGGGATAAATAAAAAAAGGCTTGTTTTAGGCCAGCAAATGGGGGGACAATCCAATTTCCCTGATTCCATCAAGACACTCTTAAAGCATTAGCTTGTGCAGTTTTAAAAAAAAACATAACAGACTGACCCCTCTGCCTGATGGCTTTGAAAAGTGTCCTGATGTGGAGGTATTTATCCTACACAACATGCTTTACCTAGGCACTCCAGCAATGCTCCTAAATATACTCCTTTGTTATTAAACTGTTTAGGAAGACAGCATGGACAGGAGGAAACCCAAACACAAGTTTATTATTTAGTGCAGCAATCCACACTGAGGATGTGCTCAGAGACTAATGCATGATGACGTGCTCTTTGAATTTGGTAGCTGGAAGAGAAAAAGAATGGCATTAATTAGGAACATTTCTGAGGAAGGAGTGAAACCCAAGCATGCCCTTAACTTTACGATTTTAGGCATTGTTTCAGCTCAAAATAAAGATTCCCCCGTGGAATGTTACATTTGCAGTTTGTCAGGAAGATTAATGTATCAACACTTACTTCAGAGGGGGCTCTGGGGATGGATAATGGGAGATGCAAAGCCTTTCACCTCGAGGTCACTGGTTCAGCTCTGCCCCACGTTGATCGCCACGACCGGTACCTGCCATCTGCTCTTCCCCAGCTGTCCGCCCAGTGCCAAATGGACTGGTCCCAGTTCTGGGTGCTGGGGACAGATGTCTGGGTCCCAGCAGGCTCCCTGGGCTGTGTTAGTAGGAATTGGGATGGAACTGCTGGGTCCCAGATGAGAGGGCAGCCCCAGCCTTTGCCTTGGACCAAGCACCACCAGAGAACTTGACCTTCGGCCATGCTTCCACCGCTTGTGAATGGCCAGCCCATCACTCCTGCCCTGTGCAGAATAACTCATTCAAAAGCAGGACATCCCCAAATATAAATCTGTCTGCTAAAAGTTGGCCACGGTTTTCCCTCGTTGCCTCCAGATCCTTCTGAATTTCATTAGGAACGCCTCTATTATACAGCACAAGGAGGGAGCAAGCACTGCCTGTAGACTTAGAAAGAGCCATTTAAAGTGAAGATCAATCTTGCATCTCACTAAATAAGTAATGACAGACCAAACTGCAAGTACTTAGTTCAGCCTTATTTTAATAGCACTGTGGCTCCATCGAGAAATCCCAGTTACTGGTATAGTTTGATGTCCTGAGCCAGTTTTCTCCAGACATTTTTCCTTTTTTATTTTAGTATTGGCACTTTATTAATAGCTGTGACTAAGCAGTACCAATAAACCTTTTTCCTCTCTATTTATTTCTCCTTTCTTCCATCAGGGAGCAGTCCCAACAGTCATAGAGTGAGTGGAGTTTTCAGAGTCTAATGTGTAGCTGTACTTGGTGGAAAGATGGTCAAATGAAAGAGCAGCCTCATATTTTATAAAATTTAAAAATGGTGAATCAGCTACTAATACAATTCATGGAGGCTGCTAAAAGGCTGCTGGATGTCACAAAAACAGCAGTCCTTGGAGGTGATGAGACAGGAGTTTCTTAAGTTGACACGTGCAGTCAGCTTCTCCCTGGCAGTGGTTCACTTCAGGGCAGCATCCAGGCCCTGATGCCTTCCCTCTCTGGCAGACAGCTGTGAGTGTGCGAATGTCCTCTCTAATTCCAGATAAGAAACAAAGAGGAGTCATCATCCTTAAGAAACAGGTATGCTCAGGAAGGAAAAACTGGCTGGAGGATGCAGGGCACAGCACTATCCTGAGATGCTTTGAGATGTCTGAGCAAGGTCCCTGGCATGGGGGTTTTCTAAAGGAGCAGGAAAAAGGAAAAAAAATAAAAATAAAGTGCCTTTCAAGCTGAGGACCTTGGGCCACTGTCCCTCAACTCCTGTGCTGGCCCAGGCTTCCCCAAGCTTGGCATAATAAAATGCAGATCTCAATGAATCCAGATTCAGACCCTCTCAACATGGAAACTTTTGCTTCTGTGCACCAAACCAAGGAAGGTTTAGGAGACCAAAACTCACCAGACAGGGCACTGCTGTAGCCTGTACAGTGATGGTTTCTCTGCTTTCTTTTGGTTTTCTTTATCTCTAATGGTCACTTGGTTGTTGGCTGTGAAAGGACACTGTAAGAAGAGGACATCCTGAACTGCAGAGTGGCAGTTCTGAATCTGTTAGTGCTGACAATTAGAAGTGCAACCTCTCCTTGGACACCCAGGGCTGTGGGTTCAAATTTGCATAGGAAAAGAGGTTATTTCCAAAGTCCTCAATCTCTTCATATAAATATAAGCCAGCGTTTGCCTCTAAGTCAGAAAGGGCTCAGGTGGACTGAGCAGTGGCAGAAACCCTCAGCTTCCGCTGCTTCCCACCCAACCTGCTAAATTTAGCCACCTAATCAAACTTCCTCCTCTCTCCTTAAGTAGGTGGAGCAAGTGGCCTCTCGACTTGCTGGTTGGCACTGGCTCTGAATCTGCTGACAACTTTTCGTGCCCCTAGGCAGTGGCCAAGGGAGCCATATGCAGGGCAGCAGCGTGTCTGAGTGCTGCCAGTTAATCTCCCTGCTCCCGGCCACACGTGCTGCCCTGAGATCCGACAGCCGGTCCCGCGTGGGCACAGGGCCAGCAGTGACTTTACAGGCTTTGTGGCAGAGATTATTTAAAGGAGATTAACCCTTCTAAACCCCTTAGATTTTAATTATTTCTGTATGTATTTATAAAACCTGCAGTCTGCTGGTTCCAGGACACAACTGCCCCAGTCCCCATCCTTAACCTGGATTCGTGGATGTACAACACGGCCATATTACAGGACAGGGGCTGAACAGGACAGGGATCACTTGACTTATTTATTTATTGCCATTCTGGAACAATTCACATCTGGGATGAAAATGAAACATTATGGTTTCAAATTGTAAAAGGAGATAATAATTCAAATGACTTTAAAATACTAGCACCAGCACTACATTAATTGAATTGTTTGAGTCGATGCAGCGTCTATCGCTAATTGTTTGGGTTAAGGCAGCTCAGTCATTAATGCACACTGATTCCTCCCACCGCCTCTGTTGGGAACATGAAGCACCTTGTGTCTCTCTGAAGACAGGGTTCTCTGTAGGGTTGATGTCTTGGCATACAGGGGAGGGAAGGCCTGTTTCTTTCACTCAGTTTCCTAGCAAGTGTTTTTTAAATGAGTATTAGTGCTGTGAAATGATTATGTCTAGGAAAGTATCATTTCTAACAGGTACTGTTAAAAGGAAAGAAAAAGGCTTGCACCTCCATCCTTTCATGCTGTCTCTCCTGTTCATCATGTTTGTTAGTGCTGGGCTAATTGGTCTTGCAGAGTTAAGGAGTGATGGAGGGAATTTTTCTACTCTGCATGTGAGCTGTAAAATCCTAAGGAAACTGGAAATACCTTCTTTATGTTTCACAGAGCAACCTGGTTAATCTTGGAGGTGGGAAAAACAGTTAAAGATTTGATAAGCCTTTCCTGTGGAGACAGTTGATCAGACATACTCCACAGACCAGCTCTCAATACAGGTTACAGTCCTGGCATGAGTGCTTTAATCCTATTTATGCATGTTCTAAGATTGCCACTGAAAAATGTCAGTATTTACATGTGTGTCTGCCTGTTTTGGAACTGCAGTCATAAAAATTGGCTGATAGAGAGAAACAAAACCCACAGCATTAGGGACCCCAGTGATCTGAGATTTAAAAAAAAAAAAAAAAAAAAAAAAAAAGATCACTTTGAATACATTTCTTAAAATCAGATTATTTTTATTTGGTTTTGTCTCCCAAACAAGGAAATAAATGAAGACAATGTCAGGGAGTCCATAAATAAAAGAAATTTTGTTCTCTTTAATATGCATACATGGTTCTGCTTCTCTAGTGTGCACATTTGACCAGTAGCAATTAATTTCTTATCAATCACAATCTTTCTATGAGGTAAGAAAACACTAGTGTCTCCATTAGGAGGTGGAAAAGAGGAGCACTCCGAGAGCAAAGAAGCCAGGCTTCTCTCCCCTGCCCTGTGGTTTGCCAAGAACTGCTGGGTGAAGTGGGCATTACAGCCATGCCCCTTCTGCAGCGCTCTGGATGCTCCTCTGCAGGCAGCTCTGTCCTCCTGAACGAATTATAGACTGGGAAAATGTTCAATATCTGCGTATTTCAGAATAAATATTGTTAAGCTAATTAATTTTCAACTGTTTATTCCAAAGCACACGGTACTTCCTTTAACGGCAGGTGGTAAAATAGAGAAGAAAACAGAAAATTAAGGTCCCCAGTGTACATGTCCAGAAAGGACGAAAAGAGGGCTGCTTACAGAACCAGCCGTACAGGGAATAATGTGTGATCATGCGGCACATGGATGATTAGGCAAAGTGTCCCAAAGGTTAATAAATCTTTTCTCATTCCAATGGGTAGGGTATTGAGATGAAAGTGCTGGATCTGTATGTTCATCCCCATGCTGAGGAGGGGGAGCAAGGAAGCAAAGGGTTAAATTTCGGGGCTGTAGAAGCAGATTGTGTTTTCCTTCTATGATGTGGGCTGACAAGACATCAGTATTCTATTCATCTGTTGGGAATTAGGCTGTTAATCCAATCAATGACTCTTGAGCAAGCTGCAGCCTGCCTCCCCACTGGGGAACAATCGGATCAGACGGGAGATTGTTTAAGAGCACAGTGCAGTCCCGGTGTCAGGTGGAATTTCCAAGCGTTCCCTAGTGAATTGGGGATGGGAAAGCTGTCTCAGCCCATTTATCCTGCCCCTTAAATAACCAGGTATCTGCCTCAGCCCTGCTAAAGTGGTAAAGCAGTACAAGAGCTACTAACTTCTACATGAGGAGGGGGCAGGGAAGCACCCTACAAGAGGCATTTTAGCATCTTGCCCGCAGCAATATTGTCCTATTTGCAGCCTGGGTTTGTTCACAGGGTTGTGTTGGAGACCAGCTCAGTTGGAGATCAGCTCAGGGTTGTGTTACTTCTCTGGGCAACTGGCTCTTCTCAAACACATTTTTGATCCCTGGGCTGTGGAAGCTTCCTGGCAGCTTTTATATTGCACCGATACACTTGTTTGGTGACCAGAAAGATGCCTGATGCTGAGACTAACAAGCAGCAGCAAATATTCTTTGGAGCAGCCTATAAATACATGTGTACAAATACACATCTCTGCTCAGGGTATCATCTACAAAGTGGGATGAAAATGCACAATAGGAAAATAGCCTTGAGAGTTTTGGGGATGCTGCATGAACTCATTTCATTCAGAAATGAGTTTGTTCTGCAATTAAAAGACAGCCACATCCATTGTGGGATATTGAGAGTTTGTATCTGTGCCAGCAGCACTGCATGCTGATAATAGTAGATGTGATAAATCCCATTGAAATTGCACTTGGAAATTTAGGTACACCACGAGTTAGAAACAAGGGCGATGAGGGATTAGTGTGGCCCTGGCATGCTGAACTACTCCAGCCAGCGGCCTTTGGGTGCATAGCATATGCAGGCTTTGAGAGGGAGCAACTGGCAGTTCTTGGGCATCGTATCCATTTCATACCCTGGGCTCGTCCAGATGAGTGCACCTGAATGAGCAGGAGGAGTATAAGCTCAGGCAGCAAGTATGAATAGGGAAGTCCCCAGACAGAAGGATCCCCAGCTCAGAGGCTTGGCTTTAAAGGGCTTCAGCATCCTTCTTCCCTTGATCATCATTTTGATTCAAACAAAAGCTAATGCAATTTTCTTTGCCTTTCAGTAGCAGATTGTGCTGCAAAGGTCCATGCCATTAGAAATGTAATAATTACTTCTCTATGCAGATCTAATTTATCCATGAGGCACTTAGAAGATAGACCAAATGATAGTCTGGCAGTAGGCTCTGGAGAAAGGCCCAAGACGTGATGTTAAAGGTCTGTCTAGCACCTTCCATCCTTACAGATATCTGCCCAGCACAGGGCAAGAAAATGTCTGAGTGGGAGGGAGGGGGCAGAGGAGAGAACACTTGGAGAGGGACAGCTTGATAAGAGAGGGGTCCCTGCTGAGCCTGCCTATATGCAAGGGAGGTGGAAGAGTTTATTGAGAAATGAAGCTTATGGGATGTTCAAGCCTTGCACATGTTAGCTTGGGCTATTTGCAATCCCCAGAGAAGAGCTGCTCATGACCAGTGCATGGTTCTGCCAGAGGTTGCCCTGTATCCTTTGTCCCATGGTGCTGGTCCTCAGGGAGTGCCTGGGCTGCCTTCATGCTGGCAACAAGGATGCACATCGTGTCTCACAACAGTCTAGAACAGCAGGTGAAGGTGAGCCCTCACAAGTATATTCTGCTTCAGCAAAATCAAAGGCTGAAAAATGGGGAGAAAACATAAATGTCTGCTTCATTTTCCTAGGATCTGTGGATAAAGCTGATAGATGGTCTTGTTTCTCAAACTGCACTGCCTCTGGTATTGTCTTAAGGCTCCAATTAAAATCAAAAGTGTAGGTGCAGGTGGGAGCACACTGGGCTCAAGTAGGGATTGTAAAAGAACAGAATCAAATTCTCACTAAACTGTCTTCTCTGTGACAGCATTTGCACACATAACCATCCACTCATCCATCTGCAGGATCTGGACAGACACACATTATACGTGTATTTGTGTACACATCCAAACTTAGGCTGCTGTGTGCAAAAGCAGCATGTGGATGAAAATAAAGGCTGTCTTGAGGCTATCCACTGAGTTATATGGGGGAGTTTGGACTGGTTAGATGAACCCACATTGCCTGGTTTTAGGTATTGGTGGTATTAGTATGTAAATACTGGTCTGCTTTTAGCTGCAGTCTCGCCCTCAGTCATTTTGGGGATAAAATTTCTGAGAGAAAAAGATGATGAGCTTAAAGTAAATTGTTGGGAAATTGAAGTCTAAAGTGGAAACAAATGAGAAATAAAACCCCTTTTAAAAGTGGAGGGAAGTATTTTCTTGCTATTTTTCATCTCCCTGGCTTGAGTGAGTGTGTGTCGTGAGGCTGCAGAGATTTATATTCACAGCTTCTAAGCACTGGTGCTTGTTCAGAAGCTGTATTATTCTAGCCTTTTTATTCACTCACCTTCTAAAGATGTAGGGTAAATATTTGTCTTCTCTCTGGGCTATCCATGCTGCCCAGGACCCAGTGCTGTTAAACACTCTTATCACCTCATAAGTCTTAACTCCCTAACTCTTAACTCCCTGCCAAATTTGGAGGTTGTCAGTGGTAACAAGCGTTCACCTTCGGAGGTGCCAGAGATTAGCAGAAAGAATACCTTAAAATAAAGACCTCGTGTGTTAGAGTTTAGGGCATGTTTTCTGTCTTGCTTTTTACACTGGCTGTGTCTGAGCTGAGCTTGGAGATGAAATTGAAGGCACAGAGATGAGGTCTTGCTGTGGACCAGAGCTCAAGGGGGCATGGGGGTCCCTTACAAACCCTCGCAGCTGGTATGGAGGGTTGTCCAGCCCCAGTTTCATCACCAGTATGGGCTTTAGTTGGACCAAAGATCACCCAGGTAACCAGTTCGGGATTATTTTTCCTTTTACTGTACTTGTGCTAAATAAAACATGAGAGGCGAAGGAAGAGACAGTGCCTCCCTTAGGGCCAACCTTATGCTTGCAGAGGTTTCTGAATGCAGCTTGGAGAATGATTGAGGCAGGTCTGGAAGATCAGTCTTGATGTAAGACTGTTTTAAAAACTGTCCCATTAAACCATCACTGTCAAACATGGCATGTCAGGGTCTGCTCGCTGTGGTGGGGCAGCAGGATTTGTGTTCTGTAGGTTGTGCAGCATCTCAGCAGGGCCCAGCCAAGCCATTTCCATGTCTCTGCCCCCTCAGTCATGAAACCTTGTGTTACAGAAATTCCCAAGGAATGAGCATGGGGTGGCAACACAAATATAATCCTATCACTTATAAGACAAAACTGACATGCAGGAGCCATAGTGCCACTTAACGGATAAGACAGTTGGTCCATCTGCGCTCGGTCCATCTTCTCTCATTTCTCTTGCTTAAATTTCTCAGGAGCAGAACAAAATCCTGTTATCCAATAAGTTACCCACTGGTAGTTGGATTTTCATTGAGTGACATCTGTCACAAACCGTGGACATAGGAGATATGAGTGATTTTGTAGCATCTTTGTTGTGGTGGGTTTCGCCAAGGTGGACGTTTGGTTTTAGTTTTGAAGTTTTTGGAAATGCTCTCATCTCCCTGACAGCCGTGCAGCTTGTCTGTCATTCTGATGTGGCCAGATGTGCCAGGAGGCTGTAAGAGGCCCCAGGGATGGCATGTGGCATTAGGAGGCAAGTGGAAATCTTGGAACAGATCTGTTGTTGGTCAGTAACTCATGTGTGGATGGAGTGTGCTCATGTTTGCCTGTGGAATGGCCTCTCCTTCCTTCACCAATCACCTCCTGTTTAACCTGTGGCATAGACTTGATTACAGCTAATACATGATGATTAAAAGGCATCCTGGCAGAGAGCAGAGCTTGATGTTAGCCCCAGAGCTGCCCATCTCTTCTTTTGTGTTCCATGATAATCAGCTCCCCTACTTAACACCTCCTCATTGTGCTCCTGTCATGCTATGGAAGGAAGCATGGGGAAAAAAAAAAAATCTCTATTTCTCTTAAGTTGCCTTAGCACAGGAGTGATAAAGCACTGTGACTTCCTAACTTTCCATAGGTACAGTTTGGAAATAGGTGGTTGCAGTCTTCAGGTTTTTATGTTATCGAATGATTGGTTTCAGTGGGTATCAATGGACTCTGGGTCTTGTACCTGCAGCTCTGTATGATTTACAGCGTTGTAATCTGAAAGGTAAATTGGAGAGAGAAGAAGCAAACAATTATGACAAGCATCCCCCTCCAACTCAGTGCTTTGTATAAAATAAACTAACAAAAATTGTGATGGATTTCAGCAGAGAAAAATTAGCTTCTCCTGCCTGCAAGCAAGGTAAGCAAAACAGTCCATCTGATCATCACCAGCAACTCCCTGTTCCTCCTGGCTGCAGAGGATGCTCTCAGGATAGAGAGCTGGTGCTGGTGCTGCCATCCTGGGCTGGGCGGTGACATTTGCTGGTGCTCTGGGCAGGGTGCAGCTTTCTGCCACATGTTGGGAGTTACCCCTTGCATCAAGGCTAGCTGCAATTCATCTTAATCCCACTTCTGAGCTGCTTGTTTCATTGTGAAACAAACATTTCCAATGCCCAGTAGGCAGTATTCACCTCACAGAGTTTCCACCCTGGGATCTGTAATCCTCACTGTCACAGCTGATCTCTGATGAGTCTCCAGGTGTGATCGTGCTGCACCGCAGGCTCAGCGGTGCTGTACCAGGAGCCACACGCTGTGCACAGCCCAGGAGGGCACATTGGGCTCCCATTAGCCACGGTGCTCCAAACAGCTAAATCAAAGAGGACTTGAGAGCAGCAGCTTTCAGAGGGCATTTCAATGCCCTTACTGAGTGACCCACACTAGAGCTTTTTTTCCATTTACCTGGATTAAATTTTGTCACAGAGAAAATGCAAGCAAATAAGCGTAGCATCTGAGAAATGTAACAAATAGCATTTGGCCATCCGTCAGGCTCCAGGGAGGGGGAAAATCCACAGTGTAAATAAAGTGTAAACAGTGTTTGCATAACATGGGATTAATAGTTCTGATTTAAAACCATAGTGGGATTAAAGAGACACGTTTCATATGCTGGGACTTGCTCTCTCTTCTTAGCGCAGTAAATGCCAGAAAATACATGTAAGAGAAATAAAAATCCTCGCTGGGCTGAAATCTGCTGCTGAACCATCAGAGCTTTATGCAGGCCTTTGGAAAAGGAGCAAATGGCTGTAGTATTCCTGGAGCAGACCCCCGGTCATCGAATCATAACATGGTAGGGATTGGAAGGTACCACTGGAGATCATCAAATCCAGCCCCCCTGCCAAAGCAGGTATTTTATGAGGAGTTTTGAGGCAAAGCATTCCCATGGAATGCTGGCTCCCATCCCCCAGTCTGCAGACAACTCACGCATGTGAAAGACTTTCCAGTAACTCATTTCTAGCGCCTTTTCTGCCCCAGCTCTTCTCCCTGTTTTGTTGAGGTCCTATCATTACTCCAAGCTGCTTAAAAACCACTTGGGGGCTCTGGCTCTGATCAGTTGCCTTTTTAGTGTGGGGTAATCAATGGATGCAGTCCCTGGTACCATCCATTGTTTGGTTTGCAGCATCTCCTCATGACACCCCTCTGTGCTGCACTCCCCATTAGCTGGGCAGAAATAGGCTTCTGACATGAGGCACCTCCAAACCTTGGCCATGAGTGGGGCATAGCGGCTCATGGAAGGGAAAATATGCCCCATCATGTTTTCCCTAGCACAGATGTGAAATGGATGTTCAGGCAGCAAATGCCTGCTCTGTATGGCTTTTCTCTTTTGCCCCTGTTGGCCCCCATGCTTGTTGTGTTGGTGCAGTGTTGCAGAGCAAAGCGTGGCACCTTCCACCCTATAATACAAGTCTTCCCTTGTGCCTCAGCTGAACAGGGCTACTAACAAACAAGCTGGGAAATCAGACCTCTCAAAATAGCCATGGGTGGGATTTCTACCTGTGTTCCTGTTCTTCTTTTCCCTGTTGTCTTCTCCCGAATCCACAGCAGGCTGTAGAATTTGCACCTTATCCCGAAGATGATGGTAATTAAAAACTTAAGTCTCCATAAACAGATGCAAATAAATTAAGGAGGCAAAGGAATGAATTAGAGGCTAATCCTTGTGGGGCAGTGAAAGCCAAGGGGCTGGTAATTCTTTCCTTCTGTTATTTCACCTGTCCCTGTGGCAGGATGAGGTTGTGGCACAGTGTGGTGCTGGGATGCTCCACCAACTGCTCACCAGCAAAGCCCTGCCCATGCTTGCCAAGTCTGGGGAGGGGTCGTGCTTCCCAGACCATTGGGGCTAATGCATTGGCATACGTGTTAGCTGGAAGAGGGACCTGTGTACCTGTCTTCAAGGCATACAGTTTGCTTTGCCCTTACACCGCAGGGGTTTTGCAAGGTTGAGTTCAGCAACCAGCTCATTCCCTAGTGCTCTGCATAGCCCTTTGCTCACCCTCTTACTGCCAGGATACCAACAGCCAGCAGAAATTACTTGGCTTTGGGTCTGCCTTTGTCCAGACCTGAATCTAAGAGCAAGGAGCTAAGATTTATTCAGCTGGAAGAAAAGGGGGATTTTTTTTTTCCCCTAGTGTTCTTCCTTGTCTTGTAGAGTGCAGTGTGCTGAGCTGTGCCAGCATCCCACTGCTTTATCCTTCTCTCAAGTAGCTGGCCAAGGCTAGGCTTGCACAGAAACGTCTCGCACTAAGGCATCAGGATCAGTGAGGGTCCCAAAATAAGACTGCAGGACTGAAATCCTTCATTTTTATGGGCTGGAAGTGATAATGCTGTGAACTGAATTATACTCAGATTGTGACATGATCCACACAGTTACAGGTGGATAGATACTGATTTTCCATCAATATGGATTGATGGTGGATGATGATTCAAAGCTAAACTGCCAGGTAGCAGGGTGTCCTGAGCTGTTTATCCAGTCAATTAAAATACTACTGTGATTCAGCTTATTTATTTTAAAATGGGATTTACTTGCATCCCCCACAACGTTATCTGTACCTCTAAAATCACGTCTCTGTGCCTCTCTTTCAGGATGGGGAAGGCCAGACTGCACTTCATTATGGTAAGCTGCTCTTCATCTTGGTTTTTCCCTCTCAGCAGGATGGATTTGCAGCTAGAGTAAATGTTCTATGTACCAATTGCAGCAGAAATATGATCAGGGAAGCTGGATTTGATTAACCAGCAGCTACCTCCAGTGGCACATCCTAGAGTGGTGTGAGTAGGAGCCCTGTGAGAAGCAGTGAGGAAGACTGCTGTCCTCCCTTCCTTCTCCTCTGCAAGCCTTACCTTAAAGCCTTCCTTTTCCTCCAGTCCATGATGCACTTTACACAGAGTTTGTCCCATGCACCTGTTTGTGTCTCCCAGATGGATTTGTGCTACCTGCAGACCCAGGGGTGGCTCTGGTTAGGGGATGCTGATCTCAGCCATCTGGGGGTTGAGAGGAGGGTCTGTACTTGCTTTAACAGGTTAAAGCAAGGTGGCCTTTTCCTCCACATGTCCTAGTGAGAAACTTGTTTGATTGCAGCTGAGAGAGCAGCAGCTTCTCTACTATCAAAGGCATCAGAGTGAAGTTGCAGTTTGTGTCCCTCCCAGAATTACATGCTAATTAGATACGCAATTTTGTAACAGTATTTAATTGAAAGGTTGTTCTATCTCCAAATGAGAAAAGTGGAGGCTAAAGTGACACAGGCGGTGCTGATGTGCAAGGAATAGGAAAAAAATGTCCATTTAATCTTCATCATAATTTTTTTCCAAAATTAAGACGTACCCAGTTATTTTTTTATACCCTCTTGATGCCTGTCACTGTGTAATTAAGAGCATCCTTGTCATTCTGGAGCATCCTGTCTTTCCCTCTGATGAGCTCTCCACAAAGACATTAGCAGGATGGCAGAATTGGTCTGCAGACTGCCAGGCCAAAGCTCCACATTTGGATCTGGATCTAAATTATCAGATTCCAGGGCCCTTGAGCCGAGACAGCAATTACAATAATGTGAGATGTCTCCCCAGGTGATCTTTCCTGTAGGATTCTTTATTTTTCAAATTCTTATAATTCTGTACTGATGTGGCAAATCTGTTGCTCAGTGCTGCTGTGTCCGCTGGGCAACAGCACTTGCTGCCACTTTGCCTCTTTCTCTGACCAGCTCATCACGCAAGCAAACATAAATTATTTCATTAACACTATTTCAGAAATGGTTTCTCTGATTGACACAGCTCAGATGTTTCAATATGGACAGTTATATAGGGTTTCTTTTGTTGATGTTTTAAGTGTTAAGGTTTTTTCTTTACCTTGAGTATTATCCCAGCTCTCCTCCCTGTCATCTTTGGGGAAGCCTCTCCTGGTCACTGGCATAAGAGTCCCTGACCCACCATTGCTCCACCAGGCTATCCTCATTCTCTTACCTGGCTGGTCTGGTCATAAATCACCCCGATCTTGAAAACAGCTCATTAAATGAGTGAATGGTTTTGATTCAAGTGGCTATTGTCCTGAAACTGGAACTCACTGAAAAACACCACTGATTGCAGCAGAGAGGCGTAAGAGCTGGTATGAAAATTGTCTCTGGTGGTGCCATTGCAGGGCCCCCCCTTTTGTTAGAAGCTCTTCAGGGAAGGGTTAAACCTCACGAGCCAGGCCAGTGAGACAGCCACTGCTCTTAGGGTGCCTCCCCCCCTTTTTATGAGCAGCATGGCCTGACAGCTGTCCTTGTGGTTACAGCTCTCCTGATTACAGCCAGTGTCGAGCTGCATCCTGCGGTGGGTTATAAATCCTCCCTCTTCCGATTGGCACCGACCCCGGGTTTAATCGGAGGTTAAGTGGAGGCCAGCGTGGTCCAAAGGCATCAGCACACTCTGGGACCCACTGCCAGGCCCTGGAGAGGGGCACAAGCATGGTCTCCCTGCTGAACGGCCATTAGTCTTCATCTCCTCTCCATCCATCCATCCATCCACCCACCCGCCCACCCACCCACCCATCCATCTCTNCCACCCGCCCACCCACCAGGAATACTGGAGTCGTTGCTGCTGCCTCTCCCAGAGGAAATCAAGGCTTCTCCAAGCTCTCATGGCCACATAGCCACAGGGTGGGCAGGCTCTGTATCCTCACGGGTGCTCTGGCTTCCCTGCAAAGCACCATCTGTTCAGCTCTGCAGTGGCAGGGCAGTGGGAGGGGATGCTGGAAGGAAAATAAATAATAAAAAAGAAAAACAAGAAAAAAGAAAAAGAAAAAAAAAAAAAAAAGGAAATTCATCATCTGAACCCTGAGGATTAATGGAGTCGGAGGGCAAACTGCGCTGAATGGAAATTCATCTTCACCCGGACTGGTGTCAGGGTTGCCGCTCCGGCCCTTGACAAATCAGGGTCCCAGGGTGCAATAAATCCAGCAGCTGTGCTTATCCCTCGGGATGTCTCCAGCCCTGGCTGTGTCCACCAGTGGCACATGACAAGGCAGCCACCTTCCCACCATCTCCCCATCACTGGGAGCTGCCGCTGTAGCTTCCTTGGAAGTCGGCTTTCCACAGGGATGCTCTGGGACCCTAGGACCAAGCCCCAGCCCTTGGGCTCAGCCTCACCCACTCCCCCACCTGCTTCCTCTTTTTTTTTTTTTTTTAACTTTTTCAGTGTAAGCTTGAACCACATCAAATTCATTTTAATTAAAGGTTGCTGCTTGTCCCTTTAGGTCAGTGGGAGGCTGTGGAGTAATGCAAAAGATGTTCTCATTACTACACTTAATGGCAAAAAAAGAGGAGTTAATCAGTTAGAGTATGAAGTCAGTTAACATACAATTATGCCAGGCTATCTTCAGGACAAGGAAGAGCCCTGGACAAACTTAATTCTATCTTGGCAGAGTAAACCTGAGTTGAGAAAATAGTTGGTAGTGGAGCTAAGGATGAGATATAAGAGTGGAGTGCCTTAACTGGCTGTCCCTGGCCATGGGCACATCCCCCCAAGCCAGTGTTCAGGGAGGGGCCAGGCCAAAGCTAAAAACCACGTGAATTTGCTGTAGTGATGGATGAAAGCTGAGAGAGAGGCAGTGCTGACAATGTCCTGTCTGGGACATGCTGCCTGCAGGGCCCTGGGGGGCTCAAGGGGCAGGTGAAGGGCAGGGGTTTATAAGCATGTTAAAAATTACAAATCCACGATAAATTCTAGGTACAAAAGCAGCCAGGGAAGGCGTTCCCAGGCAGCCCTTTGGGGCTCTCTGCAGTGCTTGCTGTAGCACTGAGACCCTTCCCGGGGGTCTTTCTCCAGTCCTGGAGGCAAAGGAGCATTATCCAAGCTGCTCCTGGGCACCCTATTTCTCCAGCCCCTGGTCTGAGGTCCCTGGAGCCATGGTCGCAGCAGTAGCACCTCATCAGAGCTGCTGACTTCTCAGTGCTTTCACTCTGGCTTTTCTCTTTCTTTTGCACTTTTACATCCAAAGGTAAGTAATACATTGAGTATCAAACACTGCCCTGAAAAATTATCTTCTCTGCCGGGCCAGGTGCTGAGGCAGCGATTCCTGCCTCTGGGACACAGGCATGGGAAGTCGCCAGCTCCAGCGCAGCTCCAGGACCGCCCATCACTGCCACCTCGGGTCAGGATCCCCGCACTAACCTTTTCCTTCTCTCCCTCCGCAGCCGCCGCCTGTGAGTTTCTGGACGTGGTGGAGCTGCTGCTGAAGTCAGGAGCAGACCCTACACTGCGGGACCAGGAGGGCTGCCTGCCCGAGGAGGTGACAGACTGCAAAGCCATCACTTGTGCTCTGCAGCAGCACAGCGCTGGGAAGATCTGACAGGGACAGAGGCTCCAAATCGCACCCTTCTCCTTCCCTGCTGCCCTCCTCAAGGGTTCCAAGGGCAGTTTGTAGAGCACAGGGTCTGGGTGGGCTCTCCAGCACAAGGGGCTGGCTGGCCAGTATGGGTACAGGGTTTTATGCATGCTGTCACATTTATTAGTATTTGTAGGGGGAGAGGGAGGAGGGAGGGAGGAGACAGAGGGTCTGGAGAAGGATCCTGGTACTGTTCTGGTGTAGTAAACACAAGTACTGCATTGGATGCTTGGCCAGAACAGCCTGCGCTGACCAGTTGGCTCCTCTCTGGGGAGGACTCTCTGGGCCAGGTGAGATCCTCATCTCTCTGGTTCAAGTTGAGTTTTGGTTTGTTTGTTTTTTTCCCCTGGGTCCAAACAAAATGCTATGAATAAAAGCACAGTGTTGGGACAGAGTCTCTGAGTGTTTGTCTTGCAGGGAGTGGCTTTATTCCAGGCAAGCTTTGGGGATGGGAGGCAGCTCAAGAGCTGTCAGGGCCCTTGGAAAGCTCTGCTCAAGCTCTTGTCCTGGGGAGAGAGGGTTCCAAAAGCTGGTGGGGATGTACATCTGTCTGTCTAGCTCTCTAGCTCTCACATAACATGTCCCTCTAGCTCTCACATAACATGTAAGACAAGTGCTTTATGGTTAACCAGCCTCTCCAAGCTGAGAGAACTTTCACCGTCTCACAACAGCTTTGATGAATTAACAGGCATTAAAACCCCGCTCTGTCAGCAGCTCCCAAGTTCTCCTGTTGTGTTCTGGCTGCTGGGGTGGCTTGTTCAGGCCTGGGGTTGTGTGTGGCAACAACACAAACCTTCATTCACCTTATTGGACACTTTGTGGTCCTCTCAGTTGCCCAAACACTCAGAAAAATGGGAAATCTGTGGCAATACCTTGGGTCCCAAAGTGGGTGGGATGGGTGCCAGGCTTTCTGCATCCTGGTTGGGATCCCCACTGGCCTGTGCACAGCCTGGGGGGGCATAGGACATTTCCATCACTGTGATGGGAAGCTACTTGCCTTTGGGTCCTCTTTGCAGTCCATCTAGCCTCGGGGAAAATAGTGGGAACATTTCCTCTGCTAAGGACTGGCTGGGCTGGAGCACATGCGGGTTTTGGCCCCTCACTGTGGTTGCCAGCTTTTGCTGATGCTGATGGAGTTTTGCTGAACTGGCTTGAAGGCTGCCAGCAGCACAGCCTGGCTCATAGTGATAGGTTCAACATGGCTTCGGCAAGATAACAAGCCCTTGTATTAACCAGGTCAACTTATTTCCCATTAACTTAATATTGGAGGGGTCTGATGGGCTGGGGAGCTGTGGTGGGGATCTCCATACTTTTAAAACAAAAAGCTCCTTCAGGGTCTTTTCTGAAGTCTGTAAAAAGAACCTGAGTCCGATGCTTGCTCTCTGTGCTCCTCCCAAAGAAACTGCCTGCCTAGCTGGAGCCAGGACAGCAAAAATAAAATATGTGCCTTGCATCTGTGGGTGGAGATGTGGTGGCATCAAGGTTAGGGACGAGTGAGGACACCCTTGTGCAGTGCTGTAACACACAGCCACTGTTTGGCGTGATGGGTAATAAAAAAAAAAAAAAACCTCTCTTAAAGCAGGGTTGAGAAGCAGTAGCTGCTCTGTCTGTGCTTTCAGAGAGCACATTTGGGGCTGAGCACTCAGCCCTGGAGATGTTTATAGCACTTTAGGTCTGTTCATAAGGTTGGAGCCTTTCCAAAAATAAAATAAAAATTAAAAAAAAAAAAATATAATAATAATAAAAAAAAAAAAAAAAAAAAAAA
>JAAWXA010000008.1:139775-150110 GCA_038090715.1 Florisuga fusca | reverse complement strand
CCCAGCCATGGCCCGCAGCGTCTGACTCACCCCCTGCCCCCCGTGGGCCACCAGCCCCAGGCTGCCGTCCATGGCATAGTCCAGCCCGTTGAGCAAGGGGGGGTGGGCTGGCAGGGAAGAGATGGAGGAGGGCGACTGTGGGAGGCCGTAAGGGCTGCCGTCCCGCAAGTCCTGGTATGACTGTCCCGTCCCCTCCATGGAGAAGCTGCCGTTCAGCAACTGTCCGCCCGCCACGTCCCCCACCGTGCCGTAAACCCTGTTGGTGTGGCCGAGGTCGGAGAGGATCTGGTCATCTGCTGGGGAGAAGGGGGAGAGCAGAGCGGGGACGTCAGCACAGGGGGAAATCCCCCAGATCCCGGCCTCGCGCCGGTCCCCTCCTCACCTCGGAAGCTGAGCTCGCTGTCGCTGACGCCGCAGTCCTCGGCCGAACTCTCCTTCTCCAGTTTGCTCCCCCCGCGGCTCCGCTTGACGCTCTTGTAGAACTGTCCCCAGCGATGCCGCCCCGCGTCCTTCTTCAGCCTCTTCTCCTTGGCCCGGCGGTTCTGGAACCACACCTGGGGAGAGATGGGGACAGCGATGGGGCACCCCTGCATGCCAGCACTTCTGCCACCCAGCACACCAGCAACCCTGCAAGCCCACATCCTGGCACCCCTTACACTCCAGCACCCCTGCAGCCCTACATGACAGCAGCCTGGCATGCTAACACCCAGGCACTTCAGGCACCCGTCAGGCCAGCAGCCTGGTACACCAGCACTACAGCACTCCTGCTCTGCAACTCTGCAGTCCAGCAACCCAGCAGCCCAGTATAGATACAGCTCTAACCCATGCACCCCAGCACCCTGCAATTCAGGTCCTATGCACCCTGCAGCCCAGATGCCTTGCACCCATGCCACACTAATATCCCTGGCATCTCTGTACCCACTGCAACCCATCACTCCTGCATCCCCTGTAACTCAGGACCCTGACACCCCTGGACCTCAGGGGTCCCCCATGTCCCCCTCCTCCAGGGGCAGCGCCACCCCTGTGCCTCGGGGGTCCCCCTCCTGCAGGGGCAGGGGGGGAGAGGGGCATGGCCTTACCTGCACCACCCGCATGTCGAGCCCGGTCTCAGAGGAGAGCTGCTCCCGCACGTGCCGGGCAGGCTTGGGGGAGTTTTTATAGGCGTTCTTCAGTGTCTCCAGCTGCTTGGCCGTGATGGTGGTACGGGGCCGCTTAGCGCCCGCCTCAGAGTCATCTGCAAGAGAAGGAGCCGGAGCCAGCCCCAACCTCAGCAGACTGAGCAACCCCAAACCAGCAGCCCACGGCAGGGGGACAAAGCTCACTGAAACCAGCTGCCCTACAGTGACCTCTTTCCGGAGGTGACACCACCCGTGGCCATCCCTCGGGGTGACATCCCCCCTCGCAGCCCCTTTTTGGGATGCCTACCGTTCTGCTTGGCCGCCTCATAGTCCTCCTTGCAGACCAGCCGCCCATCCTCCATCAGGTAGAACTCATCCCCAGTGGCCAGCTGCCGGCTGCAGATGATGCAGGCGAAGCAGTGGAGGTGGTAGACAAAATCCTGGGCTTTGCGGACCACCTGAGTTGGGGGGATGCCCTGCTGGCATGCCGTGCATTTGGTCCCGAAACGCCTGCAAGGAGAAGCAGGCGACCCTAAGTCTCCCCCCCTCCCCAGCAAGGTGGGCTTTGGAGGAGATGGGGGTGGACCAGGAGACAGGGCAGGGTTTCAACCAGCAATCAACCTAATTACAGGTGACACTTTACACCACAGGGCTTCATCTTCTTCAGTCTGAAAGAGAGGCCTAACGCAGCTGAGGAAGGTTTGATTTTAATGGTTCTTTTAGCTAATGCTTATAGGCTGGCTGATTTTCCCCTGGAAGGACAGTACATATTTCATCCATATTAACACCAAATAAATTAATTGCACCACCCCACGAGTGTGATGAATCCCAGATTAATTCAGAATGATGGAGCTCTTACACCCTAATGACAGCCCAAAGGGTGTGTTGGGTGGGCCAGCTTGGGGTAGGCATGAGCCCAAGCCCAATCCCAAGCAAGCCTGCCAGCAAGGTTGTAAGGAGCACAGAAGGACACTGCAAGAAGTGTGGAAGCAGCTTGCAAGGAACACAAAAAATGGGTCAAGAAGTGTTAAAGGAGTGTGCAAGAAGGAGGCAAAATAATGTGCAAGGAGTATGTGAGAAGTGTGGAACATACAAGCATGGTGCATGGAGTGTTGAAGGAGCATGCAAGAGGCCTGCAAGGAACATGTAAGAACAGTGCAACAGGTGCATAAGGAGCCAGCAAGGCAAACACAAAGAAAATGTAGGACATGTGCAAGGAGCATGCAAGGTACACAGGTCTCTCACCCAGCATCCCCCACAGCTCACAGGCACTCTGGGTTACCCGTGGCTCCAGGTGCACCCACGAGCTGGCTGAGACTGTGTGCATGCAGCCTAGGCTACGACAACCCAATGTGGACACAGAGGCTGTCATCTGGACAACACCCAATGGCAAGAGAATTAATGGCACAAGGACCACACATGCCACAAGGCAGTGGCAGTGCAGGAGAGAGTCAGAAATAAGCAGGACATCCCACTAATGCTTCCAGTGGTAGATGCCACAGGCTTTGGGACTGATGTGGAACCAACTGCCACTACAAGGGCTCTGCTGGGTGCCCCCGCAGCACCCCTAAGCAAACCAGCAGCAGGGTGCCAGGACCCTATGGAGCCATCCGGCCCTTGCAGCAAAGCTCTCAGGATAAATCCATCCCCCATAATTTAAACAGCCCCTTACACTTCTAAGGATGCATCCCAGAAAAATCCTGGAGCCTTCCAGCCTCCAGCCCCAAGGCCACAGGGGGCACATGGTGGCACTGGGGCGTGCCCCAGAGAGTACAGCCACCCCGGGCACCTCTTGCTTCCTCCTCAAGGGATGAACATTCCCCAATTCACAAACATGCAAAATTACCCTTCCTGAGACCCTCAACTGCCCATGCCAGGGTATGGCCCCTAAAGCTGAGTTGCTGAAGCTGTCCCCAGGTCATGCAGGTGTCACCCAGGAATGGACATGAGTGGAACTGGTGCAATTTTGGCAGCTTTCCAAAGCAGTGTTGGGAAGCTTCCCAAAGGAGAAGAGGGAAATCTTTTTTTATTCCATTTTCTGGGCTTGTATCCTAAAGGGAGAGTCCCCAGACATCTGCTGGGGAGACCTCCACTCTCCAGGAGTCATCTGGGAGAGAGGGTGGGAGAGGAAGGGTAGGAGGCAGGGAAGGAATGGAATGGGAGGTGGAGGGATAGGAGAGGGAAAGAAGGAGGCAGGGAGGGAATGGAGAGATGGAGAAAGAGATGAAGGGATGCGCAGAGGGAGGGGTAGGTCAGACAGACAGGCAACTCTTTTCTGTGCCCAAGGCTAAGATGGTACACTCTGCAGCCTCATCCTGCCAGCTCAAAAAAAATCACCAAACCCAGACAAACAAAAAACCAACCAAAAAACCCCACACCAACGAGCCAAAAAAACACAAGCAAGCAAGCAAACAAAAACTAAAAAAAAGCACCAACCAACAAAAAAAAAAAAAAACAAAAAACAAAAAAACACCAACAAGATGAGCAAACTATTGAAACCATTTTAACATCCATTCCCAGCACCCTGAGGTATTCCCACACGATCTGTAGATGGCCAGAGACAGAACAGAGGGACTCAAGACCTGTGATTTAGAGGAGGGGAAAAATAAAGACAAGAACAAAAAAAAAAGACTTTTCAGAAGTGGCTCCTGAACTGCAAACCTGGCTCTGCAAGGCCTCTCACTTCCTCCACAGGTTGCCTGCCCCAGAATCAATGAGCAGTTGAAACGAAGGTGAGGAGAGAGCCTGAGCGAGCTCCAAGATGCTATTGATTGGCACCAAAATAATCCAGGCAGCACCTCATCTAAGAAAGTCCCTGATCTTTCAACTCTAATTAACATTGATTACCTGCACCTTTTGGGCTACTATTTAAATGACTTGGCGATTAATAGGCTGGAAAATATCAGAAGTGAAGTGTGACTGCCCAGGCTGTGGCTGCTGCTTTGACTGTTGCACGCTTCCCGGGTGGGAAAAAGAAGAAATTCAAGCTGTATTTTGGGCCCTGTTGGGACACAGGATGTGTAGGAGGCCTGAGAGCTTGGGGATGGGTGGGCAGGGGAAGTCCTGCCTGGGAATTAGCATGAGGTGTAATCACCGTGGGTTGGTTTAGCCAGCCGGCAGTGGCCAGTAATGGGGAGATTTGGCATGGCCAAGGATAAGCAGAAGATGACGGCACAGAGAAACAGCCCCGGTCCCTGAAGTGTGGCAGGTCCTTTTCAGCCAAGTCTCATCACCTGCACCTGCAAAAAGGCACCTGATGGCCAGGATCCGTCCCTCCTTCCCGCAGGAGGTGTAAAGCAGCATCCCCTTAGTCTTCACAGGCATTCACTAGCCCCACTGCAACATCCAGATTTCACCAGCAGCCAGGGACGAGAGCATCCCTTCTGAAAAGTCCATTTCTAATATGAAATGGGGTGTCCTGTTTGGTGAAATGCTGAGGCTGGAACACTGCACAGCTCAGAGGCAGCTGCCTCCTCACACTGCGTGGAGGAAGAAAAAGAAAAGGAAAAAGAAAAAGAACCAAAAACAAAACAAAACAAAAAAACCAACCAAACAAACAACAACAACAACAAAAAAAAAAAAAAAAAAAAAAAAAAAAAAAAAAACAAAAACCAACAGTAAAAGTACGAAAGGAGAGAAACGGCATCAGCAAACCCCGGGGGGCTCGGGCAGGAGTAGGCAGCGCTGCCGCTGCTTGTGCGGGTTTCTCCTGCCCTCTAGCTCCGAGCAGAGCTCGGTCGCTGCCGAACCACCTCAGCTCAGCGGCCCACGAGCCTGGAAACCAGCACGTTGGAGGGACAGGAGCACCAGGGGGGATTTGGGGCTTTCAGAAGCTTAAATCGCAACAAAGAGCATCCATCCCGTGCGTGGCAGCCTCAAAGTGCCGACATTTACTTTATTTCCATGGCAACAGCAACAAAGAAGTATGAATGATTATTTTGAGAAATTACACTTTAAAATAGTCTGTGTGTCTGCTTCAAGGGCAGTGAAAGACTGGTTTCGGGAAGGCTCTGTGCCCCCGAGGGGTACTTACTTGAAGAAGTCCTCCTTGCAGTAGACGCTGCCGGCCCGGGAGAAGCAGCGGTCGGCCAGCTGCATCTGGCAGTCGGCACACTTGAGGCAGGAGCTGTGCCAGTGGCGGTCCAGGACCTTGAGGATGAACTTGTCCAGGATGTGCTGGTTGCAGCCAGCGCACTGGGGGATCTCTGGCAGAGTGGGGAGAGAGATGGAGACAAGAACAGCATCAGCCACTGCCGTCCCCAGGGTGCTGGCAGAGCCCCACGCTGGCTCCTGCTGGTGCTTGGTGGGGTGATGAGATGCCACCGCCGGTGTCCCAGCACATCTTCCTGTGCACACTTCTGTCAAAAACCACTGGGAGAGCAAAGCCCATAGTCCCGCTGGCCCCCTGTGCACAGACACGGGCAGGAGATGCTATTCCCTTCTGCACCCCATTTTTCAGGCCACCTCCTGCTCACTGCCACCCGATTCCTCTCCTCCTTGAGGGATAGCATCCTGCAACCCCTGAGCAGGGACTCAGCTTGTTGGTCCCTGCGGCCACCTCTGTCCCCCAAGAGTCAGGCTGACCCAGAGGTTTACCCGTTATGTCCCAGCTGTGACTTGGTGGGGGGGGGGTCCAAGACGTCCACCGCCTCCACCCCACTCACAGAAGCTTTTTTAACATGGGCAAATGTCTCTTCCCCTCTGCTCTTGCTGCAGCCCAAGGACCCCATGCCGGACACACTGGCCTTATCAGCCCCTGCAGTTCCAGGACATGGGGTGACTTTGCACCCCCAGGGGCAGCCGGTTTCTGCCTGCTTTCCCCCACCCAACCAGGATGTAACAGACACCCCTCCCCCCTTTCCCCCTCATCGCTGGAAGTGGCTGGAAAACATGGGCTGAAGCAAGGCCACGCTGGAGTATGGTGGTGGCAAGCACACATAATGAGTCCAGCTCCACCCAGTACTCCCCACAGCACCTGCCTAGGAAGGGGGGGAGGAGGAGGTGTTTTTTCTAAAACCAAATATATACCCTGTCATCCAGCCTCCTATCCAATTCCTGCCTGGAGCTCCGGAGCTTCCATCTCCCTCTGTGCCTGCCCACAGCTCAGCAGGAATGGGAGGTGCTGGGACAGACCTCAGGTAAAAGCCAGGCACTTCACACTGTCAGGCGCCCACCAAAGATGATTGATTTTTAGAGAGGGGAAAAAAATACAGAACAAATCAACCCCCAAACAGCAAACCCATAGGGGCATAAGACCAGGATAAATGTTTATGTGTAAGGGCCCCCCTCTCCTGCCTCTACATAGAGGGGGATGGGGTAATTTTGGTTTGGTTTGGGTTTTATGCTGTTTGAAGTGATGCAGAGGCTCAGGAGGGACACTGCTGAAGTGGCGGTGCTGGGGGCTCCTCCACTGACCTGCTGCAAAAGGAGCCCCCTCGGCCAGTGTCTGGGCATGGCCAGGATGTGAAGGGTGAGGGACAAGGGGCTCCCCTTGTGCCACCCAGCAGTGAACCACTTGTACCCTGGCCTGGGTGCTACCGGGAAGGGAAAAAGGGGAAGAGGGGAAAAGAATAGGGGGGGGGGGGGGGGAAAAAAATNAGAAAAGAAAAAGGAAAAAAGAAAAACGGAAAAGGAGAAAAGAGGAAAAAAAGGAGGGAAAGAAAAAAGGAAAAAAGGAAAAAGGAAAAAAAGCAAGAAGGTGAAAGGACCAGAATTGGGAAAGGGAGGAAAATAAAAAAAGGGGGGGGAGGAAAGATAAGAAAGAGGGGGGAACATGAAAGAAAGGGGTGAAGCGGAAAAGGAGAGGAATAGAGGAAAGAGGGGGGAGAGGAACAGGAAAGAAAGGAAGGGGAAAAAATAGAAAAGAAAAGGGGAGAGGGAAACCAGGAAAGAAAGGAGGAGGAAAAACTGGGAAAGAAAGTAAAAACAGAAAAAAAGTGGAGGAGGAAAAAACAAAATAGAAAGGAAAGAGAAGAAAGGAGGACAAAAAGGAGGAAAAAAATATAAAAGGAGGGGAGGAAGGGGAAAGAAATGGGGTAGAAGGAAGGGAGAAAAGAACAAAGTAGAAAACTGTATTGATGTAACATTATCTTAAAATACTGTGGGGCACTGTCAGGTGTCCAAGTGAAGGCAGCTGATTTTATAACTCACCAGGTTAGGTAGTTACAACCCCAGCGCCCTCCAGACCATAGTTATTGCTGGAATTTAAGCCTGTGCCTCATTAGAAACACTGGAATGAACTAAAAAACAAACAACAAATGTATCTACAGCTTCCGTAGTTCCCTCTTCTCCTTCTTGCTCTGAAAACACCTTGACGCTTTGCTTCTCCCCACATACACCCCCAGCCCCATGGATGCAGGTCGGCACTAGCCACATCCTCCGCATTTCATTTGTTAAACCCGTTCCACAGCGATGTGAAAGCCGTTGGCAGCCTGCACAGCATCGGCCCCAGAGGAGAAGCGTTTGGTGGCACGAAGAAGTAAATCTTTCTGATTTATTCTATAAATATATATACATGTTTATGAACATGTTTTTTATAAAATTATTTATATAAACAAGCGTGTGCGCTTAGAGGAGCTTTCTCATTCGTAAAGGCAGCAACACAGCTTAATTTCAACACGCACGCCACTGCAGCAGATACAACAGTATCTTCCTCTGAATTTCCAGAGTAAAAAAAAAACAAACAATCAACCAACAAACAAACAAATAAAACCCTTTACCAACAGAGAGTTATTTTGTGCTTCCAATTTGTCCACAGATGTACGGCACCAACCAAAAGCATGCAGGGTTATGTCTGCACATAGAGATGTGCAAAACTCGCACCCACTTGGCTGCTTTCCCCGGCGAATATTATTATTAATAATAATAATAATAATAATAATAATAATGGATGCTGTTGCGGGGGTACCACGAGATGTCCCAGTCAACCCACTGGTTTGCCCAGCACATGCCGAGAGAAAATACCTCCAATAAGAGCCCTGTGCTTTGTGCTTTGCACCGGAGATGGCTGTGCCGGGGCCGGCTCGGCGCTGCCTCTCCGCCTGCGGAAAAACCTCGCATTTATTTCGCTTGTTTTAACTAAATTATTTGATAGAAAAGGAATAATGTTAATGGCGCTGTCGCTGCCCAGCTCTGTGTGCAGGGTGGTTTGATGGACGCTCAGGAAGGCATCCGGGAGGACGACGACGACACACACACCCACACGGCCCCCCTCTCTATTCCGGGGTCCTGGGAATACCCCAGGGACGCTGAGGGAGCAGCGATGCAAACAGCTCCCTCAGGTAAGGGGGGAAGGGTGTTAAGGCTAGGGGTTCACCCCCCGGGCTGATGCAGCCGGGAAGGGGGGGCCGCATAGCTACAGTGCATCCCTGCCTCCCGCCCCGGTTGTGTCCCATTATATACAGTAGCCAGCTCTGCAATCCCCAGACACACAACCTTAGCACCCTTCCAGGCCCCGGGGTACCCGAGCAATGGCCTGAGGAGAGGTGAGGTGTCTGTCCCCAAGCCGTTACCGGGATTTATTAGCAACGGGTTCATCTTTCCATCCCTCCCTCTCTCTCTCCCTGACAGGGAAAAAACCCCAAACAAACAAAAACCCAGAAGTAACGATGTAAAAGAAAGAAACTAGCCGGGAGGCAAAACCCACAAACGCCACTCCCCCCTCTCCCCCCCCCCAAAAAATAAAAATCCGCAGGTGGAGGCGATGCCGGGGAGGGCTTTGGAGAAGGGATGCTCTCCTCCAGCGCACCCCGCAGCCCAGCTCTCAGGCAAACGATCTCATTCTTTGGCTTTTGGATTGGTTTATTGTTGTTGGTTTGTATTTTTTTTATTTTTTAAGGGAAAGCGATCATAACCCGCGGAGGGGAAGGTGCTGCAGGCTGAATGCCTCGGCAATGCGGGTAGGAAACGGGAGCACAAAGGTGGTCTGGACCCCTCCCTCGGTACCGGAGCCTGCACCAAACACCTAGTCATGAACTCCTTAAAAAGACTTTCTGTGGGGAGAAAAACCTCATTCCTTCACACTCAAAAAAACCCCCAAAAACAAAACAAAAACACCAAATCAAAACCTCCGATTAATTTCTCTGCAGCCTGCAAACGACTTTCCCAGCGGTAATTAATCAATCCTCCTTCCCCCTTGGCCAGAGCTTGCCGGCACCCGGGCACCATTCCCACAAGCTTTGGCAGAAGTTTTTCCTTCGGTGAGATTTGCAAAACAATATTAATAAATAATCTTAGGAATTACTGTTTTAACAATCTCCGTCTGCGCACCTTTAGGTAGGTTTTTCCGGGGACTGGCAGGGGGGGGTGTGAAGCTCCCCAAATCTCTGCGAGACACAATTCCTGCTGAAATGAAGAGGCTGAGCAGGGGCTAAATACAGAGGGAAATCTGCGATTTAAGAGAGATTACAAATTAAAGTGTCACCTATTTTCATCGCCCACACGATGAAATATTGAGGTGCTGCTGGGGCGGAGGGAATTGACCTCGGCGCAGACAGCGGCGCTTAATTCCTTTCGGGAAAGCATTCCCTGCCGAGGGACAGCCCCGGAGAGCAGTGCACGTGGGTAAGGGGTGCAGGATCAGGCCCCAAGGTGTTACCCCACGAGCCCCGATGGCTGAGAGCTGGTGGGGGAGAGCTGTGTGGATTACAGATCCACGGGAACTTTTATAGCAGCCCACTCTCTAGTATTTTGTTTTCGCACTGATTTTTGCGCTTAAACAAATCATAATCGTCGTATCTCGTTGGATTATTTCCTGGTAATACCCGATACGCGTCAGTCGGTACAGAAATGGCAATGTCATGGGCAGAAAAAGCTGGTGGCATCCAGAAGGACCAAACCAGGGAGCTTTGCTGAGGCTATTGCCGCTCCAGGGGGATTTAGGCACCTAATTTCGCCTTAAATCAGTGGGATTTCGGGGCGATAAAAGTGACCCCGCGGTTTAGAACCGGAGGACTTTATTTGGTCGCAGGGATTCGGCCATGGGACAGACCCTTCCCATCCCTGCACGCTCCTGACGGGTTTTTTTCTTCCCATCTGCTGCAGTGAAATGCGGTTAAATGTGTCCGCCTGCCCCCCTCCCCGCCGCCCTCCCGCCCGGGCCCGGCAACCGGATCGAAACTGAGGGTAATGGGATCTCCCCTGCTAGCCGGGAAGGATGGGAATTGCCGGCCTGGAGCGGTCGTCAGGGACATCAGCCTCGCTCCCCCTGGAAACACCC
>JAAWXA010000008.1:31775-130999 GCA_038090715.1 Florisuga fusca | reverse complement strand
CCACCCACCCATGCTGGGGACATGCAGCTTTGTCTTCTTGCCAAATTTGGTGCTTCGCCAGTGAGGGTGAGGTTCATAGGAAGAATTAAAAGCTGATCAAATAAAATAGCTGCTGCTCCTCCTGACCACTCCATCAAGCTCATACCCTTGGCCAGGGAGCTAGTGTGACGGGGATTTATTTCCACAACCCAGGCAGGTCTCATTAAAGGAGGAGTTAGCCAGGGTGAGAGCTGGGGGCAAGAGGAGAAACCAGGCAAAGCTGTTTACTGGAGGGTTGCAGGCAGAGGTGGGAGTGAGGGGCTGCCTTGCACATCGTGAGGACCCTGGGAGACAAACAAGGGAGTAAAGAAGGTGGGCATGGCCAGGTGAAAGTCTGAAAGGCACCTAGGCTGGGACTGGGACAGGGCTCCTTCCACCTCAGTGGTGAAAAGTTGGCCTGAGCACAGCACACCAGGAAATCAAACTGCCTGCTTCTGCTGGCTCAAGGCTCCTACTTGCTTCAGTTTCACCAAACAGAAGAAGAAAAAGGAGACCTTAAATTAGGCTCTTCCAGAGCCTGACTCAGAGCAGGAGTCCCTTTCCCTGTCTGTCAAAGGAGCCTGCAGAGATCAGCTCTCCGAGCATCCATCCCTAATCTACGCCTTGCCTGAAATTCTCTGGAACCTCCTCTTTTCTCCTGTTGGAACTCTGGGCTGAGTTTAATGCTTCACAGGGATGGGGACAGCTCCACAGTGGCCATGGGATGAGCTGAGCACAGGGCTCACACCCAGGATACCCACCTGAAAACACCAGGATGAAGTGGCCCACATCTTGCATTTACACTTAACCTTATAAACAGCTATGGGGAGGAACGGGCAGTTCCCCTCCTCACACCAAAAGCTCCTCACCTTCACCAGCATGGACACGTAGCACTTGAAGGCATCCAGTTGGTCTCCTGACAGCTTGGCAGCACGAGCAGCCTCCACCCGCAGAGAGTAGTGCAGGGCAGACTCCAGGTCAGCCATGTAGAGCTTGGAGCTGGGGAGGGCAGTGAACACAAGAGCTCATTAATCTGCATCCCCCCCCCAACCACCATCCAGGACTCTTTCCAGGGAAAAGGCATGGTCTCAGCCTGTTGCCCATCCATGGCCACAGCAACTCCTCCCTGCACCAGCCCTGGCCTCCCACAGCCCCCAAATGGTGAGGAGGGGGGATCTGACCGATCGGCATGCTTCGGCTGGGACACGGTGGTCTCATTAGAAGTGCCGAGGGTGGCATTCAGCTTGTAGGAGCCACGGGTGACACCTGAGAGCGTGCGCAGGTAGTAGGTGTAGAAGGAGCGTGCCTCCATGTGCCTGCAAGAAAGGAGAAGTTGTGAGCAAGACCCTCTTCCCACCCAGACCCCACGAGGAAGCAAAGGAGATCAAAAATCCATTTTCCCCTTTCGCCAGCTCCAGGCAGGACTGGCAGCTCTGTTTAGTGCCCACCAGGGTCACCAAACCCAACCCCCCCCATCCCACACTCACACAGGCAGGCGGGAGAAGGAGCCATTGCGGAGGAGCAGGTAGGCAGAGGGGAAGGTGGTGACACCAAACTTCTCCACAAGCTCCTCCTCACTGCTCAGCACCCTCCTCACTGCCACATTCTCGTATTGCAGCATGTCCAGTGTCACCTGCAAGCCCAAAAGCCCCAAGGTCAGGCAAGGTGGGGATGACAGGACACCCAGCCCTACTGGGAATGCAGCAGGACTATTTAGCACCCTCTATAACACTTTGCACCTGCAAAGCAGCCTGCAAGCTGGCCAGGGAAGCTACCAGGAGAGGACTTCCCCTGCCAAAGGCACCCAGGAGTTATCGGGTGCCAGTAACAGGGGCTTCAAAAGAAAGGGAGAGGAATTAAGACAGCTTTACCCACCTCTCTGCCCACAAAGGAGTCACTCTTCTCGAAGATCAGTGCCAGGTACTGGTCCTTGTTCCACTGGAAGAAGGTGCGAACCTCCTCAGTGCTGCAAATAGAAGAGGATGTCAGCAGGTGCTTAGGCATTGACCAGATGCTCTGCCCTCCATCCCAAAAGGTGCTCAGCCCTCATCCCCTGGGATTTGGCAGGGCATGCCGGCATAGGTTCAGCCCCACTGAGTGGGTAATTCCTCCCCACTGAAGTTTCCAGCTCGATTTTTCTGCTCCAGTTCATAGAGCTTTGAGAAAACCCATCAGGGTCAGCCAAGGAGGCAGAAAACAAAGAACAGGCAGGGCTGGAGGGGGCTGCATACTTGCCCAGGGATAAAAACAGCACTGAACTTGAACCAGGATTTTTTTTTTTTTTTCAGCTAGCACACAGCAGTCCTAGCTCCTACATCTACAGGAGATGTAGAACCATGAGCCCAGCTCGACCACCACTTTGAGAAAGCCAAATATTCTCCCCTAGGACAGCGGAACAACCACCTACATGCAGCAGAGCCCAACAAATTTGTGCCGAATCAAGAAAACCCTTCCTGGGGGCAGGAAAAAGCTGCTAATGCCAGCAGCCTCACTTGGCACAGCATGGCACTGCCACGTCCCCAGCTCTGCTTGCTCTAATTAAGGCTGATGAGCAGGTTTGTTAGGAGATGCAACAACATGTCCTATTTCAACCAGGCCATGTAAATGGCTCTATCCTAGCCAGGTCATCTGCATCTCAAGGGCAACATGACTGTTCCATGCTCAGTTTTGGCTCAGGATTTTCCGAGAAACCTGCTCTCCATGGGATGGAGGCCACCAGAGCCACCCCCCCCCCATCACACTGTCCCTGCCTTGCTGGCTCCAGCGGAGGACAAGCGGGGGGCCAGGCGTCCTTGCTCTGCTCAAGGTTGGTGATGATGGCATGGCGCAGCTCCCTGACGGTGGCGATGGGATCTGTAGAATGACAGGATGCTGAGGGATCAGTCCTGGGGAAACTGGTCCCATGGGCTGAGCTGAGGGGAGCAGCTCCAAGCTGTACCCATCCTGGGCTCTCTGAGGTCTCAAAGCATGGAGGGGAGGGAGAGGGGGGCACAGCAGGGCCTTTTGCACCTGGGGCAAAAGGCCCCCCCTTGTTCTGATACTCACTGGTAATCCTTATCCCATCCTCTGCCTTCTTGCTAAAAGCTCTGAAGAACTGAAAGGCAACAAACAAAACACAATGGGAAACTGTAGCGAGAATGTTTGGAGAGGGACAGGGAGGCAGTGCAGCCCAGCAGGCAGAGGCTCCCTACAGACCAGCTCTGCCTCAGTCTTCCTATATCAGTAGAGCACACCAACTGACACCAGCCACTGCAGAGGGAATTCCTGTCCATGACCCCACCTTGTGGGACATCCCCAGAGGGAAGGGATGCAGGCATGGGCTGGGAGCCACGTCCAGCCAAGGACTGAGTGCTGGCAGGCAGCAGGGCAGGCTTCTCCAGGGGTCCCAGGGAGGCTGCCAGGGCCTCCCCGGTCCTGCAAACTGCTGTCTCCCTGATCTAAAGCTCTCACAAAGTGGCAAAAGGGGATTTTGTCCCACTCCTGGCCTCCAACAGCACCTGTGGTACAGCGAGAGCACGGGTTGCATCAGACAGCTGTTTGCTTTGCAGGCTGGGCTGTGAGCACAAGTTGTTTGCAAAAGGTGTTTGCCAGGGACAGGAGATGTGAAGCAAGTGACTTCTTGGTACTGCCACATCAGCAAGTCTCCCTGTCCCAGGGGATGTCTTTGTCAGTGTCCCACGGGCAGTGGGCACTCAGGCTGTAGGTTCTTTGTGAGACCTCAGGGAAGGCCTGGGGGACAAGCCAACCAGTCCCCCCAGACCTGACCCCACCTTGGAATGTCTGATGAAATCCTGACTCGCCTTCTTCTCTCTCAAGGCAATCCTGCCCTTCGCTGCCCACACCTGGAATGCCTCACCTTTGTTACTTGTGTTGGACAGAGGCTCTGTTTGCTGTGGAAAATGCTGTGATCTGGTGTATTGACACAGCTAAGGGGCTGGGCATGGGCCCAGGAGGAGGGACAGCACCTTGCCAGCAGCTGCAGAAGGCTTCTGCCTGAGCCCTGCACAAGCCTCCTGCAGCATCCCTGCACCTTCCTCTAAAACCTGTGCCTGCAACCACCCTCTGGCCCCAGCAGCATTTCCCAGTTTAGGTTTTGGACTCTACCCCATCCTAGGAGGGATATGGCCTCTACTGAAGCAGTGTTTTGGTTTTCCCTTCCTAGTTGCTACATCACCCAGCAGTTCTGCTGGCTGCAGTTACTATTTTGAAGAAGGACAAAACAGCTCCAGCCTGCAATGCCTCAAAGGAAATATTTGGGGGCAACAGTGCTGTCCATCTGATTGAGCAAGAGAGTGAAAGGCCAAAAGGCAAGGCACAGGGAAACCAGGCAGATGCCCATCATGCACAGCTCTTACCTTCAGCGTGGGGAAGCCAGTTATCCCAAACTCAGAGCAAACTTGCTGGTTGGCCTCATTGGCACAGTCGATGGCTGCCAGCATCACTGCAGGCCTCCACTCTGGGGAGAGAGGATGTGCCAGTACAGCTCAGCTCCTCCAAGACCCCCCAAAACCACCCTGGCTCCCTGAAACCACTGTAGGGATCTCATCAACACAGCTCCTCTCAGCTCCAAAATCTCACAGGAGACAAGCTGATGGCTGCCAAGTCACCAACACCCAAAGCTGTGGTCCCTGCTAGAGTTCCTCGCCCTACTTTTGGGGCAGCAGGAGCATGGTGAAAGCCGTGTGAGGCGGGACCAGGCTTTGAACGCCCTGCCCTCACCGGCACCTAAGCACAGGCAGCTCTGCCCGCGGCTGCCTGCCCGTCTGGTTCTGCCTGCCCAGTCTCTGCCTCAACGGGAAGAGGCGGCCAGGAGAAGGGAGGGATGGATAACTGCGGCTAGGAGAGAGAAACAAGGGCCACAGCTGATCTCATCCCAGGCCGAGGACACGGTTGATAACCAAGAGGGAACAACCTAAAAACAGTGGCTAAGCCCACCCAGCTGCTGAGCTTCCCTGGGGACGAGCAGTGAGTCCCTGGGGCAAAACAGAAAAGGGAGTGCACAGGCATTTCAAGAAGCCCGGAAACCAACAGCAAAACAGAGATAAAAGCTCTGAAATGGCTCCTTTTTAGTGAAAAGGACATGAGCTGGAGAATGTCCAGCCTCTCTTTCGAGTGGGTACAGGGAGGGACGTGGTGCTGCCACATGCATGGAGCCCAGAGGAGCCTGCCAGAGGTGGGGACTTGCTGGGACCGTCTCGTGTCGCAGGTGAGGCCGGGTGAGCTGCCCAGGCCGCACTGGCACAGGAAGGCTAGAGCCGAACCCCGCCGGCAGGAGCCAGGCACTCTCCTGAACTCATCGGCACGTGTTGCCTGTGGGTCACCCTGGCATCCTCCCCGTCCAGCGCACTCCTGCGAAAATCCACCCATGGGAACAGCAGCAAGGATGCCGAACGGGACGGGGGCGGCTTCCTCGCGCTGCCCCCGCCAGCATCCCATCCGCCATTCAGCTGTCGGAATGGGGAGCCCGGGGCGGTGAGGGGGTGTGCAATTTGAGAGGGGCCAGGAGAGCTGGCATTCTCCCGCAGGGCCTGGGGCACGCATCCCATTCCTCACATCCTGCCCCGCTGGGGAGCGCTGACAGCATTCTCCGGGAGGGACGGGGCAATCCGGTCGGTGCCCTGACTCACCCGGCAGGCACCGTGCTGCAGCAATTAGCGCAATAACAAGGGGAAGCCGTACGTGCCTCGGGATGCCGGAGGAGACAGGACAGACTCCGGCAGAGATCGAGGCGCAGCAGTGGGGTGTGGGGGTCCCCAGGAAGGGGTTGGGCACCGGCCAGGCGCCAAGGTCAAAGCCAGGAACAAACCAGATGGGATCAGCGTGCGGTGCCAGCGCACTGCCACACTTCCTGAGGGTACCGGGAAGGAGCGGGACTGAGGCTGAGCTTTTCTCAGCCAAAGGTGGCTCCAGGGATGCTGTCGAACAGGACCTGACATCACAGGGAGCCAGGGGGGCTGGGCCTGTCCACCAGGCCGACGCTCCGCGGTGGCTGGAGCAGGGATGGATACAGGGGGATTCAGGGGTGCTGATGGAGTGTAAGGCTGAGGGGACAGAGGGGTGGTGGTGGGGATGGTGCAGAGGGGATGCAGGGGTGCTGACGGGACCAAAGATGTGGGGCCAGGGATGCGTGGAGGATTTAAGAGACCTGATGGAGAGGAAAAGGAGGAGTATAGAACAAGGACGCAGGAGGAATTCAGGAGGGCTAATGGGGGAAGAGGAACACAGGGAGGATTTAGGTGTGCTGATAGGAGAACGGACAGGAATAAGGGGATGATTTGAGGGTGCTGAGGGGATGCGGGGGCAGAGACGCAGCAGATTTAGGAAGAGGACAGAGACAAGGACACAGGGGGAAAACCAAGGACAAGGACAGAAGGAGGGCTGGGGAGCACTGGTAGGGCGAGCAGGGATGCGGGATGCGGGATGCGGAGGGGGTGGGCCTCTGCTGAGCACAGCAGNGCCACGAGGGTCACCCCCCTCAGGGAGACAGCAGGTCGGCCAGCCCGCTGTCAGTCACCGGGCAACGCCTGCCAGGACACCCCCATGGAACACGAGCCGGGGAGACCTCACCCCAACGCTGCCGCAAGAAGTGAGAACTCCAAATCCATCTCCTCCACACACCACCCCCCCAAAAAAAAACCCCACCAAACAGCCACACCGGCAGCCCTCCAGCCTCCACAGCTCGGCCGTGACACCGCTCACGCACACCCGCGTCACTGCCCCGGCTGTTCCCGCTGCCCAGCGCCCCGGGGCAAGGCTGGACACCAGCACGGCCCCCAAATTCGTCACTCCACTGCCTCACCAGACGAAGGCAGGAGGCCCGCGGCACGGGGGGTGCCCGTGGCTGTGGAGGGCCGGTTGCTGTCTCGTTCCTCGGGGAGGCCATTAGCCATGCTGAGCTCCACATAAGTATTTTAGTCAGTCTCGCCCTGCTAGATAAACAAGCCTGCCAGAGCCCAGCCATGCCGTGGCAGCAGCGGGCAGGGACCTCAGCGCAGGGCACAGCCCAGGGTGTAGCTACAGAGGTCCCCAAGGTGGCCCAGCTGTGGGGACAGAGCCTGTGGGACACGACCCCCGTGGGGCTGCTGCCACGCTGCTTCTGTGGGTCCCAGGCTGATGCAGAAGATGGTTTGGTGCAGCCCCACCTGCTGTAATTGAAGGTTTAAGGGATTATCACACCTTGCTGTCCAACTGAGAAGGGAGAGGCACAGCCTAGCCTGTGCAGGGCTGCCCTGAAAAGTGGTACCTGGTTATTGCCAGAGACCTTGCTATGACTTGGTCTTTATCCAGGTGAAGAGTAAGACAAAAAAAATCTCTGTGCTTAGGGTTGCTTAGGGTTGCTACCACCACTGTGCTAAAGTCTGTATTTGAAGGGCTTGATTAGGTTATCATGATGAAGAAGAGGTGCTCAGCATGAGCATTATTACCAGCATCCTCCCCATCCAGCTCACCTTTCCCCTCCCAGGGAGGCCAAATTCTTTGAATCGTTTTTTAGATGCAAAAGCAGCATCTAACCCGAAGGCAGATGGGCAAAAGGCCACATCTTGGGGCTCCAGCTCCTTTTGAGGTGAGCCATGCCATTGCTCATCTGCTGAAGCCCTGGGGTGGGGATGCTCTAGCTTCCTGCTACTCAGGAACAGCCAGGGCTGCGGGCACTGACGATGATCTTGCCACCAGGCTGGCATGTCCCATCCATGCTACTGACCAGGGAACAGACTCCTCCTTCACCAGCAAGGTGTGGGGCTTTCCAAGCACGGATTTACCCAAATAGACTTTTTGTTTGTTTTGTTTCTTTTCCTTTAAATGCTGCTGCAAAGCAAGAGATGAAGCTTTTCTTCTGCCTCAGACTTGGAAGAACCCAATTTTCACTGAAGAATGGCCCAGAAAGCCAAAGATGAATCAGAGATTTTGAAACTACACATTTTAAGATGGATCTGAGACTAAGATTAAATTTAAAAATTCAAGAAGTGGGAGAAGCCTGGGGAAGTTTTGGAAATGCCCTCCTAGCCCTGCCTGCCTTTTGACCTCTCTTGCTTTGCACCCCCTTGCTGCTCGCAGAGCCAACAGGCAGCAAAGCACAGGGGCTGTGTGACCCTGGATTCCTGTCTGCTGAGCCCCCAGCCAGCCCTAAAGCCCCCCTTTAGACTCTCATGGCACATTTAGGAGCCTACCTGGCATCCAGCAAAGCCTTCAGAATCTACTGCCTTGGCAACCCTAACTTCAAAGAGATGTGCTTCACTCCCCTGTAGCAAGGCCACAGCCTAAGGACCCCTGCAGAGGTTCCCATGCTGCACAAGTCCCTGTGCAGCAGCTGAGCAGTGGCTTTAGCTTGTTAAACTCATCAGCTTTCCAATCTCCTTTTGCAGACTAGCAGCCAGCAGGGAATTTCCTTGAACTCAAAGAGGTGTGGGCAACACCAATAGGCTGAAAGCATCAAAGGCCATTAAGACCTCATAAAAATAATTTAAGCTCTGGGGAACTTGTTTCATTCACCCAAAGTGAATAATATGCAGAAACACAGGGCTACTCTGATGACCTCTATGCTGGGTTCGAGTGGAGAAGAGGAAAGAGCAGCTGTGTTTTTATGTATTCAGTCCTTGAAGTGCTGGAAAGGACTACTGAGAGCAGACTTAAGAAACTGGGGAAATGCTTTTACTGTCCACTATTAAAAGCAGGAATCTGGCTCCAAAACAGCAACAGCCCACAGCAGCCATGTAAGCTGACCCAGAAGCTTCTCACTTCCCTTTAGCTGTTAAGGGTCAGGGACAGGGAGATTCTGAAATGGACTTTCTTCCTTGAAAATTAAAGAACACGTTCCTACCTAATTGTGTGATTCCAGGAACTGACTCCAAGAAAAACACGCAATCAATGCAAGACTCATAGTACAATCACGGCAGCCCTGTCACCAGGCCTTGACATTTCAGACTACTGTTCAGGGAAGTCTGTGTCCACCTGCCCTGGGAGCTCCTCAGAAATACCAGCTGCAGAAGAGGCTTGACAGTTTTCCTCTCTCTTCAGCCTCCATGAGATGGACTGATGACCTCAGTGAAGCCCTCCTTGATTTGGAGTATAGCACTGCTTAAAGCATGGTCCAATAAAAGGAAAAAAAATATTTCCCCAATTAGCATCTCCAAAAAGCCTCAGAGTGCAAGAAAAAATTGTGCCACCTGACACCTCGCAGCTATGTGAATTCAGCTGGGACACTCCAGGTGGCATTTTTCCACTGGTGGCACCAGTCACACCTCCACTGAGACATAATTCTAGACAAGAGCTTTGGAAGCATCTATATGATATATTTGCCAGCTTCTGTGGCTTTGCTAAGGCAGGGAATAGTGCATAAAGGGGATACGAACCTCAACTGCTTCCTACACCCTTGCAGGGGCTCTGGCAGACTCACACCTATGAAGACCTGGAAAGCCCCTTGGTAGACCCCACTGGTAGCCAGGAATTGCTGACTACGTGAGACAGGCCTGGTCGGATACAGCTGATTTCTACCTTTGAAGCCCCACCAGCCTGTAATAACAACACACGTGAAAGAAAATCTGAGGTGCATTCTCAGGATGTGATGAATGTGTTCATGCAGTTTGTGTCTGCAGAGGCTACAGCAATACCAGCCCCTTTTTGCTATTCACCCTCTGCTGATTCATCCCTGCTTGAAAGGACAGCAGCGTCCCTTTTTGGAGGGACCTGGGGGGACTGGGAGGAACTGGTGCCATCTTTGGTATGTCTGGGGAGACATTTTCCCTGCACATTTAAGATCTACTTAAAGTCATAAATCATCACCATGACCCAGGATGCACAGAGCAGATGTTTTCCACTCCAGCTCATCTGCCCAGCTACTAGGAGCAGATGAGAGGAGGCCACACCACCCAGATTTGCCACATCATTATTTGGCAGCAGGTTTAATTGCAGCGCATGAAACTGAGAATACCACATGGATGACAACAAAGCACTCCTCTCTTGCTGTGGCAGTAGTCCTGCAATGTAAGCAAGGTATTACCTACCAAGGAGTGGTGTGCCCAGTCTTACAGCACTGGCTCTATCACCTCTGCAGAGCAGCCAAGCAGGACATGGACACTGCACCAGCCTCCTTGCTGAGCTCCCCAAGCCAAGCAACAAGAAGGGCTGGACTCCCTGCAGCCTCCTTTATTTTGCTGGAATAAAAGAAAATAAAATCTCTGGGACACTCCTCAGAACTGGCATTAATTCTACCTCCATCAAACTCACAAGGCCCTTGAGTCACAGTATCATAGAATGATTTGAGTGCCAAGGGATCATGTAGCTCTACTCTCTGCAATGAGCAGGGACACCTTTAACTACATCAGGTTGCTTAGACCAACCTGACCTTGAATGTGTACAGGCATGGGGCATTTCCCACTTCTCTGGATAACCTGTACCAGTATTTCGCAACCCTGATTGTAAAAAATTTCTTCCTTGTATCTGTCCAAAACTACTCTCTTTAAATGTAAAACCATGACTGCTTGTCCTTTTGCAACAGGCCCTGCTAAAAAGTCAGCCTAGATTTTCATGAGGAGGTGGCAGACAAGTCAGCCTGCAAGAGGAAGCCACCTGAAACCAACACTGTGGATAGGACACAGTCCAAGGGATATGGCAGGTCTTGCACAGGTAGATCAGAGGGCTAGAACACTGGGGTCAAGAGAAACTTTCAGAGCAGGAATAACCAGATCTCCTCTAGGCCATCCTCACACAGCACACTTGGCAGGCAAAAAAAGGCATCTTTGCCCCCAAAGTCCTGCTCCTGTCCAACCCTACCCCCTCCTGAGTTGAGCTGCTCTACCTTCCCCCCCCTAAACCGCTCTGTTATTTCTTCTCTCCAGATTTCTGCAGGATTCAGGAGTGATGGATGGGGTGGTGGATTTTGTTTGCTCCAATTTCCAAGCTTCGCAGTTTGCCTTTCCCTCCCCAATAGGACCAGCATCCCTGACAGTGCCGTGTTCTTTCAAACTCTATTACATCTCATCTGAATTCCTGCTTGCCATCAGCCTGTGCTCCAGGCTGGGTGCCAGCAGCCGGGCAGCCCTCCTTCCTCCTCCTCGTCCTCCTCTCCTTCCTGTGCTCTTGAAGAGCTGCCCGTGTTCAGGAGTTCCCCACCAGTTCCTTTTCTTCTGAGGACTACATTAATGAGAGCTCAGACATGGTGGAAGCCCTTGTGCTGGGCAGGGTGCAGTGACGTCTGGAGCAGAGTCAACATTTCAAGTGCTCCAGTGCTCTGCCAGGCATTTCAGGATGTGGGATGGCTGCGGATGACACAATCCAACTGGGAGCGGGTGGCACTTGGGAAGGGAGGCACCAAAACAGTCCCTTCATGAAGAAGACAGCTACCTGCCATTGCTCAACCCAGGAGTTTCAGAAGGTCCATGGGTGAAACAGCTGTCCAAGACACCTGCGCTCTGAGGGTTCTGGGAAGAGTTGCACAAACTCTGCTGTAGAAAGTCAGTGCAAAAGTGAAGCAACGTAGACTTGCAAATGAGGAAATAAGAGCTTTCATCAAGCTGATTACCAGACATCCCAGGCCAGGACAGGAGCAGCAACACAGCAGCTTGCTGTGTCACTCACCAGAGCATTGTGGCAGCGTTCCCACTGCTCGAGTGGCTTTAAAGGGAAGCCAGATTTTAGCCAGAGAGGATCAATTTTGTTCTTCAACGTGAAATACACCGTAAGCCCCTTCCAGGGATGGGTACTGACAGCTGCAAGTAGATCACTGCTTGAAAACACAGGACTTGCAGAGGAAAATCACTGTAGGGTGAAGAAAGCAGCAACCCCAATGCTCTCCTACTGCTCAGTAATGAGAGCACAGAGGCTGCAGCACAACTTTGTCTTGTCCCTTTGGACACCCAACAACTCACCACCATGCTTTGTCTGGTTCTGCCCAAGCTCAGAGGGCTGCAACATGCTTCTCCATCTGCATGAGGGTTGCGGAAGGCATTCCTGGCATACTTTTCTGAGGTCTACTCCTACTGCACGCTGGCACTGCTGGACTGCAGCAAAACCGCCTCCATAGTGGAAGTTCAATGCAAGTCTTCCACCAGGCTGAGGCACCTCTGCTAAGGAAAAGCAAAGAGCAAACAAGCTCTTAGTTTAAAGTCCTCGCAATGGTTTTGTTCACACAGGTCCTCCGTTTGATGCTTCTCCCAGAGCAGTGAGGAACCCTGCAAGCTGGAAAGATCAACATTGGGTTTTTTAGGTATTTGTAAGTAAGTGGAAAGCAAAGCCTTTTGTGTTGGGCTGTAATGGTGATTGATGGCACCAAAACACTGCAGAGGAACAGGAGCAGGAGGGCTATAAGCAGGAGGAGGCTTGATAAACACATTTGGTCTTACCCATTTCCCATTGCCACTTGTTTGTCACATGCCCACACATTTGTGGTTTGGCACCGCGACTGTTCAGCCATCCTCTTCCAGAGCTCCAGGACCTTCCATGTGTTAAATCAAGGTTGTTTGTTGTGGTTTGCCTTTTTTTTTTTTTTTTTTTTTTTTTTTTTTTTTTTTTTTTTTTTAAAGGAAACAGCAGAGGTTTCAGGGAACATTTGCCCATTTGCCTCCTCTGTGAAGAAGTGATTGGTGCTGGTAACAGCAGCTGTAACAATGCAGGAGCCTGGTCGAGGTACCCGAAACAAGGCTAAGGCTCTGAAGAAGTAAAAATAGCTTTCTCCCCCCACCTCTCTGAAATGTTTTAAACCATGATTTTTAAGAACATGATGTAAATAAACATGTGCAAGGTGTAATTTTTCTCCAGCAGATCATGCTGTGCACTTCTGTAACGATTACACAATGCTATTTGCTGGTTTTGCCTTTATCAACACGGAAATTCTGACAATGTTATGATTATAATTAATGCAACTCTAATTGGATTTGGTGGACTGTGACTGGCATTCCATGTACAGCATCAAACAGAAAGGGGAAGTACAAGGAACAAATCTCCAGGACACCTTCAGAACTAGCAGCCATTTAGATAATTATAAAGGTCCATTTTATAAAGAACCAGAAAACCAGATTAATTTATAAATCAGATTTATTTACAGATATTCTTCTCATAAAGTACATTTCACTTACCAAAGATATTTACACAGGTATAGACAGGGACCAACCTAGTTATTTTACAGTTCTTAATTAGAAAACAAAACAAAACAAAACAACAAAAACCTCAACATCCTTGGGTCTGTCTACTGTGCAAAGCTGCTCTGGATGTGAACGTGAGCTGAAACTGTCCCAAGAACCAAATAACCAGATTATTTACACAAACACAGTAAATGGGTTTCTTTTCAGCACCTCCACAACACAGTACACAAGGAGACGGAGACTCTGAAAAGGCAGATTTGCGAATGTATATCAAAAGGCTCTGCAAAGTCAAGGAAAAAAACAAGTAAATGCGGGTTAATTACAGTATTCCCCTTTCATCTGTATACATCTTTGCATTTAATGTTTAAATTACAAGTTCAATAGTTTGCTTTTCTCCACTTTAGTTGATTTGTAAACACTTCAGATGCACTAAATACCTTATAAGTTTTCTTGTAAGTTTCTCTGTAGGTTTTTTTCCTAATATTCTTAAGGTAGTAAAGGGATATGAAAGTTGGAACTGCACTCAGTTCCTCTCAGAATAGTCATGTAAAAGATCTCTATCACTGTGCTACTGAAGATCTTCTGCAGGTACACACTTTTTCAAGTATTGCAAAAAACTAAGGCCACTTTTGGAAGAAAGTGAACAAGATGGGATTTTGCAATCAAGAGACTGCAAGAGAAAGCAAGAAGCCTTTTCCAAAAGGCAGAAGTACGGATATCTCACAGCTTGGCTCAAGGAGCATCCTGCTGTGAGAGAGGTGCTCCTTCTCCACAAACCTGGGCTTTCCCACCTTGCACTGAGATCCTTCCCAAGAGGGAACTGCATCTTCCCAGTGATGACAGCCACTGCCCCAAACAGTTTACGGGGCTCAGAAAAATGTCTCAGCCTTGAATCTTCTAATGGTGTTGCACCAAGATAATATTTCTGGGTCTCAGTTATCTTGTTCTTATAATGGAAAGGTTAGGGAGAAGAGGAAATAAAAGAATTCAGCCTCTGTTCACAAGACTCCAGGCTTCCCCATACCTCCTCGTTACCAGTCATAATGCAGACATACCATTGCTTCATCATGGTAATCATCAGTCCACAAATAAGCAACTCAACACACCTGAGGTATTGAGAAGATAATTCACATACATTCAAGGGTTTTTTTAGGGTTGCTCCTATCAAAGATTGCTACCAAAAATAAATGGTCATCCTTGCAAATGAATAGAGCCACTTCCTAGACATAGCTTCCTTCTGCCCTAACAGCTGTAAAAATAGTTACTACTTCTATTGAGGGTACTCAACTAGTGCTATCCAAGCCAGCAAGACAACAGGCATATGATCTTCAGTGCTCCTCAACAGTATAATCTTCTCCCTGCTGGTGGACAGACCAGAAAAGCCACGCCAAACCCGCAGACCAATGGAAAAGCCACTACCCTCCTATAACCCACTTAATAAATTATCTGAAAATAAATAAAAACCATGGCAAACCCCATGCAGATAGTCAAGCACTGTACACTGCTCTCTTTGGTGAATACACTCTGTTCTCTAAGTTGTCCAAGTAATGGGTGGTTTGTTAGGTGAGTGAGGGAGGAAGCTGAGGGACTGAAGGCCGAATTTTTGCGAGGAAATGTTTTCCATTCCTGCATGTCTTCTGCCTGAGAAAATCCTGAGTATCTGTTATAAGGGAGCAGTTAGTGCTCCAGGAAGAGAAGAAATGCTACACGTAGAAGGAAAGTTGTCCATGGGCTCATTTTTCACACTTGACATTAGGCAGCCTTTATCTTGCTCCACTTTGGGTCTGAAGCAAATCACATAGGAAAAGCGGCAAAAATCCTTTACTTGAATACAGAAAGCAACATTATCTAATATCCCTGGACTGCCTGGCATCATAGTTGGTACCACATCATAGAAGAAAGATGAAAACCAGATTCACAGAGAAGGAAACTGAATGGGCTCTAGAAGAAACTGATGCACTCTGTTAGGGCTGCAGGACAAGAGGTATTATAACATTGTTCAGTATGTTGAGTCTTCACTTACGACTATGACCTGACCAAACTGTTTCTTGCCCAAATTACTCATATTTCTAAACAGAAGCTGATCATTGATAGGTGATAGTCATTCCAGCAAAGCAGCCAACAACCCAACTTAACCCAGCCCTTTCAGATCACAGGCTGAATATGTTAAAGCACCAGGCCACAATCACAGAGAACTGCTGACAGTTCTGGGGTACAAATGCAGTGGCACATTAACAGTCTTGAGTGCTCCAAAATGCAGCCTCAAGGAATGAGCTTGTTCCAAACAATAAATCCAGTGCAAGGTCCAGAGTGGCAACAGATCAAAATTCAGGTTCCTTAAATCAAATCTGAACTTCCTTTGAACTCCACGTGTGGGAAGTCCAGCAGCAGTGCTTGCAGGGTGGAGAGGACCTCAGGAGTCAGAAAGGTCCCTGACATAGTGGTCAGGCAGCTGTAAGTTGATTTTCAGCACTGTCAGACAAGCAACGATCTCCGTTTCTCATTTATCTGGTTCAGTACATCAATGGTGTCTCTGATTAAGGCCTCAAAGATCCCATCTGCCAATTGCATCTTTACACACAGTTCATCCTCATCATAGTTCACCCACTGAGCTTCTTCCTCATGAAGTTCCTGCACCTTGGAGGGTAGAAAGGAAAAGGCAAAACAAATGTTAGAATTCTGTGGCTCTAGGAGAACATCCCCTGCAAAGTTCCAGAAACTGCCCCAAACAGTGTGCATCTGCCAACAACATATCTGTCTTTTTGTGAGAGATTATAGGAAACGCTTGGAATAGCAAAATGAACATGGATCTGTTGGAACCAGGCTATTTCACTTTGTGAACGTTTTCTACCTTTGACTGTAGTCCATTTTAAAGGATTTCAAGTTCCTGCACAAGTTTTCATCTGACAGAACTCAGCTAACGGGCTATTCTTGCCAGCGGCAGAAGCTCCATTAAAAAAAAACCAAACGACCCTGATTACTCATTTGCAAGAGGCTGATTCCATGCAGCTTAAACTGCTAAGAAAACACTCAAAGGCCTTCAACAGGTGAAGGAAGAAAAGACCCTACTGCAGTTAAGTTTATTTGAGCAAGAAATGGAAAACCTAATGCAAATAACTAACTCCTGTGCTGGCTTGCATTGCATTACAACTCATCCACAGAGAATACTCCATGCTTCACTGGATTTCACAGCATTGTTACAAATGGAATTTTGATCCATTACAGCTAAAAAAAAAAATAAATTCAGAAAGTATTTATGTCCTTCCATTCTTGAATTGTTGACAAGCAAAGTCCTGTTTTACTGGTCACTGACAAGTTAATTTGTAACAGACGGAAATACATAATTCCATTCAGCAAATCAAGTCTTAACAAGAGCTCTCCAAACTGAACATACCCAACTGAACTTTAAAAGAAATTTTCTTAGTGACCATTTCAGTATGACAGATACATCCTAACAAAGCTCAGAATTTTGAGAAAGGAAAAAGTGGATGCAACCATCATTGATATTTAAAGGGACAGAGAAAACTTGCTAAAAGCTCCTTCTCTCCTCAGCTTCAGCAGAAAGCTCATCTGACTGTTAATCCTGTAACACTGAACTAAAAATACTTTTACGTTGTCCACACAGATGAGTGGGCCAGGCATTGAGACACTACCAAAACAAGGTTAAAACATACTGCAAATCCACTAATGCAACACCAATGTGTGCTCACTGCTGCAGGGTTTGTAGCCATTCATAAGGCTTTGGTTACAAGTGTGGTTTGTGTCTGAATGAGACTTCTGAACTCTCCCTCAAGAAGCAGCTTGCTGCCTGCAAATGGTATGTGCTAGTTGTAAATTTATAATTTATAAACCCTGGACAAAACAACAGCAGCATGTCCCAAATCCTCCCATCAATTAAGAGGTGTAAGATAGAAGCACCAGTTTGGAGGCTGATCATCTGTTGTGTGTCCGCATCACAGATTATTTAGATGAGAAAAAGTGAGAGACAGAGGTCATGTAAGACCACAAGGTAGTATTCCCAAAAAGCAGAAGTGGTCTGGGAAAGAAAACAAGAGCCCCAAAGGGAGAAAGTAAAGATCCTGAAAATGGGGGAAGATCCTGGAGATGAAGAAGGTGGGTGGAGACAGATGCTGGGGAATGACCAGGGACCTTGACCAGTGACATCCAAGGCTGGTAACCATGAGAAGCTGCATGATACCAACTGATGCAATTTTTAGCTCAGGCCTCCCAGGCCAGCAGTACCCTACTGCTGGGAAGCAAAGTTGAGACCTTGTGAATGTTAACAATGGGATGAGGGAAAGCAAGCGAGTAAAATAATTATGCAGGTTAAAAGTTCTGATCTCTCTGTCCCTTAAGCAAACCCCAATATCTACATCAAGCTGCTATTTATTTATTCCATGTCACCTGCAACAATGTGATGGGGCAGTTCCTTTACTATGCATCCCAGGATGGAAAAAAAGATACATGGGGTAAAGAAACACAAGTAAGCTGGAGAGGACAAGGTAACATGACCGAGGCAGAGAAAGGCTGGATGTCAAACAGCAGCAGAAAGATCAAGGAAGAAAAACAGTATCGGTGATTAATTTTATCTTGCCTCTATCACTCCCTCCTTTCTCAGAGGCACAGTGTGCAATTTCCGTTAGCATCAGGAAGATGCTAAGATCCTCAAGCATACTTTTGAAAAACTAAGAGAATGTGCAATCTACAGCTGCAGGCAAGTCTCATTTATATTGTATTTGGAACACATGTGGGACCTCTCATGCTGCTCTGCAGCCCTAACTGCAGACATCTGAGCCAAGGCAGTTGTGACTGCTTCACCTGGGAAATGTCTGATCCATTTGTTGCATTATTACAAACTACCTCTAAGCAAAGGAGACAACTTGCTTATATTTAGCAGTGGCTTTCATGGAAGTGGCTTTGCACTGTCTTCAGTATATGCACAGCATTTAAGTTCTCGCACATTCTCCTAAGTAAAACTACACATATTTGATACCAGGAAGTGAGCTCTCTATACCAGAAAGAAACTGCATTTGGGCAATGTCAGGAGGGAAAAAAAAAAAAAAAATTAACAAAATTTAATTCCATCCTATAGGAAAAGATAAATAGTGACACAATGCAGAAAGCTGTGTAGTATGTTTTTTGTGTACTTGGTTTCTTTGCTTTTTTTGTTGTTTTTTTCTTTTCTTAAACACTTCTAAAAAGAAGGAAGCATGCACACAAAAGAAATCAAGAGATGATGAGGTAGGCATGAATCTGCTGGTCATGTAATAAATGCCCCAGTACCCAAACTCCAATACTTAAAACAATATGGTCTGAAGGAAACCTTAGAAAAGTAAATTAGAAAGTTTCAGTTTCTGAAGGTTGTATCTGCAAACTACATGTACCTGCAAAATAAACTACATTTAAGGAGTCACTAGGTAACTTGGAAACTGAAAAGTACGAAAATCCAGAACAAAACTGCTGCCTTGGAAGAACGCCAGCAGAAGGAGGGCAGGCAGGTGCATCCTTACAGCCCTTCACTCTCAGAGTGCCTGTAAATATTAAGATGATTGACTGTGCATACAAGTAGGCTTTGAGTCTGTTTTCACTGTTGCACTCCTCATGGGTTTGGACCTTAGGTGCCGCAGAAGCCAGCTTTCCAGTTCGGCCAGCTTTGAACAGCTTTGCTTTGTTGCAGAGTTCAAAACCACACAGGGAGAAACAGTCTAGCTGTTAAGTCAACAGGTCAGAAGATCAAGCACTTTTCAGCACTCTGTTGGCAGGCTTCTCAGGTGTGAAAACTGAACGTGGAGGTTAGGAAGCATCATGTGAGCTTTGCTTTCTCCAGCTCCAGATAAAAGGGGTGGGGATGGCAGGGAGAGCAATAGCAGAGCTTGTGCAAACAGATCAGCACAAGAGTTTTGGCTGAAGACCCAAGCGGGAAAAAAAAAAGCAATGGAAACAGCCTATTGTTAGCAGCTGAACTTAAATGAGGAGACACGAGGGCTCTTGCTGTAGTTTAAAACAGGTGCAGGCAGCTCTGATCTACCAAAAGGCAGCACCAAAATAGGAGACATTTGCAGTTCTCCCATAGAGCACAGCTAGTGTACACATAATAAAGGTGGTGACATGTGAAGAAGAAAGCAAACACCTAAACATTCCTTCAGCTTGATTTTAAACGAAGCAGCTTTTCACAAATGCTTCCTGAGGACAGACATACCTGATCAAAGTTAATAATGCTGCAAAAAACAGAAGAGGCAGATGGGTTTTTTGTCACTGGCAGACAAACATAGCTAACTATTTTGGTACCAGAGCTGGGAAAGCACAGACAAAAGTGAAAATGCAACTAAAGATGCAGAGACTGGAAGAAGTAGCAAAGATCATAGCAGAGCAAGGAGGTGAAGGATAATCCAATTATTTCTCCCCTTAGATCCCAGCAAGTCTAATGGCTGGCAAGTCAGCCACAGCACCCAGCATCATCAGAGAGCACTAGTGAAGCCCAGGCTGCTTCTACAGCTATGTGATTTCCCAGAAAGCCTGAACCTTTGGTGGAGACAAGAACCAGCAGACACTTCCAGAGATAATCAGGAAGAGATTAAGCTGGACAGAATAGTTTGGCACTTGCTTCTGTGCCTTCAGAGGAAATGAAAGCAAACAGTCCTGGATTCTGCTTTTAGAGCCACCTGACCACCCAAGGCAGATGATGCCACTATTTGAAAGTCATTACTAATATGCTGGAGGAGGTGGCACACTTTCCTCTGTCTCAAAAACCCACTCACCCTTAGACATGCCTGCCTCCTGGGTCAGACAGCATTGGATAGTCAGATGTGTTCAAACTTCTCAAAGTCACTAAAAATACATAGTTGTTTCATAGAAAAATACCAAAGGATGTTATTGTTTCAAGGTTAGTTTTACTTGGAGGGGAAATGAACAAAGTGGGAAGGACCTGTGCTCAAAGTTTAACTGCAAACAGCAGAAGACTAAGAACACTTGCCTGCACTTTAAAAAGATGATAGTTTTATTTTAAACATTTTGTCTTTACAAGCTGCAAAAGAATGTGGAGAATCAAACATCTCATATATGCACTCACAAGACTTCCCCTGTGCAAGAGGTGTGTGTCGGCTAAATCTTTGAGAACGCAAAGTATTTTCAATTGTGATTTCTGAAGGAGCATCCACAGCACCTAAACCTACAAAAAAAGCCTTGGTTTCTCTTTCAGAAAATCGCTGTGTTGTACTACTTGAATATACTTTAAATAAAATTTGAAAAAACCTAAAATAACCTCTCAGTTTAGCACTACACTGTGAGCTGCTAGCGGACAGACAGCAGAACCTCACAGACCTGGATAGCCACTTATAACTCCGGATTTGCATTTCCACATAACTCATGATCTTAAGCACAAGTTGGAGGCTGACTAGGAAAGAAAGAAAAAAATATCTAGATACCTTTTTTTTTTTAAACAGAGGTTTTAATAAAACAAGGTAAGAGAACTTTTTGGTTAGAAAAGTTATAGTTTTTGGTTAGAAGTTTCTCTGATAGTGTTCTCACATTATAGTAAAAATTTGTTACTAGTGCCACTGAGACTATTGTATTCCTAAAGCATGGCATGCTGAGTTATTCCCAGTCTCCAGCTAAAATTTTATTACCATATTCTTTTGAGAACAAAATAAAATTAAAGACATTACTTATTAAGCCAAGCTTGTCAGAGCTCCATTAATCATTGATGTCAGGGGCTGCACGTAAATCACAGACCAGATTGTCTGAACATCAGACTTATTCCACCTAAAGCACTTTGGATGCCTTCAACTAGGACAATTTCTTCCTAGTCAGGAATCTTTATTTCCAGGTAGGGCTCAAAGAAACTTGTAAATTGGTACACAAGCATGGTTGTTATACCATTAGTTCTCTAAGGGATCTAAACCTAAGACTTTTTTGTGCATGCTTTAACAAACTCCATTTCCCAGAATTAAGAATACCAGAATATGGATGTCTCATACATAGATACTCACTCTATTTATATACAATAAAAATGAACCCCCCAGGAAAAAGCCTGTATTGGAAACCTTCCACTGATGGGCAATTAAAAGACCACACTACCCATGACTCTAAGTTACTTAGATGGGCTCAATTTCAGGTATAATTAAGTGAAGCACAGTGTTAATGACGACTCATACTCCCAAGCATAACGTTCACCGTCATCATAGCCCATAAAGATGTTAAACATCCTGCAATACAAACCGATAGGTAACTTTCAAAAACTAGTACATAGCCAGACATGCTCTATCTTACACAGTTTTAACACTGAACTCTCTCTCTCCCAGTGGCAGCTGCATCCAGTGCTTCAAGGACAACTGCAGGAGCAGGAGTCCTGCTTGATGTTTAGCTTTGCGGAAATGGTTACCTGTCCTTGGGATTATCATAGCCCATACTGCCCCTTCAAAGTCTTTGCTGTTCTAACCAAACAACTTCTGCAACCTTTTAGTTGAACCTGGTTAGGAGTCTGGTCTATTAAGTTCTTAGTATCACAGCCTGTGGCTAAGTAATATAACTTCAAAATAAACGAATTAAAATCTAAGTAAGAAGAAAAATTATTTTCTCCCCAAAGGCAAAGTTTGACCTCCTTTGAGTCAAACACTTCACTGTTTTCTTCTGTTAAATTCATGTTTTAAACTTTTGGGAGTGGTCAAATTTATACACCAGTCAAATCAGTAGGCATCAACATAGAACTCACTCAAATCGCTTTACTCCACTGGCACTAGACCTTGATTTTTGTCAATAGGGTGCTCTCTAAATACTTTCTATCACACCTTGTAGTCTCTAAACACCATAAACAAATGCTGAAAAATACAATCATATGCCACACTAATTTAGTCCAGCAGACAGCATCTGACATGATTGCATATTTTTTTCCACTGACCAGTATGTGATCCACTCGGTCTCGTTTCTTCCGCCCAAATTTAATCATTTTCTGCCAGTCTGTTTTATGATTAGGTTCCTTCTTCAGGCTGAACAACTTCAGTACTTCAGCTGCAATGAAGCTCTATGAAACATTAAGGTGAGATTTATCACATTTGTGCTAAGAAACGAAATGTATGCATAAAGTTCCTACCCTAAAAAAAAAAAAAAAAATCACATTACAGAATGCCTAACACCTGTTCAGCTAAGCGATGCACAGTGTCTGCAAGAAAGCTACAGCAAAAGCCTTTGAGGCAGCATTACACAGGCAGAACAATCACTAAATTCGCAAGTGGGGAAAAAAATTACACCCAACTGCTGTAACAATCTTGAGATAAGAACCTTTCAATTAAACAGTACAACAAGCTGCCAAGATTATGGCAATTCATAATGGGAAGATAGTAAAGAAAAGCAGTGTGGGAATGTGGTGTCCTTGTCCTGTGCCCCTGCTCTTTCCTGCTACACACTTTAAAAAGTCTTCTCAACTAACAGAGTAATCTACATACCGAAGAGTTTCTTTTCAAAAACAGTGAACAGTTTCTGTTACTAAACAGTGTACTTTCTAAACAGTTAACATGCTGTATCTACAGCAGGTTAATCAAAATACAGACACAAAAAAACCCAAACAAAGATTAATGTTTAAAAGCAAGCAGTACCAGCCAAAAGGACAGAGAGGCAAATCTGTTGAGTAAAAAAGAACCAACTTTACAAACTGCCTTTCAGGTCTGTAATCTCATTTCTCAACTCCTCTCTTGCTTGGACATGCCTGTGTGTGTCTTTTAACACTCAGGCAAATGTCAGTGCAGTATTTTTCATCTCACTCTCTCTGCATGACAAAGATTTCTTCCCACCTTGATTTCACCTAGGTCATTTGGATCTTTCACACGGCGAAAATAAGTAGATGAGATCCTACATGGTTTCATCCAAATGGGCTGATTTAGGTTAGGGTCCTCAGCAAAGATTTCCCCAAAGATCTCTCTTGTTAAATCAAAGACAACCTTTAACAAAGAAAGAAGTAAAAGTTAAGGCTACTGTTGTTCATGGTAAACATTCAAAAGGCAAGAACAAAATGCTTGAAGACACTACCTTTTTATAAAGGTGCGTGTTTATCCTATCTGTGTCCTGCTCTTTGAGGGTACTACTAAGATTGGTTTGAAGGCTGAAGCTTTGAAGCTCACGACCCAGCTCTTTCAGTTTCCAGAGTTCCTCAACTGATGCATGCACCATACTTTCCACCTCCACCGCAGTGTGAGGGACTGCCAAAGGCTCCTCACATGGCTTTACTGGCACTTTCTGCAGTTCTACCTTGGGCAGCACCACTGGTTCCTCAGCTTGCTTCTGCTGGACCTTATGGGAACTCAGGCCATAGTCATCATCAAACCAGTCTTGATCATCCACCAGAACACTCAGGAATTCCCGATTGAGCTCCAGCTCTGCCAGTCTTTTGGCAAGCTCTTCCTGACCACTGGCACCAAACACTGGACTCTCCTGTGAATTAAGAGTCACAGAATAAATATGAAAGTGGTGTTACATTGTTGTGTAACAACTTACATTTTCAAATGTTCCACTGATGCAACTGGCAACCTATTCACAAATGCTCAGAAAAATAATAAACAGCCCACGGTAAAATCAGAAATATTTTCATTCAAATACCTGGGGTTTCTACCACTCATGATGGCTGCTTTCAGAGTGTTCCTAAAGGGATTAAAAGATGGTATATCTGGCCCACTGCTTGTCCTCATGTTTAACTGTTTATGAAAAACAGTTTAAAAACTGTTTTAAAACTGGTAACGCGACAAACAACTTTTCACTTCACTTACCAGCAGCCTTCAATCCAAACCAACAGCCCAAAAGCTTTGAGCAAGTGATGGCTGCTTTAGTGAATGAGCAGCAGTCACACTATTTTTCACTTTCATGTGCTGAAATATGTCTTTCAGCCTGCAGGGCTACCAAAACAAACTGTGAACTGGGACACACAGGAACACATATGTAAAATACATGCAGACAGGCAATGTCCACATAACCAAACAGAACCTGAGACAAAACAAAATGGTGCCACACAGATGCACTCATCAAAGGACAAATCAGCTCCTAAAATCAGCACAAGATGTCTGTTACTCACTGGTCTGGGACACATGTCTGGAGAGGAAAGTTCTCTTTCATCTTCCAAGTCAGAACTTAGAAAAAAGGTCTCCAGTCTGTCTGGAAGCTGCTTTTCTACCTGCTGGGATGGGGTACTGGATTCCTCCTTCACATCACAGAGCTCCTGGTTGCTGAGCTGGATTTTCTCATTCCTGACCTTCTTTATTTGCTGTAACTGACTGACCGTATCCTTCACAAAGTCTCTGAGCAGACTGTCTGTCAGCAAACTGAGCCTTTCCAGCTGGTCTTTTGACTTTTCTTCCTCGCTAAGTGGTAGTCTAAGCTGGGCTTCTAACTGGTTCTTTTCTTTTGTTAGCAAATCCAGAAGCGGAGTTGTAGACTTCTCCACAACTCCAGGAGAGAGATCATCTAACTTTTCAGCACACTCTTCCCCCAGTGTTTTCTGTCTCTCCAGTTTCTCAGATTTCCTACTGTCATCCAACTGAACAGTGGAAGTCTCACCCACAGCACCAGAAATGAGAGGAGCAAGGCTGATCTCCTCTTTTACGACATGCTTCAGATAATCCACCACTGACTTTTCTTGGGCAAATGATTCAATAGTTATAGAAATTTCCTTCATGTTGTTTCCTTTAGAAGACAACTGCTCATCAAGCCTTTCCCCAGCTATGGCTTCTGAAACAGCTGTGTCTCCAGGAGTTTTATCCTGGGAATAGTTGTCTGTTGCATCTCTTCTCTGGCTTTCATCCTTTTTGCCAGGTTTGGAACTCCCTCTGTCTTTCTGCTCAGCTTTGTACTGCTTCTCCAGTCTATTGTTGAAGAATGAGTCTTCACCTTTTTTTGTGTCTAAATGGCTATCAATACTTTCCAGAATATGGGAGATTTTTTGAGGAGAAACAAAAATACCATGCTTTTCTCTGCAATCAAAATACTTAATACCAACGTAAGTTCCATTATTAGTCCCTTCAGGTTTATCCAGCTCCACACCGGCCAAAAGCCCTTTGGCAAATTGAGTCAGACCTTTGAATCGCAATGTTCCAGGCTGGATTTTATTCACAAGTACTCTATCACCAATGTTAAAATTTGGCAAATTTTCTTTTTCTTCAGTGACTGAGACAGGGCACCACAGTGGTGATTCAGCAGGGGACTGTTCTTGGTCCACATCTCTGCGTTCAGTGTTTTTTGTAAGTTCTGTTGGGGATTTTAATTCCAATAATCTCTCTGAATGCATGCTGCCAGAGAGAGAGAGAGACCTATCACTGAGGTGTTCACTGATTTCACTATCACTGCCAGGGCTGGTGGATCTACTGCTGGTTTGCATGTGCTGTGAGTTCTCTGCAAGTGACTGAGCATCCCCGTTAGAGGAGGGAAGAGATGCTTCAAAGTCATCTTTGTAATGTTCCTCAGGAAGCGATTCTTCAACTGATGTTTGTTCTCCAGAGGAGTATCCCTCAAAGTCTTCAAGGTATGATGGCTCTTTTTTACTAGAGAGTTCTGAAAGCAGATCATCTTTCTCCTCTGCTGATTTACTCAATTTGTGAGAAGAGACTTCCACACCAGGGCCTGTTACAGCATCTTTATCTGCCAGTCTCTGTTCCAAGATTTCTTCTGTACCATGAAGACCTTCCAAAGTCAAATCAAAGAGTTCCTTCTGAGTGTATTTGTTTCCAGAATGGAGGACTTCCTTTGGAAGTTGGTCCAGTGAGCTCTCCTGCTCTTTATCTAATGTCAACAAGACATCAGAACTCTCCAAAGGCTTAATATGAGAACTTTCAATCTTGTATTGCTCTGATGTTATGTATTCCAAATCTTCCTGTATCTCAGATTTATGACTGAAGGAGGCCTCATCACTGGATGCATTTACCACACTGATCACTGACACATGGGCTACCCTGCTAACGTCTTTCACATCTTTGAGAACAGATGATGAGGGTAAATTATCTAAGGAGTCACCAGATCCTGCTGTGGAATTCTTTGGTGACCTTAAAATCAAGGCAGATACTCCATAAGGTTCTCCTGCATGAAAATCTGTCACAGCCACCTTCTGGAAGTGCAAAGACACAGATCTCTCAGTTCCTGATGACACAGCATCTTGAAGGAAAATGAAAAGTGAATTAAGCAGATTGCATAAGCCTGCATTTTTTAACTGAAAAATGCAACTATAGACAACAACATTAATATCAAGGTTTCTATGCTAAAGTAAGATACAAACGGGTGCCTTGAAAACATATTTCTAGTTGTCCTGTGAACATGAGCAACGTTTTTTCAGTTCCAGGGCTCTAACACTTTCTGATTCTGCTCCTTATACCAGTATTTTGTAATACCAGACAATACTGAGCTCAAAGTAAGTTCTCAGTTATTAGTCTGCAAGCTGAAAAACAACCCAGATTAGAATGACAATGGTAATGATTAGATAATGATCATAAGCAAAACATTGAAAAGTATCTGAAAAACACTATTACAAATTTCTTCACTCTTTTTTGTTTCCTTACATTGCTCAATAAAGGAATAATAAACAAAAGAAAGAAAAAAGTCTGTCACCTAATTGCAGTTTCACACAAATCTCAGAAAGAGATACTGAACATGCACTTAAGCAGCAAAAGAGGCCTACTAAACAAAAATATTCAACAACATAGCTTGATCATTATGATATTACGAAGCTTGCATCCTCTCTTAAAACTTCTTCTTGAATCACAAAGGAATAGATTAAATAATTTTAACAGAATTTTAAAGAATTTTAACTTCATCTGTAGTACAGATTCTTCCAGTAAGATACCTGCATGCTCTGAAATGGATTCCAAAGATGCTCTGGATCGCTCTGATTCAGCCAGTGATTTCCAGTTTTTAGCTGTCTCTGGCCTGAATTTGAAAAATCAAATTGCATGAATCATGGTTACACCAGAGTGTGCTGGTTTGTGTTGTTTTTTATTAAATAGATAAAAATGGAAATACAAGTATCTATAGTTATAATACCACACCAATGACAACATAAACAGTTTGCTTTGTCAACATACTGTGACCTTAGAAAACAGAAATGGGGATAGATAGAGAGGAGGGTTTGATGTGTCCTGGAAAGCCATTTTCAAGACTAATCAAACTTCAGGGCTTTGTGCATCCAGAAAAAAAAAAGAAAATACTTTTTTTTTACTTGAAGCCACTAAAATTGCACCACCTGTTATAAAAGATGAAATGCCTAAAAACTACATTAGGAAGTGCAGGAATCAGCTGAATTTCGTACCTTTTAAAACTCAAGATCTAAGCCAGATTTAAGTTGCAAAGACGAATGGCTTGCCTAGCACAGTGTGGCAAGCATAATGAGTAACCAAAACAGTAAAAAATTTCTTCAGCTCTGCAGTTCACACAACCATTTGGCACAATGCTTGTTCAACTGAAAATTATTTTTCAGGAAGAACTTGAAAATAGGATCTGAAAGGCTGGGCAGGACAAAAGTGATCCGTTTACAATTACAGGGACAGTACACATCGTATCTGTTTTGGGTCAGATGAGACGAGCAAATGGGTCAGCAGACCACTGCCACCATCCATTGCTTTGAGGAAGAGCAGTTACCAGCTCTCCTTGCACTCATGGTTTATGCTAACACAGCATTCACTGCAGTTTCACCTCTTACCTATGGAGTGGTGGTGCCTTGATCTTCAGTTTTTCAGGAGCAGCTAAGGATGGAGTTTTAATCTGAGGTTTGGCTGTGGGTGATGCCTCCAGGTCTTGGCTCAGCTCTGCTTCAGTCTTCTTGATAAACTCATCATATGACTGCACATGAAAAACAGTTACAGCTGTCTGCTAAACCGTAACAACAATTCAGCAATCAAAACATACTTAATGAATAAAGACTATACTCAGTTTCTCTGTAAAGCAATCTCTTTAACTTCCTAAAGGCTGAGAGAGCTGGGACTCTGTTAGCCTGAAGAAGAGAAGACTGAGGGGAGACCTTATTAATATCTACACATATCTAAAGAGTAAGTGCAAGGAAGATGGAGCCAGACTTTTCTCAGTAGTTCCCAGTGACAGGACAAGGGGCAACAGGCACAAGCTAGAACATAGTAAGTTCCATTTAAAGGTAAGAAAGACTCTGAGGGTGACAAGGCACTGGTACAGGCTGTCCAGGGAGGCTGTGGAGTCCCATTCTCTGGCGATATTAAAAAACTGCCTGGATGCAGTCCTGTACCATGTGGTCTAGGTGATCCTACCTTAGTGGGAGAGTTGGACTGGATGATCTCTAGAGGTCCCTTCCAACTCTGATAATTCTGTGATTCTGTGCTCTACAGTTGTGAGTCCTAGCAATTTTAATATTTCACTTCCAAAAAAACAAATTCCATGAGCATCTCTCTTTAATGCAAGCCAGGATAATAATATGAATAAACATCCATAAGCCCCCTGAACATTGCTAGTAACCCAATTAAGATAAAAAATTTAAAAGGGAATGGCATTTTTGCCTCAAGACTGTGGTTCATTACTGAAAAGTTAAATAGCCAGATCGCACCTCTGTGCCAATCTGTCTTTCACAGCTGTTGATACAACATTCTGCCAACAACACCCATATTATGACTTCTTCAAGACTAACAATCCTTTACTTCACCCTTAATCCTACTATTTCTAACCTCCAGTTGTTTGATCAAACTGGCTTCCTGGGCCTTCAGTCTCTCCTTTTGTCTCCTTTTCTGCTCCTTTTTCAGCTGGTAAGCCACAGACTTCCTTTTCCGTAGTTCATCCTTCAGGGCCCTGATCCGTCCTTCAATGTCACTTTGATCAGATGTGGTTTCTGAAAAAAAATGTAGGTTTAGTCTCTGTAAGCTTGCATCTCAGAAAACAGTTCTGTGCAAAGTTATGTAGTAAATATAAGCAAAATATCAAAAAACAATGTCAACATGTTACCCTTAACACAATAAGACTCATGAAGGAGGATCTCAGATTCGCAACATGACTGCATAACATACAATGAAGTGTAGCATTTTATTTAAATTAAGAGAAGAAAGCCTCTGATACATATGATAACTTGTTACCAAACATTTATGCTGCTACCTCATCAACTGCTTATCATCATGTCAGATGTTGCAAAATGTAATTTTGACATATTTAAAAAAATAACTGAAAGATATATACTGAAAATATATCTGAAATATTTTTTACTATCACAATATACAGTTTCAAGCTATACGGTACATTTCATTGATGAGAATTTCATTTGATTCCAAAACCACTTTAGGTTTCTGGCCAGCTTACATTTCCTGATACCCATACTAAATAGATCTATTCAACAGACAACTGACTGGTCAACGGTTGGAAGGAAAGTTAATGTAAGCAATGAAGAGAATTTTCACTGTTGTCAGGTCTCAGGATGATGATTTACTCAGGGTGAACAGGAACAGAGCTGAGCTTAGGCATGTGGTGGACTATTCAGTAATACCTTATACAAAACAGCTTGGCATATCTTCTCTTAGGTTCAATTGTACAGAATTTCCTGCAATGCCATCACTGACTGCAGCTATTTTCTACCTGAACAAATTTTTTTTTAACCATTATCCTTCCAAATTTTAATAAGATCTCCATTCTTCTCCATCCCCAGAGCTCCCTGTAACCTGATGTTTCAGTTCTTCTGATGAGGTTCTACCTCTTTTCTCTTCAGACACTGCCCCCAGATACTCAGATCCACTCTATGTATGATAACCCCATTTTACCAGTAACTCTGGTATTTTTGTTATTTATGCTATAGCAATCTCTTAGTCTCTCTATAGAAAGACTGCCTCAGTGTCTCATTACTTTTCATTTTCCACCCACCTGAATACGTCTACTTGTTCCCTGCTTTAAACCAACATAATGCAAAACAGTATCGTTGGGTTCAGACTGGTGCTGCTAAAATTAAGCATCAAAAACTCTTCAAAATACTTTTCTGACATCATAGCCTCACCAGAGCTCCTCCCTGTAGCTGATGGACCCCTTCCTCTTCTATACCAACAACTGCAGCTCCTAGGAGAAGTATCTTGGCTGATTTGCTTTTTTAATGCTCAATATTAACTATAATGTCTTCTGGACCAAAAGGTTTGGATGCTCATAAACATCAATTACTTTACCGAACATCCTAGAAAGTAACCTGCCATCATTTGGTCAGCCACCAACAAGCGCAGGACATTTTGTTATTTAATCTAATTTCTCAATACAACAAACCACCATAAAGAAGGATTCCATCATCAATAGCTAGTAAATACAACCAAGCCACTGTCTTCTTTCTCCATTAATAACTACAGTTAAACATTTAGAGTATTAGAAAATAATCAGCACAAAAAGAATGGAATTGCATTTGCTAATCAGAAGTACCTTATGATGCCACTGCAATTAACAACTCCTCCCGAACAGTAAGTGACCATGATATAATTACAGCTTTTCTAGATCAACTCATAGAGGAACGATCTCCACATGCTTTCATCTTCGACTAACTTGTCTACACATGCATTTGACTGACATAGGAATGACTTCATTGCTACTCAGCAGCTTGGAAGATTTGTCTCTGTACAATGGAATGATTTATTGTGGAACCAGCACCATCCTGATAGACTTCCTGCCTCTTATAACTTCAGCATTTGAAATAAAAGCTTGCAAATACCTTAATTTAAAAAAACATTTTCACGATCACTGTTGCCTGCTCTACTTTTCACAATGGCTTCCCCCCTATGCGGTTTTTCAATCAGAACTTGAAAATAAGTTAAGTTGCTGAATGCTTCACTGTGTTGCAAACTGCCCTCCAGACAGAATCCCAGTGCAAATATCTAGGTATAATGCATTAATTTATCTATCCATCAGAATACCTGACTCAAAATTACTGTGCTTATATTGCACTTTTAAGATGCATTAAGGAAAAAACCTCACAACATAAAAGATTATGTCCTCTACATTAAGCACCACGAAGACTGGATGTATGTGCACACCAGTATCTTATCCATCAACAACAGCCAGCACATATGATAGAACCACCTAATTCTTTTTCCACTAAAGACTTACTGTTCATTCAGGGAATTAAAAAAAAACAACAAACCAAACAAAAAAAACAAGCAGGAAAACGTTCTCTCATTTGCTAAAAAGTGTTTTATGATGCTGTATCAACAGCACTGTGGAATAAAAGATGCTTTTAGAGACTAAAAGCATAGAAAGGTTCAAAACAGACTTCACAGATGAACAGAGTTGGTGAAGGTGACCCACTGAATGGTGGCTCAGGAAGCCCTGCAAACCCCATGACTAATGGACTGAGAGCACACCAGGGAAAGGATTGCTCTGTATCAGTTCACTTCTAATGTATTGGTACCCAGATTGGATACTGCTAAAGAGTTCATATAGTACATCTTGTATTTTATATCTCAAATTGCAACCCTAGGTTTTATTTTACTGCACACAGTTGAAACACTCCTCCAAAAATAAAAACAGTTCTGATGCATCCATTCTTTCTGAAAATTCCAGTGCAGGTCCAACAGGCTCACTGATACTGCCTTGGCAACAGATAAACAACTTCTGGAGCAAGGTTGTATTCCGAAGTAGGACAAGCATGTTCATAAGCTACTGAACAATATTTTGCTTTCTTACAACAGGAGGGGTGGAGAAGCATGACTGGTTAAAAGCACAGCTGATCTTGGCATTTTTAAATTCTAGGATTACCTTAACTATGACTCTTTTCTTCATACTCTTTTTCTGGAACCTGCGTCACTTTCTAAAATAAGAGATAATACATAGACCTTCTTACATGAAGACCTTGTTAAGCCGAAGTGATCAAAATACATCACAGGAAAACACTGCCACAAAACTCCAAACCTTGGCAATTTCCAGGAATTTCTGCCTGTCTCCCCACATCTATGTCTGCATTTCAAGTTTACTTGTTTAAAGAACAAACAATTTAAACCCAAGTAGATTTTACATTTACCTGACTGTGTCATAGATAAAGATTCATCAGACCAATTGTGAGATATCTGATGAGACTTCACAGTTGAATGTAGCTGTCCTCCAGTTCTATGGCTGCCTTTGCTAAAATCTTGCTTTGATATGGACATGCTGCTTTTGGGAGGAGACTATGGGAGAAGAAAAGGACAAAAATGTAATGGCTTTTAAAGCTCAGTTTCAAACAGATAATTGTCATCAGGAGCTAGTTACAAAGGAAAGAACGGCATGACTAGAGAATCTCTCAAAACCAGTGGTACCATACCAGATATCTTTAGAAGAATATAATCCTAGTTTGCTAGACAACAAAATAAAAATAGAAAGAGCGGCAACAGCTAGGTGCTTACTTTGAGCTCAGATGTGAGTAAACCTGCTTAGGCTCCCGTTACCACTTAAGTGAACTTACGTGGTTCTGAGTCAGAGATGCTCAGTACAGTTTATGTCATCTTATTTGGCAACAACCACAGCAATAGGAACTCCTAGCAAATATCTATGAAACCAAAAGGTCCATTTTATGTAAGGGATGCACCACTCTGAGTAAAACAAGAGGCCATTATTTCCCTGAGGCCAGACAACAAATTCTAAGAGCAAATATTCTTCCAAAATGCTCTCAGTGCTGCAACATTATACCACAAGCCTTTCACATACTTTGAAAGTAACTTCTGGTATAGATGACATTTTACCTCAATATCTTCTCAGCAAGCTTTCCAAGAAAGTATTTGTAGTAAATCTAGATGAGCAGTTCTTTTACCCCACAGACACTTCATTTTCTGTTTTACTGAGCGCAGGGCAATGTTAATAGGATGAAATTTATTTCTACAAGATTGGTAATTTGGTAACAGTTGGAAGATAATAATTCAGAGTTAGCTAACAAGAAGACATAATCTGAAACCTGAAGGACTGTGCAAGAGGTTACAGCTTTAATTCTTCATCCCATAGCTATTCTTTGGGATACAATACTTGCAAATAAAGCAAAGCAAAAAAACAGAGCAGAGTTTCCATGGCCCCAAAGAATGTACACAGTGGTAATAAGCTAGCCTACAGCTAATTCACACTGGTAAACTGGGTCAGCGTTCCACCACCTAATGCTGCATACCTATGTGACATACGCAAAACATTTCGCAAGACTGCTTGCAAGTTTAAAAGTATCTATAGCCTGTGCTGTGCTTGAGTTTTTCCTCAAGACTTTAAAGAACATATCTGATCACAGTGCTTATTCACAGTAATGTAAAATTTTATTGCAAACAAAAGAGAATAGTTTAGTCTCTGCTTTGACAACTGGTGTGGCTCTACCAACTACTTCTCTGATAGTCTTTTACAAGTGTAAGAATACTTAAGGCATAAAAAGCTCACTTACAAGTTTCCCAAGTGAGGTAGAGGACTTGAACTCTTCAGAATTAACCATTTCTTCATTAACTGTACTCTGATCTGGGTTTTCTGGTTGTCCATGGCTCATAGGCTCTAATGGGACAGACTCAGCAGCTACACTGTCAAGGTCTTCTGGGATAGAGGTTTCATTGTTCAGATGAGAGCAAGAAGGCACTGGAGATGCTTCTTCAGTAGCTGTTTCTGAGATTCAGTAATGAGATAAAAAACAAAGCACTTAAGAACTTCCACTGACTTATATGCCTCCATATAAAGCCACAACTACTACTAATACCTGTCAAATTGATAAGTGTTACTTCACTCACCTAGACACGGAGGGTGAAATATTTAAGAAGCAGCAGCATGTTTACCAGATAACTATGATTTAAGACTGACAAATATTCTCAGTGATCACTGAATAGCTAAAATAAAGAGGTTTGCAGAACATTCTAACATTTCCCAGTCAAGATGCTCCAAAAAGATTATTAGGGAAACATGTCCTTCCAGTTGACCATACCTCAGCAAGAATTACTATTAGTCTGAAGAAGTCATGGAAGAGCATATAATCTGCAAGTCAGATCTTGAATTTAGAATTGATTGCTTCCTTTACAGTAGCTGCAGAAAACATTTTAATGTTATGATTTCATCATGAGTCTCTCGACTGGCAACAAGTAAAATAATAAGTAGGGTTTTCAGTATTCCTGTTTACTGAATTCTGTAGGAGTCATAGCATTACTGATGCAGCTATGGAGAACTATTCAATATTTGAGCAAAGGCTGGGGAGAAGAATTTTTTCTGTAGCGGGCTGTGCTCCTGTGCTTACTGGTGCAATTGATAGAAAGCGGGTGTATTTTCTCATGTGTTGCGAAGAATTCAGCATTCATGCTTCAATTTTGTTAATTGGAACTTACTGACTCACACGTATCATCTTTAAAACATCTTACCTATATGTATGTCTTGCCTATGCCTAAAATCCACGACTGTTTTCAGTAAGTCAACATTCAGTTTTCAGTTCAGTAAAAAGTGTAATAGGGCATAATTCTGAATACCCTTTACACACTCAAAGAACATATTGCCTGCTTTCAGCAAAATGGGGGGTGAAATTAAAAATTATTGTTTCTGTAACAATCCCGGAAGTTTCATTATTTTCTCCCAACGCAATTTAGTTCTTTGTGCTTTAGGCAGAAAATATGATGCACTTAAGACAGAACAGCATAGCTGTAGCTCCCAACATCTGTGAACTTATCTTTCCTTCCGATAACATCATTTATACTAGTTACATCCTAGCATAATTTAGTGTGGTTGCAGATTTCAAACAGTTATATTGCATTAACAATAGAGGGAAGAAAAAATGCTTTCAATTTTATTAAAACACAGACAAGAGGAAAGCAGCCTCTGATGAGTCATCCACACCAACAGTAATAAAGCTAACAGGAGAGACACTTTTGAACACTACAGGGGAAAATGGTTTTAATACAGTAAGCTCAGATGATCAGCAAAAGATCGTGCACTATTTTTGTTCTGAAAGACAAAAATATAGTTTAAATTGTATGTAGAAGTATCTGATGGGCCTAGGCTGCACTGTTCACTTGCGAAGGAGGAATACACATTTAACTAAGGTGTAAAACAGAGCTAAAAACAGGGCAAAGGAAGGTAGTAAAGAGTGCAGAAACTGAGATTCTAAGAGTGTCCAGAAAAATACCAATCACCACCAAAACGTCAAAAAGGAAGAAAGTGCAAACCTAGGTAATCACTGTGTCAAAATTTGCTTTACCCTTGCCATCCGCATCACTTCCTTTCACCTCCTATTACCTTTGGACTCAGTTCTCTGATCCCCGGGCTCTTTCTTGGCTATTTTGGTTTTTAGCAGCTCTTTGTCCCAGGCAGCTAGAGCCTGCTTTTCTATCTGCTGTATCTCTGCTTCCTCTGCATCCAGGCGGCGTTTCCACTCCAACAGTTCTTCAGCATGTTGACGACGCTGCATCAGCTTCTGTTCTCTCTTAGTTAGGAACCTGACAGACAGAGCAGAAGACAATGGGAAAACAACCCATACCCAGATGCTCTGTTGCCACAATTCCCAGAATTACAGCTGTCCAAATTGTTTTCCAGGATAATACCCACACTAACTGGTATCTCCTAGATTTCTGATGTGCTGCTGAAATAAAATGCAAATAGACAAGTGTTTTTTCTTTGCACTAAGTCTACAACATAGTGTAAATATGCTGCTTAAAGTTCAAAGATTTTCAACATTAGAAGTGCTACTAACCATTCACTAAAGTGAATAAGTTCCCAACCTTAGGACATGAAAAGTACCTTTGGTATCAAACTGGAACCCTCAAAGCAGTGATTGTTTGATAGATGAACCTCTTTGCTAATCAGAAAAATTGTAAACCCCAGTTGCCCACCTCAACCTTTCCAAATACATAATTATAAGAGGATGATTCTGTATTAACATTTCTCCTGAATTTCTGAAGCTTTTATCCTCCTTCCTTTCCGTGTCACTTCTATGGATGGTTACACTTGGAACATTACTCTTGAGCTGACAGCATCAAGAGAATAAGGAGGCAGGATTTACTATGTTTCCAGTTTACTATGTTTCCAGCTACTAATCTATCTGGCTGCCAGATTAAGAAAAGAGTAAAGCTCATGCTGAAAATTAGCAGATATTTTCTCTCTGACAAATACTTCTTAGACAATCCACAAAACCTCAGAAAACATGAAATCCTTATAGAACTTGGTAGGTATGAAGAGGTTTGTATGCATACACTATTTCTTTTTGCCAGCTTCTGAATGACAGTACTTCTGGGTCTTATTTCAAAACATTGAAGTAACCCAGACAGTAGCATTTAACCTCTAAGACAGTTAATGGAAACAAATTCAACATCAATTGCACACACTTCCTCTGACATGTTAAGTCCAGAAGAGGGTGTGTATCAATTCATCGCTCCCCTACACTGACATTTTTAACACGTCACAGAATCACCCTGTAGAAAATCCATGGTTGCCAGCTAGAGGGAGGGTTTGTCATTGGTACAGAAGGTGTGGTGCCTAAAAAGGCAGTCCTCAAACACTTGTGGCATATTTTGCTTTGCAAATGCCTTATAAGTTCTAATTTTCAAGCTATCCCAAACACTTAGCATCAAAGTTTTTAAGCTGCAAAGCAGATAACGTCATTTGTGCTTTTTATTCTCTCATGTTTCAAAGCATCCTTTTATTTATGGAGACGAGAATGACCAAGTGGCTAAACTGAAGGTCTTGCCTGCTGTGGGAGATTTCTTATTTGGTCAGAGCATTCTATTCCCTGGAAAAGTGACATGGCAGTTGATAAGAAAGGGTAAGATTCAGGTACGTCCTCATCTAAGGAAGATTCAGATAAGGTGTGCAAGTTATGATACAAAGAGAAAAGTTTCAAAAGCTGGTAAGACCTGCCCACAATCTTTGTTCACAAAAGCAGGTGAAAGAGAGCACCTCAGAGTCTCTTGCCACTTTCAAGCTAATAGATTCCATTATTCTGTGCATTATCACTTTATATAGACAAACATCTAACATCATCTGAGTAGAATAGGTAAATCATCAATTAATATAATTAATAGTCTACCAAGAGTAATTGCACTACAAACATGACTCTGACAGTCATGCTTATGTTCTGTATTTTGACAGCACTAGTACACATATGATCTCATACTTTCAGATATACATGAGGTCAGTTAATCAATTAGCTCATGTATTTGGAACTCATTATGGATGTCATGATCACCATGATCTCAGTGCAAAAGGAAACGTTTTCTTCTTCCTTCACCCACTGTTTGATTTTATCAGAATATGGATTTTCAAAGTTTACTGGATGTTGAGGGAGGCAAGTCTAGTTGAAGGTAAATGCAAGAGAAAGGCCAAAATAAATGGAATCAAAAGAACACAAAACAACAGGACTCCTTAAAAATAGATGTCAAATGAATTAACCAAATGACCATGAAACTAATAACCACACAAAGACTACTTAATAAGAAACATAAGTCAAAAAAAGTGATGAGAGAGAAAGAAGGTTCCAATATTTGAGGTCCAAGAAGAGGAGGATTAAAGCATCATGGCTAAAGATGCAAAATCTTTTGCAACCCTAAGGTTTAAAAGGTTAGAACCACAAGGTAGCATATTCACTGCCTTAATATTTACTGCAGTCCAGAGGGTTCCAGTTGCAACACCAAGGGTACACATTTATCCTCAAAAGCAGGGAAACCTTCACAGAAAAAAAAAATGCAGAAGCACACCTGGCATCTATGAAGCTGGAAAGAGCAAAGAAGCAAAGAGGAAGCAGCAGCACTCAGAATATACCTGTATGACTTCAAAGTCTAACTATTTCTTTGGCACTAACCACACATTTTATCCATGCATTCCAAATATTAACCTGTGGGTCTAACCTGTTCTTGTACATTTATATCCAAGGTATAGTGACTTCAAGCCCAAACTAGACAAGTTTCAGCAGTTACTCTGAAGTAGTAACCAGACAGTGGGAGTAAAGTGAACTGCCTGGCTGCTGCTCAGAACAAAGCAGGAATAAGAGATTAGCATCAAGACTGGTTTGGGTTGGAAGGGACCTTAGAGAACATATAGTTCCAACTGCCCTGACATGGGCAGGGACACCTCCCACAAGTCCAAATTGTTCCAAGCTTCATTTAACCTGGGCTGAGACACTGCCAGGGATGGGGCACCCATGGCTTCTCTGGGTAACTTGGGCCAGGGGCTCATGACCCTCATAGTGAAGAATTTCTTCCTAATATTTAATCTATATCTACCCTCTTGCCCCTTGTTCTATCATTACAGGTCTTGGTAAAGTCTTTCTGCATTTTTCTTAAAAGCCCACTTTGTATATTGAGGACCACAATAAGGTCTCCCCAGACCCTTCTCATCTCTAGGTTGAACCACCCCAAGTCTCTCAACCTGTTCTCATAGGAGAGGTGCTCACAGCCCTCTGATAATTTCTGTGGCCTCCTCTGTACCTGTTCAGGTACAGAACAGGTCCATGGCTATTTCATCCTGGAGACCCCAGAGTTGGCACAGTACTCCAGATGGGGTCTAATGAGAGCAGAGGAGAGGGGGAGCATCACCTCCCTAGACTTGCTAGCCACACTGCCTTTTATGCAGCCCAGGATATGGTTTGCTTTCTGGGCTGCAAGTGCACATTGCCAGACCACATCCAATTTTTTTGGCCACCAGCACCTCCAAGTCCTTCTCTGCAGAGCTGCTCTCAATCTATCCATCTCTCAGTCTACAGGTACTGGGGATTGCCCTGATCCAGGTGCAGGACCTTGCACTTGGCACTGTTGACCTTCAAGAGGTACATGCCACCCTCTACCTGTACACACCTCAAGCCTGTCAAGGGGTCCCTGGATGGCATCCCTTCCCACACATCTTGGTGTCATTTGCCAACCTGCTGAGTGTGCACCCACCACTCCCACTGTTTACATCATCAATAAAGAGCTGGCAACAGTGAGGGAAGTGTAAAAAATGTTTACTGATAAAGAACCTCTTGACTTTCTAGGTCTGAACAGAGCATGCTCTATCAAAGAGTCTGTCACTTGAGAAAGATACAGTTACCTGACCAATTGGTTGTAGATATACAGCTGGAATTTGGGGTGGAGGTTGGGAAAACAGACACTGAGAGAGGCCCAGTGGTGAGACGTAAAGACAGAGAAGAAGTAGTGAACAGGAGAGCAGTGTCTACAAAATAAGGAGGAAGAGTTTAATACTAAGATAGCAAAAAAAGGCAGGAAGAATGAGAAAAGGATAGCATCCAGCAAAGAACGTTAACATTTATTGCATTTAACATTGTGTAGTATTACCCAACATCTTAAGTAGAAAAACTATACGCTGTTCTGCAGAATGTGACAGAACACATACACTTCCAACACTTCTTTATGTTAATCAAAGGCAAGGTACTCTCATACTGCTATATTATTTTTCTTCAGATTTTGGAAGGAGTTTCATTACTTGAATATAGTCTTCCACGTGCAACGGTTAACATATCTCAACCTGATCATTTTGCAGTTCCTGCCATTTTAACTGTTGATGAAGTGTATTGTTAGCATTACATGGCATGCTGGTTTTGCAGTATGAACAACTTCATTAGTTTGAAACTTTACACATGTTTTCATTCACCTGGCGAAACCTCAGTAAAATTACTTCTCCAAAGGTAAGCACCAGTGAAAGAACAACAACGAAAAAGATATTAAATAATGTATTTTAAAAGCATGAGCAATTCCAGGGAAAGTTTGAGATACATCTGCAATTCAACTTCTAGATGCCCATTTTTTTTTTTCTGCAACAAATGCAGACTTGGTCTCAGAATACTCACATATCACCTCTTCTATTTGAAGTACTAACTGGAGAAAGACAATGCCTATTGTTTTAAAAAAACAAAACTCCATGAACTTAATTTCCTATTGAATTACCATTTTACGCTAATTCCTAATGAGTTCTTACATTTAAAGGAAAAAACACCATGCTCCATGTAGCTCTATCATATACAGTGCAAGCTAAGAAGCATCTCAAGGAAAAGCCAAAGAAAATGATCATTTAATTAGTTCTTCTACTATGCAGAGTATCATTAAGGTTGCATGTGCAAGGAAAGCAAGGGGGAAGTGGTTAATTCTCTTTGACAGAGCATGCTCCTGTTCACATGCAGGCTACACTGACTCATGGATTAAAATGAAAGCAGAAACTTTCTTTCATTTCCCTTTTAGCAGAAGAGAAATATCACAGCCAACCTATGAGTAAAGAACTCAAAGGATTTCTGCCTCCAGCACAGCTTCATTTCCCAGTTCCTTCCTCTAGTTCCTTCACACTTCATCATTCATCTTTCCTCTTGCCATATCTCACAATCTGACCAATTCCCTTGACACACCAGCTTTTTATCCACTCCTAACCAAATGTCTTGCTCTATTAATATTATTATTATGCATTTTACAAATAGGACATGGGGAAAAAAGATACCAAATCAGCACCATTTTCCAATCAATAAACACTGCTATCGCTATCAAAAATACCTGCAAAAAGTGTGTAAAAGCTATGCAATTAGGAAGGTCGAGTTCTAGAGCATCATTTATGTTTACACAAAATACTGCTTCCTTTGAACATATATAGCAATTCAAGACAAAATCAAAAATACATGACTACATACATCACAGACAATTTCCACTTGTTCTGCCTTAAAGCAACTATTTAAGCTCAAAACCTGCTATTCACCTTTTGAAAAGTATTCTCCAAGTGAGAAATATTTTGCACTGATGGTTAAAGTATCTCTAAGAACAGAACATGCTTTGTACCTCCTACTACTCCTTGTAATACTATGAACAATTCCTTATTAACATGCAATTCTTTTTGCAATCAAAACTGCTGCTTAGAAATGAAAACCACTATCTGGTAAAAGCAGCAAAGAAAAGTCTTGAATACAAAAGTATATTTGTCATCTCTTACAGTATCAATACTGTATCACTACTATATCTGAAAATTCTTAAGCTGTAACTTTTGTATCACCGATTGAAATTTTGTATGTCGAACTTCAGGTGAAAAAAACCAAGACCAATACCCTCTTATTAACACAAAAAAGAATCAGAAGAAAAATCTTGTTTTCTTGAAACCCTCAAAGTCCACATGGCCTACAGAGCACATACTTTTCAAGTCCCCATCTTGAGGTATTTATCCACCTCAAAATATACTTTGAGAGAGTTTGCTGCTATAACGATGGGGTGGTTTTCACATGACTTGGAATGCCAAGAGTTTTGTTTTGGAAATACAACAGATGCTTCAGAATCTAAAATAATTTGTCATTTTGGCTGTTCAGTTTACCAGATTCTTTCAGAAAAGTCTGAATAGCAATCAGTTGAGGCAAGAACATGAAGACTATGCAACTAGAACACAGGTTTGTGTTTTTCCTTACTTACACCAAATCCTATTACCATGAAAACAGGTTGCTAAGGAATCATAGACAGCTTGCCTTTACAAGCAGCAGTGCTTGCTTTTTCATGTTTTATCCAGATGTGTTAAGGAGTCTCAAAAGTAAAAAACATTCCAAAGATCACCTACATGGACCAAAATATATGGACCTACCTTGGTTCAATAAAAACTGTTTAAGTGAAGGTTGTTTTTTGTGGTAAAAAGCAGAGGCCAGACTTTTAATGGATTAGCCTCAATTAAGTATTTTAAGTTTCAAACTAATCAGCACATGCTGGTAAAGCAGTTGGGATATTTAGTGCAGACAAAGTAATTCCTATGCTGAAAAGATGAGAAAAATTTTTAGTCCAAAACGTATTATTGGATAAAACCAACAAATTCAGTCTTAGTTTTCGAACTCACGAACTGCACTTATACTTGATTATGTCTTCTCAAGACTGAGAACCATTTTAATTTTTTCCAACTTGAGGACTACATAGGAGGAAAAGAAAGGTCTTATCAACTGCACACACATAGTACCTCCATTAATTAAGAAAATACTTACAGAAATAATTCCTAGCTGATTTTATTGTGATCAGAATTGAAATTTGAGTGTCTGGATAATAAGGCAGAAATCATGTGCTTGGCAAACTTAATGACTTCTGGGACCCAATTTCAAATTTGGTTACTAGGTTTTGTGTAAGACTATTGTTATTTATTAACTTATGCTTCAATTCATGATAAAATTGGTACTGTAATTTCAGAGTCTCACCCCCTGTATTTTTTTCTATTTAAAATAAAAGGGGAGATTTAAAATACAGGGACCATTTTGTCCGTTTGACTTCAGGTCTCTCATTGCAAGGGAAATTCTGATAAGATGTACAATCAAGCTGGAGCCTGTCCAAGTTCCCTGTATGTACAAACATCAAAATCTCGTGAACTGACATGCTTTTACCAAATCTATCAAGGACAAAGAATACTTCTACCATAAAATCATGACCATACAGTCTGCCAGTTAACATTTGATTCTTAGTATTCATGCAAGAATTGTAGTCTTTAAAATATTATATTCAAAGATTAATTCTATTAATGTTTCCAATTAGCTATTTTTCAGGCAACTCAGATCAAACTGAATGTGATATGAATACCTCTAATTTGTCCGATGGCCACTTTTAGCGCAGACACTGGCTAAACAAACTCATGCTATTAAAATTGTAAACTTTTGTATATGAAAAAAAAATTTGTTACTTTTCATCCATCCTGCTGCGCATCTTCTTAAGCTTCTGCATAATGCTGCTAGTCTCACTGCTGGAAACCGACATTGAGGAAGGGCTGCGTGTTTCTGCGTCAGTTGGAAGCGGGCTAGAACCATTGCTCTGTTTGACGTCATCCTTGCTGTGAAGTTCCTGCAGTTAAATGTTTTTTAAACAAACAAAAATAGCAACATTGAAAGTTAGAAAAGTTCTTTTACAATCTTTCCAAAATTTGGATTAGTTTAGCTTATGTTACATTTAGCCCCAGATTACATCAAATAATACTTCAGAGAAGTCTGTCCACCTGCAGATTTAACTTAAATTTCCAACAATTTTTATCTGACACAGTGTTTAGTCCATCCTTTTTTCTCCGTAATTTCAGTTCCCCCCTAACTGTATGTAGAACAAAAACCAACCAACCAAACAACAAAACAAACAAAAAAACCACCCCACCCCACCAGAATCTTAGTTACCCAAACAGGAAAGTCATCCTTTTCTATACTACTACTATTAAATCTGTGTCTCAAAATTTTTTAAGTAGGCATACAGTTACCAAAATCCCATCTTGTATAGCAGATGCAAGAAACCTAATGGAATGATACTAATACACACATGAAGCAGCACGTTTTGAGTTTAGTGCCAACATTTAGCACTTGGAGGGCAGACAAGTAATCAAACAAAATCAGAGCCTGAGAGATCCAAGCACTAAAAAACAGATATTCCCCAAGTCATTAGTCAAGCCTGAGAATTAACAAACACCATCTATTGCCTGATCAAAGCAAAACATTTATAACTTCTCCAAATGCATTTCCTGAAACAGTGCTTCAAATTGCAGAGATAAAAGTCGATGAGACTGTTTGAGGCAGACAAAGCTTCCAAGTAATAGGTTCAATCTAGCAGCTTTCCATTCCTATAAACATTGAAGTCAAATACCAGTTGCACAACCAGAGGGAAGGCTCCCACTTCTGTACTGAACACTTGCTACCTTATTTTCTCCTGCAGACTTTAGTTTTTCCTGCAGTTTCATTGTAGTCTGACGGATTCGTTCTATTTCTGCCTGCTGTTTAAGGATCAGCTGTCTCTCCTTCCGAGCAGCCTTGTTAGCTTCTTGAAGACGCTTAATCTCTGCCTGTTAGGTATAAAAGATTAAGCATAAGAACTGTGACAAACAGTTTCCAAGAACACACTAAAGCTGCCACAGTGTCCTTGCTATGGGTTGAAAACTACTGCAATTACATGATGAAGTAACTATCCTGAACTTAAGCAGCAAAAAACCAGAAGATCAATTAATACCTCTAAGTCTCAATCAGTGAGATGACTGATACAGAGGGACACTTTAAAAAAATGTGTTAAATACTACCAAAATGCAAATGTAACTTACTGATAAGAAAAAGTGGTAGCTTCCAATCCAAAAGCATGGTGTGGGGGTTCTCTCAATATTTAGCTTTTACGCTGTCTGAAACATTTAATAGCTACACAGCGGTTTCAACAGGATTTTCTTAGAGGGCATCAGTTACCTTTTCCTGCTGTAATCTCAGGAGCAGACCACGCTGCCTCTTTCGAATAGGAGGCATCTTATCATCCTCTCCCTTGTCTCGCAAATGCCTGCAAATAGATTGGAAAAAATTATTTAATAAGAAAAAAGTGAACAACAAGCCTTTCACTCTTTAAAGTTAAAAAAAAAGTAGTTTACTTTTCCTAGCCTGCTGTAGAGCCTGTACTTAATCATTGACATGCTCTATAGTGGAATATTTTAAAAAAGGTCAGTGCAGGTAATATGTGACTTCACAGGAATGGGTAGAAGTTCTGAAGATACAGCATGTTCCCCATGTGACAAAGAAAAAAGGAAGGACACGTGGGTTACTACCTCACAGTCCTTCAAACCTACAACAACAAGAAACTGGAAGAAAATGCCTGGTGAACGATGGTACTCTCATACAGAGAGTGACCGTGGAAAAGTACTATTGATTAAATTTGGTCACTATTGTTCATATCACTAGGTACTTTGCAAAAGATTCAAGTACAAGAAAAGAGTCAGTCAACAACAATATGTAATCAGAGCAGCCTTACTTTTTCTGGTGCTCCAGCCAAGCTAATTCAGCCTTGGTCTTCTCCTTCAGAGCCTTCTCCCGCAGTCGAAGCAACGAGGACTGATGTGCTGCTCGCATCTCCTCCTCTTTCATGTACTGCCTTACCATCTCCATGGTAAATTTAGAGAAACTGTCTTGCCCCCCTGAGAATGGCATGCTCGGCTTCTAGAAGGCAAGAAAAATTTGGCATGATATACAGAGATTCCAGAGATTCCTTTTTCAGTTACCAAATGTGTGTGTGTGTATACATAGATACACACATAAGAAGGAAAGCTTTTTTCTCTGAGGCTTGTGGAGACCATCTTTTTGTGATCTGGTCATGCCCCCAGCTGCATGACAGTTTTGGGAGGTACCCTCTTGGGCTAGAGAGATGAAGCATCTTCATGTACATCCTAGCTGTCTGTAGGTATAATAGGAAGGCTTAAGCCACTGGGCTTTCACAACCTACCTCAGAAAGTCAGTACTCTTCTCCAAAGCCATAAGAGAACAGGTAGAGGCCTGGATGGACTGCTTCACAAGTCAAGTCACTGAATTTGTACAACAGTGACATAGAGTACAACAAATCTATGTTTTGAGCCACTGAGAGCCACAGGAGGAAAAGAAACCTGAAGTTTGCAAACGCAACTAATTCAAGACCACTAACCATTCAAGAATGGCTCACTTGAAGCTCACCAGCTTAAACATTTCAAATTCAATTAATTTACCTTAACTATGGTTGCCTGACCTACCTTGATAGATGACAGAGCTGTTTTTTCTGGGGAGACTTCCTCATCAGAATCATCACGATTACCCCGTTTCTTCTCCAAGTTATTTCTCCGATGACTCTCAGAGGGCAGCAAGGACCTAAAAGACTTTTCCTCAATCTCATCCTCTGTCATTGACTCATCAAATTTCAGGGAATACTCTGTTGCAACAGATGCTGAATCTGAGAGAGAAATCGGGGAAATAGCTTCATGTTCAGATATGTATGACAAAAGCAGTTTTACTCTGTCTCATCTCAGTAAAGTTAAGGGGGCAGGAAAGACAGGGAGATAACTGCTCTCATGCAGAAAAACAGGCATTTAGAAAAGAGCGACCTTGAGTTAGAGGACATCATAGAATACTGTTATCTAGCTTCAAAAGACAAAACAGAATTCTGTGCACAGATATAAACACACTTATGGAGCTGCTGAAACATTTGGCATTCAGCCTGAATAATCAGCAACTGAACATCTGGGTAGAGCTAGCACAGCAGAAAGTATAAAGGTCCACAGACTCCACCACTGTGATGTGCAGAATTTCAAACATTCCCATCTCTCTGTGCCATCCTCTGTTACCTCTTAAGAGGCTAACAATTCACCTGGGGCTCAGCTTTCTTCATGTACACTATTTTTATTTCAGGAACTAACTCAGATAGATTCACCTCCTTCCCCTGCCACCACCTTTAGATTCATCACACACAAACAACCCAGCTAACCTTTTTCATCTGGCAGAGATAAAATACTATCACTTGGCAAGGAATCATCCACGGCAGTGTGAGCCTGATCTTCAATACCGCCAGATTTCTTTTCATGATGGGAAAGCTTTTTCTCGTTCTCCTTAGAAGATGGGACTGAAGGACTCTCTTGGCAGCTGCTGGAACTGCTGTGTTATCAAGAGATAATTTTAAAAACTATTTTACATGTTTCATAATATTTGTATTACATTACTACTCTACACACCCTGATTCACATCCCAACAATAATCCACATGCAGAGGGTTTTGTTCTGTTTTTAAAAAGCAGCTTGGCTACTTTAAAACTTCAAGCCTCTTCAAGCTGCAAATTGACAGTGGAACTTGTTATTTTCATTATCCTTCAGAATGTAAGTTGTTCATAGGCATGCACACCCTCTACCTAGCAGTGAGCACTGATGATAAACCATTGCAAAGATCTCAAAGATCTATATTTTTTAGAAGGATGAGAAAGACACTGCTTTAAATTGGAACTACAGAGGACAAAATCATTCCAGTTGGTTGAGATCAGAGACTGGCTGTGAGACTTTATGAAAGCTAACTAGGTCAGGTAACAAAATGTTACAATTCAGTATTAAACACAAGTGAGATACAGTATTAAACACAAGTGAAGCAGACACTTCATGTAAAATCTTGAGCCAGTAGAAAGGCAAACCAAAAATCCTAACAAAACAGCTAGATACACGGAGAAGACAACAGAAAGTAATACACTTCACAGAGTAGGCAGCTCTACAGGTCCCTGCAGTGCATTTTCAGAATGTATGTCTATGTTCTAGTCCATTTCAAAGAGACAGAGCAAAAAAGGGCACAAAAAGCACATACTTAGGAAAAAAGACCCAGAGACTTAACCTAACTTTTAGAGAACAAAGGTGAAGCAATAGAAGTATGCAATTAGGCCACAGGACAGAAATCAGAATAATCTTAGCGCAAGAATTTCTCAGGGCACTTCGTCAAACCAAAGTCAAAGCCACAGCCAAGTTCTGAACACCTGCAAGGACAGAGGATCCCACAACCTCCCTGCACCCCTAATCCATTGTTTGACCACTCTTCTCACAGGGAACTACCTTTTTTCCCAGTGATTTTCCCCCTTTCTGGAAGGTCACCATTGCCTTTTGTCACCTCACTGTGCACCTCCAAGAAAGTCTGGTCTCATATTCCCTAACAACTCACCCTTAGGATAGAGAAGGTAGGTCACTGTCCCCTTAGCCTTCTCTTTTCCAACTGAAGTTAGCTCAGTTCTTCAGCCTCTCTTCTACATCACATACTGAAGCCTCCTAACCTTTTTGGTGGTTCACCACTAGACTTGTGCCAGTATGTCAGTGTCTTCCCTTTACTGAGGAGTGCCCAACTGGAAACTGTATTCCAGAAACAGTCTCACAGAAGCCGAACAGAGGGGAATAGCCATTTCCCTTTACCTGCTTACTAGACTTCCTAATTCAGATGAATGAGAAAGTAGAAACCCATTGTTTTGAAGGTAGGAAAGATAAAAGCATCCAATTGGAATAAATTCAGCAAATTAGAAAGTGAAGATATTAACACACAGCATACTATTGTACTGTGGAGCACAGTGTAGGAGGATTTTTAATTAAAGACAAAGCAAACTGTAGTAGGCACATAAACCTGCAAGCTCTGAAATGTAGGGCAGACTTACTTGTTGAAGGTTTAAAATGGACTTTCCCTCTTTTTAAAGTATATAATGAAGAAAGCATCTTGATATCGCTTTACACTTTAGTTCTTATTTATAGTAAAAAGACTAATCTAAACTGTGTAATCTAAACACTTCTTACCTCTGACAATAAACGTTTGATCTTGAGGACTCTGAATAACTATCAAATCTTGTCGAGTATGTCTGTTTTGAGCCACCTGGCTCCTCTTTACCTTGTGATACGGTGGCAGACTCACATTTCCTAAGAAAGGCAAGTGCTTTGGGTAAATCTGCATTGTCATAAACCAAAGAGTAATAGTTTTTACAAAGCTTTCATTAGTTTACTAGAAGCAGTAACAGTTAAAATTTCTGAAAAGGTCACTTAAAGGTAAGACTAGTTAAATCACCCCACAAAACATTTAGAACATGTTTTTCTTCTCCTTTATATAGAGCTCCACAGAACCATTTAATGTCACCTGTGGTGTACACTACTAAAGGTAGAATCTAAATTCTTCTTAGATGCTCACTCATTATGACACCTTAGAATTTTCTTCAAAAATAGGTGAAGCAAAACCTAACAAATCTTACTTCCCCCTTGATAAGATGTCAAACATTATGCAAAACCTGTTTGTATCAGTTCGGGCTCTCAGTTGTTTCATGAACTCTGAATGATGCTGTTGCTGGTGGTCAAACAAGGGGATGACGGGAGCAGCTGTAGCACTGACCGTATCCGAGACCTGTGCTCGTGCTAATTCTGTCATCTGAATAAAAAACAAAGGGTTACAATATGCTTATCAGCATCAAGATTTTTTTTATACAGTGAAAATAGTCATTCTTGCAGGCAATTTACTGCTTTATTGAACTAATGTGTAAGACATACATAAGAAATTATGCTTTACATCCAAAAATACTCAAAACATGTTGGCAACCATAATTTCCATTGCTGCATTCCAGTTAAAGTAAATGGCTGTTCAACTGAGCATCAGGAATCACTTATGAACATGGATGGAAAAGCAACTGCTAGCCCAGCATCACTGACCATCTCACTACCATCAACCTCTTCATTACCACATCTTATTCTCTGACTTCAAACTTAAAGTGAGGCAAGAGATTAAAACCGTACACCACATAGAAGCTGTTCCTTACATGTAGTTTAATTTGCTCTATAAAATGCAAATATTTCTTTGTTTTCATCCAAGACTTCACTGCCTGCAAAAACCACTCAGATGCCTGAGTTTTTCTGCTCCTTTAACCTAACCCATTTTTGCCTATTCAAAAATGATTTCAGCTTCACATATTTAGTGAAGCCCAGAAGAAGTACATCAGTATCATTCTGCAGTCCCATTCCCCAGGATAAAAACAGCCACGCTGAGCACCAGTGCTGCACATGTCCAGCAGCTGTGAAGAAACAGTTATGTTCACACCCATAAGGCTTAGACACTCCATCCCATCCACAGTCATTACAATTGCTAAACTATGTAGAAGCAAAAGCGTCTTACTGTTACTGTGTTTCTGCCCTACATGTGAAGCAGCTGCTACATGTTGGGAACAACAAAAAATAAAACTGATATATAAAACTGAAAACTAATATATATTCTTTATGCCACAAGAAGAAAAGACTCAAAATAGGAAAATTTCAAGCTCAGTACCAACTTAAGAGCTCTGCTGAAGGTCCTCCCCCTTCCTTATTTGTTGGTCTCCTATCTTCAAAAGTAAACAAAATTGCAATTTTGCTTTAACTTATTTTGCACATGAAACAGACACAAGATCAATCCCTGATGGAGTACAACTCTTTAAAATTAAGTGTTGTGTTCACTGCCATCCATCTCTGCTGAACAACAAGCTTGTTAACAGTTCATTAACTGGACATCCTAAGAACAGAGATTAAGGATGTGAGATTGCTGACTGACTTCTAAGTACAGATGCCAGAAAAACTTCTTTTAAGTCTTATGTTACATTATGAAGGTGATGAAGCTGCACTGAACAGAGAACACGCTAGAGTTGTTGCACACTTTTTTAATATTCAAAGTAATACTGAAATTAGAACAGTCTTACTTTCACTGAGAACCTCACCTCATGGATCTGGTGAGCTGCATCTGTAGTGAGAAGTGCACTTTCCACCTGTTTGGCTGCAGCCTTCTGTGGCATTTCTTTTAAAGCCTCCTGTCGTGACTGGATCAGACGCTGCAGGGACTCTGCATGGACCTATGTAAAAAACACAGCCACTTAAGCTCTTCAGAATTTTCTGATATAATAAACTACAGTTATATTTCTCAAAATCTGGATGAAAAAAAAATTCAACTAGCCCCTAAGAGCTATTTTTCAGCTATAATAAACCTCTTCACCACTTCCATATATTTACAGCCTCAAATTAAGAATACTTGTAGGCACAGATTTACTTACAGCATTTTGCCTCTTATACAAGAGGCCACATTTTTTTGAGGACAGCATTACCTGAGCTGCCTTCTGCCTTGCCTCGTCCAGTTGTCTCTGACTTTCTAAAGCTTCTTGCTCAGCCTTGATTTTCAAAAGGGCCAAGTTGCGTTCATGGTGGTGCTGCTGTGACTGCACATCAGGAGAAAGAGTTTTAATCATGTAAGTTAAATGTAAAGAACTTTTTTTGCTTAGCCACTGGCAGCAACTACTTCTGAAAGATCTAGACCTACTCTACTGGTGGTACCTCTTCAGCAACTCTTCAGTAAAATTTTCAGCCCACCAAATGACCCCCTCCCCTTTCTAAGTAGAGAGTGCACATTGCCCATACTCTTCTACCCTAGCATGATTTAGGAGAACAGTTAGTTCAATAAACTTGAAAAGCAATTCTGTCAACATAAGGAAAATTCAACCAAAGGTTATCAAGTTATCTTTTTCAATAAGACAAATGATCCATCCTGAACAACTACACTGCATGACACTGGGATTCAACATCAAATCCAGTAAAAAAATCAAGTTTTTATCTACTGAAGTAGACAACCAAAGCTGTGATTCCAGTTAATGGTGTATGAATGACACATACTCTAGAGTGCCCAGTGCCTTAGTGTCAACTTAAAATAAGATAGATAACAGAAATCCTAAGAAATAGATATTATCAGAGATGGTCCATCATGTCCATTATTATCTCTCTGCATTGCTAACGAAAGTATAATCTGCCCTAATTTGACTAATTTTCTTGCAAAATATATACATAAAAAAGGAAAGTTAAGACAAGGAAGTATTTTTCCATTACCTTTAGGATCCGAGCCAAAGAAACGCTCTCCAGATGGGCAAGTGATATGCCTCTCACTCGTTCTATATCTGAAAGCTGTCGCACAGTCTCCTCAATAACACTGAGGTAGCTCAATTCTGCTGATAACTGACACTGAAGACTAGCGGGGCAGGTGAGCATACGTTCTGCAGGGTAAGAGTTACATGGTCAACCCGACTTCAGTGCCCCACATCAAAAAATAAAGAAAAAAACCTCAACTAGTCTGGGATTATTATGGTTTTAACAAAAAAACTCACCACTTGTTAAGGATGCTCCTGCTACAGACCTGCTAGGTCCCAAACTTAAGCCAGGGAAGAGTACGTTAGACTCCATCCCTGGTGATGTACTTCCAGAAAAGCTAGCAGGTGACTTGACTTTTTCTGCTGTATTGCCCATAGAATCAAATTGCAATATTTTTTGGGAACTGGGAGGTGAGGAAGAAGTTGGTGTCTTCTGGGATCTTCCCTTGTCTGAGAAACTGACAATGAAAAGAAAAAAGAAAGTAGTCAATATTCTCCTAAGCCCAGCCATTTGGTAGGGCAATAACACAACAAACTAGTTCTTCCATGTATATACACCAAACAGATCCCAAAAAAGGCATCACAGAATGTTAGAGGTTGGAAGGGACCTTGCAAGATCATTGAGTCCAACCCCCCTGCCAGAGCAGGATCACCTAGAGTAGGTCATACAGGAACATGTCCAGGTGGGTTTTGAATGTCACCAGAGAAGGAGACTCCACAACCTCCCTGGGCAGCCTGTTGCCATGTTGTCACCTTCTCAGTGAAAAAGTTTTTCCTTATGCTTCTGGGGAACCTCCTATGCTCTAACTTGCACCCATTGCCCCTTGTCCTATAACTGGACATCACTGAGAAGAGCCTGGCTCCATCCTCCTGGCACTCTCCCTTTACATATTCATAAGTATTAATGAGACCACTGCTCATTCTCTTTTTGTCCAAGCTGCAGAGCCCCAGCTCCCTCAGCCTCTCCTCACCAGGAGATGTTCCACTCCCTTTAGCATCTTGGTGGCTCTGTGCTGGACTCTCTCAAGCAGTTCCCTGTCCTTCTGGAACTGAGGGGCCCAGAACTGGACACAATATTCCAGATGTGGCCTCACCAGGGCAGAGCAGAGGGGGAGGAGAACCTCTCTTGACCTACTGATCACCCCCTTCTAATGCACTTCTAATGTCATTGGCCTTCTTGTCCGTCTGGGCACGCTGCTGGCTCATGGTCATCCTTCTGTCCATCAGCACCCCCAGGTCCCTTTCCCCTGTGCTGCTCTCCAACAGCTCAGTCCCCAACCTATATGGGTAAATGGGGTTGTTCTTTCCCAGATACAAGACCCTACACTTGCCCTTGTTGTATTATACAAAAATTCCTCCCCACCCAACCCTCCGGCCTGTCTAGGTCCCTTTGAATGGCAGGACAGCCTTCTGGTGTCAGACACTCCTCCCAGCTTTGTGTCATCAGCAAACTTGCTGACAGTGTGCTCTATTCCCTCATCCAGGTCACTGATGAATGTACTGAATAGAACTGATCTCAGCACCAAGGAACAGGTAATGCACAGGCTCAGTCTGCCTTTAGGAAACAGCCTCATGAGATGGGTTTTGTACCTATATCCCAGTCTAGGGTTAAGTTTCTAGAGCACCCTATTTTTCCCCCAAGTATTAAACCTGGTTAGCACACACACATTAAATAAATAAATAAAATTAACAAAATATGTACATGTTCTACATGACCGGACAGTTTCAGTGCCTCCTGTTAGGAACCTGGCATGAGAAAGTCAGGAGGCACTCACCTGCGTGTGCACTAAGACATCTGTTTTGAGAGTCTGAGGAAGAATTTTGTTTTACTCATACAAAAGCAGTGTAATATTTTGGTATCAGAATATGATGATCAGTATTTTTAAAAAGTAAACAGCATATCGATGCAACTGAATGGGATAAGCCACTGGCCTGAATCTCAATCTCTATCATCAAAATGCAACTAAATGCTTAAAGGCCAAAGCTTGACTTAAATACTTTCTAAAATATTGCAGTAACATTGCTTGAGAATTAAAAAAATTATTTTTTAAACAGGATGACTGCCAATTTTAAACAGCTGACTGACAATTTGTTTGTCTACTTCTTATAGACCATTTGTAGAAACAGGAAAAAAATCTGTTTCACTGCTTAAGGAAGTGAACCTGACAGACACCTGTATTGGCCAGTTACCCTCACAAAACCAGAGGGGTTTGTCATTTGGAGAGGGGAGGGAATATCAGTCACTGTTTTGTATTTTCATTTATTACTGCCATCAGCTTTAGGCTTTCATCTTTAAAATACAGGGGGAAAACTTTTCTGCATGTCTATCTTACTGATATTTGAACATTTCTGTTAATTTCCCTTTGCATTTCCAAAGACATCGCCATTCTTTATTAACATGCCCTAACACTTCCAAACTTGATTATATTTGCATACAGTCTTCTATGGATCACATTACCTCAATGGGGAGTGTCCTGACAGGTTTTCTAATGTGCTGTCCATATCCATGTTCTGCTCATGATCTTTACTATAAATTCTGCTGCTTGCTAAGGACTTCTTTGTCTGTTGGGATCCCCACTCTATTTCAGATAGCTTTTTATCTTCTTCCACAGGGAAGTGGTGAGAACTTCCATTGAAAGAATCCAACCCTAAGAAGAAACAACATTGCAGAGAGTTTATGTTTGGTATCCTGAGTATTTTAGCCATCAGGACACCACTCCAAATAATCGAGAACATTTTTCCCCACTGCAAGATGCCTTTGAGTTAGAAGACTATAAATCCAACAGGCAAGAAATGAAAATCTGGCAGCTTCCTTGAGGAGGTTAGTTCTCTTCTGCATATTGCGTCCACTGCCAACAAAACTATCACTCATCTTCCATTTCAGCACACTATCAGTTTAAAGAAAACAAGCATATGACTCTTCAATACTGATAATTAGGATAAAGACTATCTTTCTTTGGGTAAGCTAAAGAATTTTGAAAGAATTTGGAATGCCTAAGATTATTTTTCTTATCCTTTTATTGAATTTAAAAACAGCTTCTCCTTATGTCATCCATTACTTATGTCATAAGAGCATATCAGGTATCAAGTTTCTTCATGTTTTTATAATGTACAAAGAAGTGTATTAATTTGTGCACTTAATGAAAGCTCTCTCTGATCCAAACATGAAGCATACAGGCAAGCTTGTCACCTTCATAAATGTGGCAATAACTCAGACTTCTCCACAACCACTTGGCGTTTCCCCAGTACAGAATCTGAGTATAGTTTCTTGACATTATTAAAAATTAAGTAATTTGTTCAAAGACTGCTTTACGATAGGAAAAATTTTCAATACTGTTAATAAGCTCTGGCCTATTTAATTTCAGATTACTGCATTTTAAAGTCAGAGAATAATCGGAGTCAAGAAGAATTTAAGAGGCAGTCACTGGAGAAACAAATAAATCCTCCTATCAGTATTAGACTACAGTTTCTAGATGCATAGAAAGACTACTATTTCTATAACAAGACAGCCTTAAAACCTCCTTAAAAAAACCACAAGTCCTACAGTCAAGTGCTGCACTTACGTTCCTTTTTCCCTCTCTTTTTAGAGGACACAGATGAGTGAGAAGATGCTGCAGATCGCGGTCCAGATGAATGCTGAGAATGCTCTGCAGATTGAGGTTCATGGGGAGACTTGCTACTTGGAATTTCTTCCTGAATGCTTGAATTACTGCTGCCAACAACACTAAAAAGGAGCACACAGACAGTGATTAACCAAGGACTTCCAATTCCCACATTACACTGTGCACAAGAAATCCACCACATTTTAAATTGCAGAGACCTAGTTAAAACTGCACTCATTAGTCCATCTTGAAAACCTTTGATTTTGAGATTAAAAACTATGTCAGCTAAGACATTAGGAATTTTGACATGATATTGAATATATTGAAACATGCTTCTGATAATATGAGCCAGCAAAAGATGCGTAAGAACCATCCCATCCAATGCTAACTCTTCAGAGCTGTTTGACTACAGACTTGAACAACCTAAGAATGACTCCAAATATGACTGCATTTTAGATAATCTCTGGGCATACAGGTATCATCAGTAAACTGACAGAAATACGAGTGAGTTTCAATAAAGGATTACAAAAGTTTTGTAAATAAGAGGGTAACACATCATATACTGAAAAATACTAGCAGAAGACCTATCAATAAGTTTAATCAGAAAGAAGACATTTTTTGCAGCAAACATTTCCACTGTGTAAAGTGCCCTTTACTGTTCTTTTTTCTGAGGCAAAATACTACCAGCACAAACACCGAACTTGTGGCCTTCCCGTGGGTGCCCAAAAGATGTAAATATAAGACATAAGAAAACAGGTCTTAGGAAATTCAGGAAGCCACATGAATTCTGTAGTAATGTAGAGAGTCTAAGGTTTGTTTAGAGCCTTCAAATTTTTATCTGTACAAAAGGTTTAAAAAGTTCTAACAATTTAGGTATCCATTACTAAGAATTATCAAACCCTGACTGAAAGCAATTACAGGCTTTTTACAAAATTTTTAAGTACTGAAGGTATTTAACACTCTCAAATAAGTTTTATTTTTCCTAAATTACAAAGGCTAGTCAATAAAGCATTACAGCAGCCACACAAACTGAAGAACTAATTTTCCCCTGACTACAAAGGGTAAGAACCCTACCTACAGCTATCTGCCAGACTAAACAACAACATAATTAGAGAACAGGAATACTTGACTCTAATCTTTATGTCTTAAATATGCTGGTTGATTTATTAATTGTAAGATCCTAAGGAAATCACTTTGACTAGTATTACAATGCAGCATAACAGAAAAGATACCCAGCATGTTACGAAACAAATTTTGCATTAACTATTTCCTGCTGAATTCTGCATTCTGATTTTCACAAGCAGTATAACACAGTTACCTGAGGTCACATGAAATCTTTTTGCCTGTTAAAGTGCTGCTTCCCTGGGATGAGGCAAAATCGTCTTCGTAAGAAGCCACACTCTCGGGAGGGCTCGTAGCAGGCAATAAAGGGTACAGAAGGGTAGATCTTCCAGTAGACCTCTCATCAAACACTAAAGCAGGGGTAAAGGAAGGAAAGAACAAAAAATATACCAACTAAACATGCATCAAACAGAAAATAAAGCTGCAGGAATTAAAATGTTCCAAAGCACAAGTTACAAAGACTTCCTTTGAAACACAAGAACACCAAGCACATGACAGTAGAGCCATCCCAAGGCAGTTTAACACACACAACAAGCACAGTCTTCCTCTTTTTGCAAATAATTGAACACTCCATTAACACACTCCAGTTAAAACATTCTTGAAGAGCACAGTGCTTGAAATCAGAGCCATCTGCAGAAAACTGAAATCCTATCAGCCTCAAGAGAAATAAAATGAAGGAAAAAAGAAACAAGAAAAAACACAACATATAAATCCACTTCTCAGAAAAAATTGCTCCTCAAAATGAGGAACTTGGGCAAGAGAAACAGTACTCATAAAATGACGAGTAAATTTGTACAAAAAATGAAAATCAAATGAAGCATCCTGCATGAGACACTTGTGAAGCAAGCCCTTAGCTTGCTGAACACTTGAGCTCATTTAAGCAACAGACTTTCCCTACACTGCTGTAACAAAACTTTCTCAAAATCCAGTATTGTTACCAGAGTTTGCACTACTTGAAACATTACTGAATAACCCATGTGAGCAGAGATAGAAAAGCAAAGTCCACACTGTTCATCCACAGTAGGTACGTGTTTCTAATAACCTAGTAAAGCTGTATTATATTTGTGTAGCCAAAACTCAGTACTTATGGAAGCACTCCTGTTTATGCCATGAAGTGCTGCATAAAGCATGCATTTCATCTTTCTGCTGTAACTGAAACAGGAGTGAAGTACTATTACAGACTATCTGGAATGCATATAAGAGGAGGGTGCACATTCCAAGCTAGAGGGTGTCTCACTGTGAAGAGAACGACGCCCAAATGCGCTCTGGGCAATAGAGATTTCATGTGCAATTTTGGATACAACGTCTGTAAACTCTACATTCCAAATCCGTAACTGCGGGTATCCTTCATACATGTAATCCAGCATATGAATTAGTTACTGATCTCAAAATGCAGAGCAGTCTAATACAAAAAGAAACTTTATCCATCCCAACAGCGTGGGGCCTTAGATTGTTCCCCACACCTTCTATTGCTTCTGTAAGGAGAAAAACCAACAAACAAGCAAAAAACCAACGAAAAAAAAAGCAAACCAAGAACACCCATCTTACAAAAGCGAATTGAGAGAGCCTTACACAGATTCATGTTTGAGACCTCTAAAAGCACATTCCTTACCTGTGAAGTATAAAGTGTAAGGAGTAATAAGACTGGGAAAACAGTAATTCACAAGAGCTTCAAGAAATTTTTCCATTTTTACCTTTTCCATGAAGCTGATAACTTTTCGCAAAGATGTTAATGACACTGTGGGGACTTCCCTTCACCAGTTCCTCCCACAGCCCCTTGCCAGGTGAGCCACTTGTCTGACTAAAAAGTGGCAAACACTTGTCAGCTTCTTTCTGAAACTCCTTTATGGGCTCAAAAGCATTTCTCTCCTGAATGCAGCAATCCCTCTCTTTTAACGTCTCCGGCATTTTCCGTGGCAACTGCTTGTGCTGGCCTCCTTTCTCCTCTGGGAGGCCTCCATTACTCAGGAGAGGTCCTTCGCTGACAGAGTCAGTGATGAACTCCTGAGGAATTACAGCTTTGTTTGAAGCATGAGCCCTATTTTCACGTCCCGAGGAGTCTGTCTGCCTCTTAGATAAATGTCCTCGTATCCCCTCGTGCCTCTTAGCAGAGGGGGACCTCATCCCAATGCTGACTGCAGCAGTATGAGGCCTGATTGTCTCAGGGAGCTTTTTAAATTCACTAAGGTTGCCTACCCCAGGAAGGCTGTCATCAAAAGCTGTATGAGACATGCAGGTACCAAACATTTTTTGAATTCTGGCAGAAAAAGCATCTTCGTTTTCCTCTCTCACAGGAGGACTCACAACCTTTGCCCACTGCCCATCATCCTGGTTTCCTTGTGTAAATTCACAGTCTGAGCTCCACACGGTACCATAATTCATACCAGCCCCAGCCAGCTTTTTGGCTTCACTTTCAATCCTGCTAGAAAGGGAAGCAGCTGTAGCTTTCAAAGCTTCAATGCGATCTAATTTGCTCTTATATTGGTTAGCAGTAGGTTTTACTGAGAGATTTTGCTGGGCAGTGGGTGAATTCAAGTGTGGGTGAGGCATCACAGTCAGTGATCCCACAGATGCAGCATGGCTCCTCCTGCCTGCCATCATCACATCATACTCCTTTGACAAAAGGTCCGTCTGCTCCAGACTCCAGTGTTGGGAACAAGGGCCTCCACTTGAGCCCATGAGAGCTTGTGGCTGAGAAAGTCGGACTCTTGGGCTCAGCCTGTCTGGCTGCACCCATGGAGGCTCCATCAAATCGCTCCTGAAATGAAAAGTCAACACTTAAGATGATGAATTATACAAGCACTGTTGTTTCAGATTAAAGTATCAGTGCCACTGAAAGGTATTTTTCGGGAAGAAATACTTTTTTTTAGTGGAATCAGAGAGGCAGCGAATGGCACAATGAAGAATTATAGAATGTTATTTTTAAAGACCCAACACCTAACAGTACCTTCCAAATTGTAAATGCTGTTTATGGTGTACTGTGTGCTTTAAAGTTACAACAAGATAAGTGTTTTAATATTCATCAGTAAAGTAAGTCTTTTCCAAAAGTTTCCTGACTTCAGAAGGTAGGAAACTAATGTTTTTATTTTCTATTTTCATTTCTTAGTCCCAGCCCTCCCCCTCCAGCTGAACCCAGACCTTGGTTCTGTTATGGTAGGCATGAAGAACACTCAGAGAAAAGAAGCACTGGAAATACACATGTATGTTCATCTTTATTTCCAGATAGCTTTCATTTTCTTGACAGGACCTCTGTAGAGAACTTCCTTTGATAATATCACTTGCATGTACTATGAATGACAGGAAACTTCCATAGTACACTGAATAATTAAAAATAGAAAAAGCAGCAGGGAAAGGCTAGTTCAAAGCAGAAGCAGAGGAGTTTGGTACTTGAGAGACAGTAACTAAATGGCTGAATGCAAGACAGTAGATGAAATAGAAACATTGAACAAATCAGATAAGAAAAATCAACGGATGCATTAGTATGAGCTTCTCTTGCCTGAGGGCAATGACAGAGGAAATACAGTCTCACAGTGTGAAATGCACACCCCCTTAATGACAGCAAAAGATCAACAGCAGCCACAATTCACTTTATCTACAGACTCACTAAAAAAAACAGCCAAAATTTTCATATGCTTTTCTGCACCTGCTTCCTCTTTATTTCGAGGAAATGCTGTAGTTGCCATAAAGACAACTAATCTCACTAGAACATGCACTGAAGAGCTTAGTCTATTTTCACTTCTCAGAGATAAGAACAAGCATATTTTTCTCTCTCTCAACAGGTCCACAGGGGCTCACCTCAGTAGTGGCTGCTGCGGTTCCGAGAGTGACATGTCACTACTTGAAGATGCACTAGGAGGACGCTCTTGAGCCTTATTTTCTTTGTCAGATTCCCCAGATGGCTGATAACCAGGTTTGGGCTAGAAATTAAGACAACCAGAAAAATACATTTCCAAAAGCCCGCAGGTGTTTAGAGGCTCTCATCTTATTAGAACTGATAAAGCTTACATTTCTCGGTGTAGTATGGCATCTTTCCTACCACACAAACACTTAAAACCACAACAGATAACTCACTGCTGATCAAAGTATGCCCAACAACCTAAAGCAATCTCAAACGAAGCTCTCCAGTTCACAGTTTGACTGATGTTTACATTTTTGTAAGAGCCAACCTTTCACAGCTGCTGTTAGATAACACCCAGAATTATACTTCTATTTATAACAGAAAATTATTTACATTCACATTTCTAGTAGGCCTTGCTGTGCCAAAAAGCAGTCAGTAGTAAAGAGGCTCTGCATCAAACCCACTCTCTTTAAGCAGAAATTACAAAGTTTTCTTTGTAAACATCCTCTTAACTGATAGTAGACTAGGACAGCCCATGACATCCTTCCTAAACACATGGTCTTGGAAGACACTTCCTGCAAGCAACTGCAACACATGAAGTTAGTGAATCAGCTATACCTGGGCTTCCTGCACCGTAGGCAGCTGAAGTGGCTTTTCTAAAAACGCATGTTCCAGCAAGAGTTTAGAATAGGTTTCCTGTAACCGTTTGGCTGCTGAAGGCTCAGGAGCAGGCACTTTCTTGACTTTTACTAAAGCCTCCTTCTGCTTTCTGTAGAGTTCTTGGAGCCTCTTGTTCTTCTGTTCTGTTGCCTCTTTCTGTGCTTTCTTCTCTTCATGCTGCTTCTTCTTCCTCTCCTCTTGCCGCCTGACGATGAACCGACGAACCTCATCTGTGTTATAGTGACGTTTCTTAGAGATCACTTGAGGCTCCTCACTGGCAGCTATCTTGTCCGTTTTCCTTTTGGTTGGACTTTGGCTCCTGGCATTTTGAGTAGGTGAAAGAGATGTCTGATTCTGCTTTTCCACATCTTTCTCTTGCTTTGTACTCACAGAATCCAACTGCAAGTCATTGAGAATTCCACATATCTCCACAGGCAGGAAGTTCTTATTTACAGAGGCATGATCTTCTTGGTTATCATCTGGAAGAACAGCTTCCAGTTTCTTCAGATTATTCTCAGGCTGCACTTTACTCCTTGACCTTTCAGAACTCCTAGAAGAGCTTTTATGGGTAACATCCAGTCTAGAATCTGAACCAGTATTTCCAACAGAGCCTGCTAAAGAATAAGACATGTTAAATGTTTCAGGTAAAAATCAAATCTGGGTACTACATGCCATCACTGAAACAGCTGCAAAAGGAAGAATGAGGGACTGCAGATCTCACTGTAAATGTGCTTTTGCTTCATTCAGTGTTACAGCAGCCTTTGCTTAGACTGTACTCACACCCTTCATACTCCTACCAGCCTCACCACCTCACAGGCATAAAAACCACAACAGCTACCACCTTCCCTTATTTGCCCTGTCTGCGATTGCTGATAAATTCTGAAAAAGGATGGTGGAGGAACCAATTAAGATGTATGATACACATGATGATATTATACAGTATCTGGAAGAATCACAAGTCCTGTAAAACAGGGATGAGCAACCAGAGCTTACATACTATATGCAGGACACCTGGAAAACTCCTCTGGCCTGTGAACCCCTTCTAGCCATTCATTTCCTCACGAGCTTCAAGAAGCAGAGACAGACTAGAGGTGCTCCATTTTTTTTGTTGCAACCTATTTCCCACCTTTTCCAGAGCTCCTGAGCACCTCTGCAGCATTTACTACCCCTCAAGTTACATGGACAGGGCAGGCTTCCTATGACAACAGAAGAAGTTCACAATTCACCCAGGAAGAGAGGTTGCACATCCCAAACATGGATGAGAAAAATTCTCCCTCCTCAAATCCCGTATTAAAAAGATGAGTTATTAAAATAAAGAAACTGATGACATTCTATCTCAGAAGTCAAATGTGCAGAGTCACATAATAAATCAAAAACAATGAAACAATTCTAGCGATAAAAGTACAACTTACCAGAATTGGCAGCTTGCTGTAGTCCTGTTCTGTCACTAGACACAACTCTTCTGTCCAGTTCTATTCTGGGAGCTGGACCCAGTATCTTATTTGCCAGCTTTTGTCCCTCCCGCCAGGAGAATGGAGTTATTACACAGTTTCCACCTGCAAAATATGTAACAAATAAAAGTCAAGCAATAGATGGGTTTTCCACCAGACCAGAAAGAAGTATTTACTGCAACTGTTAATCATTTCTATATCTTTTAGCTCTGCATAAGTGGAATGGTTGCAGATACACAAAACAGTCATGAAGACACTCAAAAGCTGAACCACACAACTATCACTGCTTCAAGCCTACTCATAATGCAATGTAAAAATCAAAAACATACTGTAGCACATTGAAGCCCTACAAAAACTGATTTAAAGCAAAAAGGGTTATGCAGGATTAAAACATACAGGCAAACATTACTGGGGGAGAGAGGACATTTTTGTAGAGGTATGAGAAGAAGCTGTGGGAGATAAAAAACAATTCCTCTTAACCTTAAAAGAATCTTATCTGATTTTAGAAATTTTTACAGATAATTAATTGTTGAGGAAGGTGTCTTCTGAGGAGGTTAAGAAACACCAAGCAGCAGTTTTCATATGCCAGTACTACTCTAAGTGGGTTTTTTGTACCATGACTGAAAACAGTTAAGCTAAATCCAATTAATTAATTAATTCAAGAACAGACTACCTTGCAGGTAACAGAAGCCCAACCAAAATATTATTAGTATTGGTTTTTCACCCTACATATAATTAAATTATAAAAACTGGGTACAATGGCACCTTCACCTGATAGTGGTTAGATTAAACATCAGGTTTACTCAACCCACCTTTCATCCCACTATTCCCAATATTATCAACATTTTTAAAAAAATAATAACCCTAAAGAGCTTTGGAGAAAAGCATCATATACAAAAGTATTCATAAACTAATTCAGATCAATTAGCAGTATTTTATTGTTAGAAAAATAACATGAATACCCAATTTGCCATTGATTTCTAACTATTCAGTTTCAGCTTCTACCTAATAGCACTGCCTAAACAAACCCAGGGACTGCAGCACAAAACCAACACAGCCAAACAAAAAGGGACTGTACTCTGAGCCCGACAGTACTTTGAAGACATGGAACTAAAGCAACTTCAAGTGAAATCCAGGACAGTAACCCAACAAGGTTTTGGCAATCCCAGCCCCCATCTGCCATCTCACCTTCTTTTCTTTTCATTATTTTAAACCAGAAGGAGGAAACTTGCAGCCCACTATTCATTTACTAACTGTACTCCTTGCTTGCACAGTAAATTCTCCAATATTTAATAAATCTGTTCCTTGAAACACATCAGTACAAGCCTCTTAAAAACAGTCGTATCAGCCAAGACTGTTCTCTAGCTGAACTCACTGCACTCAAATACTTGTGTGTGCATTTAAAAAGGCAGCATGAAGTCTCATCTTCCATTTCAAGTACGCTGTTTGAGCTATAAGAGGCTAACAGAGAGGAACATGAGCGGAGGCTATTTATAGCCTTGGCAAGCAGTTTCTTATTACTATGGCTGGAGGAGGACAGACCACCACAGACATGCTGCTTAGATCTGGTGCTTATCTTCTAGGGATTTTGAACCATCATCCTCCTCACATTTTATCCATTATAGAGAATAGCCATTGCCATTAAAACTCGTAGCAATCTCTATGCTGCTTCCCCACTTCAAAATGTCACAAATACATAGACTAGTTTAGTATAGTTCCTTAATTATGAATTCATCTGCATAGCAAAAAATAAAACTATACTTATCACTTACTTTTAAGTATTAGAATTTATTACCACAAAATATTCAAGTACAGCTTCATGAGTTACAGCATCCAGAAGTGCATATTCACTGTCTAAAAAACCCCTCTGTAATCATTTTTAAAGCAGCTTTTTTTTTTCTTCAAAGTGTTTCCCAATTATGGCTCACTATACTTAAGGAGAAATTTAAAATTTTAAAAGGTGCAGGAAACGTCTAACCTTGCATGTATTTAAAAAAACAACTCCCCTGTAGTGTGGTTGCAGTCATAACTACCTGCTTTGTATGAAAATTAATATTAACTTAGAAGCATATGTGGAAGCCTTCCTAATTCTTTTGCTCCAGACAACACCAAAGATTAACAATTCTAGAAAACCAAAAAGCACTGACAGAATTCCACTTCAGTTAATTTAATTTTCCACCATAAGGCACTGCTCTACAGTAACCTGTTAACATCATCTTCTCTACATACTTTGATTTTATTTAATAGACAATGGAAATGTCAGACAACAAACTCATCTCTGAAGTGTATGTGACAACCTTCCCTCTACAGTCACCTTGTTTGGACTCTGGACTTGATGACTGTGCCAGTTTGTGCACTTTCCGCACTGGTCTGCTTGCTTTTTTCTCTTTGTTTCTCTCACTAGGTTTTCCTTTCACTGTTGAATGCTCTAAAAAAAACCCAAAAGCTGTTAAATGATAACCCCAAAGAGAACATAGAAATACAACTTTGCTTCAACATTTACCATGAAAAGCTGAACTCAAGAGAAATACAATAAAATTCACTGACTCTCCCTGCTAATACATTGAGATAATTACTCCCAGTCCAGCATATTAAAATTCTCATTGGATGAAAAATCTGAATCAAGTGCTATTTACCTATACACCAGAAGGCAGGGAACACTATAAAAATCTTTACAAAGCTTATTTTCAGTTTTAAAAGTCATGGTGACAGTTTGACAGGAACAATTGCTGGTTCTTTTCTACTATAGCTATTACACTTCAAGTATTGATGTTCCACGAGAACACTTAGTTCCTTCACATCTGAGTCACGCAGGCTGCTTCCACATCCACACATGACAGCGCACTCACTCGTTGCCTCCATGCTAGAGCATAGAAGACGAGAAGACTCTTGCTCTACTTTCTGCACAACTTGTTGCAGAATTCAGCCAGTGATGCAGAACTACTCTGTACCACTTAAGCCCCCATTTAAAAGACAACTAGGTTTTAGGCTTTAGAGATGCCAGGAACACTTATTAAGACAAAAAAGCATTTTCCCATGTTTTCACATTAGGATGAAGAACAAAGAGAAACCACTGCCTAAAGTACAAAGCAAAGACAAACAATGCTCAAGGACTGTCAAGCTGTATATACAGTCTCAGCAGTCTGCACTGGATATTTTCAAAGATTTTTTTTAAAGCACATTTAGGTTACATGCCTTGAAGGCACTCCTTTCTTAATCCTAAAAGTGAACTGTAGATACGGAAATCCAGGGCCACTGCTTTTCTGCTCCTCTTTGTTATCAGTCAATCTAAAACCAGTAGGGTGAAACCCTAATGGACAGACCTGAAGCTTTATTTAAATGCCAATACTAACTTTAACAGCCCCTAATTTCAGCTTTCTGAAAGATACCTATAGGTAGTATCAGAGACAGAACAACAGGTTACATTGAAGGATGTGGGACTGAAATTTTAAGTCTTTCTTCCCCCTAGTATCCTTTCCTTACAATTTTTCCAGTGTCTTTGAGGCTGACAACAAGTGCAGGGAAGACAGAATCAACCCCTGAAGCCTCAGTGACTACATTTGCAGAAATCTTGCTTGCCTCCTCACCTCTTCCACAGACAGTTCCTTCCTGATCCCAGGAAACTGAAGGCTGCTTCCCACTCACCCTGTTCATATTTTAGCAATTTTGTCCTAGCAAGGACAATCTTGAAAATCTTTAAGACAGAACTACTGGAAGCTCGGGCTCCATACAATATGCCTTAGCCTAATTTCTAACCAAAGATAAAGACATTCTGTATGGTCTACATTTAAATATAAAATCTTGTTGCAGTAGAAAACCAACGTTTTAGTAGATACTAGAGTTCTTATAGCTTGTTTTAGCACTAGAGAGCACGGAATAGTTTTGATACAAGTGCACACATCCAAAACTTCACATACTGTAACTTTAATACAGAATTAACACATGGATAGATAATCCAACAACCTAAAAATACATTTACAGTATATATTATGTGCAGCACTAACATTTGATTACTTGGAATCAGCAATTCAATATAATCCTTTTAGGTCAGAAAGGAAACACGCTTCACAACAGCTGTTCTACACAGGGCAGCAGGACATGATCAAAATGCCTTTTTAATTGGACCTCTTCAATGAAACTAGTAAAAAACATGGATTTCTACTGAGACCTCATGAATCACTCATATGATTGCTAAAACTGGAGGGAAAAAAAAAAAAAAAAAAAAAAAAAAAAAAAAAAAAAGAAAGACTTGTGTAAATGAAAAGTCTCCAGAGATCTGGCATTAAATGTATGGACAGATGCTGATTAGGATATCTGCAAAACAATTTTACTAAAAAGAAGCTGTGATTCTAAGATTCTAAGCTGCTGTCTTTTCTGAATATTTTTAAGTGATTCCAGAAAAATTCCTCAGCACCTGGTCAAGTTCTACTTGTAAAAGAATCTGATACTAATTTCCACACCAACCACTATTACTATCAATATACAGAGGTTCACATTCTCATCACATGTCTTCCAGTGTTAAATATGTTTTGATCAGTGAGAAAAGGCAACTCTTAACCTGCAAAATAGAGGTTCTCGGGAGAACCATTTTCCATTCCCTTCCTTTTTGTTGATCTGATCTCTTCCCCATTCCCCAGCTCAGTCAGTCAAAAGCAATTCAACCTCACAGCACCCTGCTTTAACCAGACTAACAAATCAAAGAGCACACTTGGGCATGCTATCCTAGATCACCCAGAGGAAAGAGCTGCCAATGGTACCACAGTTTTCCAGAGGGAAAAATAAAGAATGGGTCTTGGAGCAGAACATTTTAAAACAAAGCATGTTTTACAGCTTAGGTCTTTTAGAAGAAGACCTAAGCTTTGTTAAGCAAATACAGAGAATTTTAAAATAATCTTTGCTCCTTATTTTAAGCAACAGAATACTATGTTGCTAAATGAGTTCATCACCTAAACCAGACCTTTTTTTCCTGTGTTGCCACTTTGCAACAGACATTTAATATTTTTCAAAAGACCATCAAGAGGAACAAGTAGCAGTTTTCTAAGCTTTCAGCATTTAACATTCTCTCCTATACCTTCATGTGGAGTAAACCCCAAAGGTAACATTCCATTAACTCCTTCCTCCCATATTCTATCCAAGCGTTACAAAACTGAAGGTACAAGAGTTATAGAGGAAATAAATCCGGATTATTTAAAAGATTTCTTAAACCATCTTCTGCTCTACCTGTTCTCTCACTCCTTGGGGAATCCAGGGAAGACCTCAAGAAAAAGTCCTTGTGTTCAAATTTCTGGGACTTTAATTTCCCCAGGAACTTACACTTGGATCATTCTGATACAAATCAATAAAATTCTGCAAGTTCAGAGATAGTAAACCAACTTAATGCCATATAATCTTGCCTCCACCACACAGACCTGAAGGCAAACTGCCCTTTGACAGAAGGCTACCTAATGCATTTTAAATAAGTATTCCCAGAGACTTTGCAAACAAGATGTCCCCCACCTCCCCTTTAGCAACGTATACATTCCAACTAAATAACCAGCAATTCCCACTCCAAAGGCAGGAGCTAGACTTCGGTAACACTGTATCAAAGGAAGCAGAATTCAGGCTTTAACATAAGGTGCACCCATCACTTCAGTGGTGTTAAAAGACAGAAAAAAATCATGAAAATTCCCATGAGATAATATAGGTTTCATCAAAACCAACAAGTGGATTGTTTTTGCCCTTTTAAATACGAAATTGCATTCATTCACACAAAAATGTATAAAGAAGTTATAAAATTAAATTAAAAAATGTTCAAATGATGCCTTTTTAAATTCCTGTTTTCAAAGAAAAGCCATCATTTAATTCTTTTCAGCACTGACTTTCTATTGAAAGTATTTTAATGAGAGAATGAAGAAAAGAATTTTTTTCCTTCTAGAGTTCAAGTTACTCTTCCTGCGGTGAGAAATACAATATATTTAACACTCATTGCTTCCATTTTTTGTTTTCATGACTTTCTGGATCTGTACAAACTAAACTTCTCCGACTCTTTGAGAAAGTTGTGTGTTTTAATCAGCTCAGTTTTTGTTTCACCTGTTAACTGGAGTTCTCTGTCTCTAGACACCTCCTGAGTGTCAACGTGCAATTCTTCCCGATGCCAGATTTTTCCATCTGGAGTGCAAATCTTTTTTTCAACAGGACTGAAACCTGAAAGCAAACAATTTAAGAGTTTAAAATATCCGTGCAAAATGTTAATAAAGTTTTTTAAAACTGGAAGTGATGGGAAATTGCCAAGAAAGGAATTACTTGTATTTCTAATGCTAAATTAGAAGAAAGCAATATACCAGTCTGCCACCTGCTCACATCTGAAAAACAGCAGACTGGGTGCAGAAAATAATATAAAAATGTGAAATGTTTTCTAAATTAAGACAATGTTAACCTCTGAGACCAGTAAAAAAAAGAAAAAAAAAAAACCCAAATGCTAGTACAGTCAGCTTTTTATAGTAATTTGTAGAGAAGATACAAGAAGAATCTCAAGAGAATCCACAATTCTGTAAACTGTCAAGCGTTTCTTTTCTTTCTTGTCCATAACCGTGCTCAAATTATGGTATCCAGTCCTGTACTGCCCGAAGACAGTTATGAGTCATGTCCATACTTTGACATGTTGCTCTGGTCTTTTACCACCTCCATACCTCTGTACGATGGAGCAGCAGGTGCAGCCGCCACTTTCCTGACTTTGGGAATCACGGCATTCTCCATGTTTGTGATCATGACAGGTTGCTCAGCATATCCCAAGTGCTGCCCTCTGCCACCCAGCTCTTCAGAATGTCCCCATTGCTTTCGAATCTGCTCCTTCAGCTTCTTAAACTTCGCATCATGATGTTGTCGTTTCCAGATCTCCTGCCTGTGAGCACTAGCAGAATTACTCGTGGCAGAAAGGGAAGATACTTTCAGTTCACTGTCTTGGGATGCGTTACTCTGAGGAGTTTTTGTGCTAACCTCATCTCCTCTGGAGCCACTAGTTTTTTCCTCTTCCAACCTTGGAGGTTTTGAGACCTTAAGAAATACCTCATTATTCTGCAAGGCTTCAATTGCTGGTCGGTCATTCAAATACCTTACAACGGTTACATCTGCAGCAGCAGAACACGGATTTTCAAAACCTTTACTGTATAAATCCTGCTCATCTCGGTCATGTACCATACAGCCTGTTAATTCAGTCTTCACTTCTGCTTTACAGAGGTCCAAACTAGAGAGCAGTTGTTGCTTGACCTCAAGTTGGCTAGAACCGTGATATGTCAGAGGACTGCATATACCCCTGATGTAATAGAAGAAAACAGAAAGCCATCAGCAGTGAGTGTGTTCATTAGCTAAAAGTACAACTTCCTATACCTAATCCCCATTTTAAAAGCAAGTTCTTTTGAAGTTTGATAACCATACATTCAATAGTGCAAGTCTGATGAAACTGAAAAAGGTTTCTGTTAAACAATTCATTTTCTGTACTCTTCAGTTGAACAAGACTAAACATAAAGTTGAGGAACTGAAATAAGGGCATGCAGAAAAATAAACTAGCAGTAATGCCACTCTTCAATTTTAAAAAGTTCTAAACAAAGACCAAGTGTAAAACTTGAGAAGCATAAATAATATACGTTGTCTAAAACAAAGCAATGCACAAATGCACAGCTCCTCAACAGTCCATCCATCAGCTCAGAAAACAAATAAATTGCACCAAACCCCCTGCCCTGCTCTAGAAAGGCAAGCCCCTTGTTAAGAACTTCAGAGTGAACTGGCTGCATCGCAAAACTGCAAAGCATACCAAGAGCTTAGAAATGCAACATCTTTTTTTTTCCCAGAAAAACCGATTCTATATTTAAACAGTCGCACAGTGTGTAAGTTATCCAGGCAAAAACGTATTTAATATTTTTACCAAAAAAGAGGCTGAGAGGCTGAAGCTGTGAAAATCCAGCACCTAGGCTAATGGGCTTGCTTCTTCAGCAAGTACGTTTAAAGAACTCATTTAAGTCAAGTCATAACATTGTACCTGTAAAATTGTCTACCTCTCTTTCTCTAGTAGCACATTCTTGTTATATAGTGTAATAATCACTACCAATCAAGACAGAAGCTGAGTTGTTTAAAAATAAAAAATTAGAATTGTTTTTGTTGGAAAAGACCTTTAAGATCATCAAGTCCAACAACAGAACCATAGAATTTGAACAAAATTTCACCCAAAGTGTGTGTGGATTGATCTAGGTACTATTTTGGTTTTTTTCCCTATGCATACTTTAAGCACTAATAAAAGACTGTTCTCAGAAAAGGAGCAATGTGTTAATCCTCAAATTAATCTCCCCAACACCACACAGCCATCCTACTGTAAGAAAGCTGTTCAACTGGATATAATGGCATGGATCTAGCTGCTTTTATTTTTGTCTTTCCCCTGGAGTCTCTAAAATTTGCTACATGTATTTAAACCGAGTAACCGATGCAAGTCAGACATTTCAGATTGGGTAGACAATAGAGTTGTTCAATTAACAAAACCGACTCAAGATCACAAACTGATCTGTTCCAGCACTAACCTGTATGAAGGCAATGGTTCACGAAATTCCACACGGTTGCTTTTTTTCACGTTGCTTTCAAGAGTGGTAGCTCGAAGAGGGCTGCGTGAGGACTTCTCCTTGCTTGATTTATTTTGGCTGGAGGACTGGGAAGCTGAAGCAGAAACCAAAGAATCCTCTGTGTACCTATCTCTCCAGAAAGAGAAGCTCTTGGGGCGGAACAAGTAAGAACACAGTTTTTCTTGGGTTCGAGTAGCCCACCAAACTAGCAGTTAACGTACTCCATCTCTTTTTCAACAAGCTGATTTCAGCAACGAGAAAGTAGGTGGTAGGTGCTTAAAACAGTGTTCATGTTTAAATAGAGATACTAATGCTTAAACATTTACTGTAAGTAATTAAATCTGTGAAAATTGGCTGCATTTCCACTAGAGGTCGATCTGTCTGTTCTTCTCCACTGTCACACTACCAGAATGCTCTGAATAGTATTTAAAATGAGGGCTTATTTCTTACAAAGAAATGCTCTCCTCAAAGGAAATTTTAAAAAGCACCAGATTTAGTGTTCTATGAGGGTATAAAAGTCGACTAACATTAAACAAATATAGAAAGCCATCCCAGTGTAAACACAGGCATACACAAGCATTGTCCAAAATCCTCCTGTCCTGTCACACCCTCTAACCAAGTGATTATGATAGCACTTCCCTTCCAAAGCTAGGGGAAGAAAACACTAGTTTCTCTTGGGCAATTAGCATTTCATGCAAAAAGATCATTAGCAGGAGATAATTTGGAGGAAGGGAGGAGAAACCAAGTTTTCCCAGAAAGCACTGGCTTTACCCTGTCCTCAACAATACCTACCCCTTCTGTTTATCTTCCTGCTAACACAAGCAGAGGGCTTCTTGGCATCCATGACAGAATCAAACACAGCTGTGCTGGTGGGAGATATTTCCAATTTGTTTTCTATATGACATAGCTAGAATTCGAAGATAATGCAAATTAGAACATTGTTTTCACTTTTTAAGCTATCATCTTTTTCCCTCAATGTGACAAATTTTTCCTCAAATGAGGAAATAAAAATAAAACTGTAGACAAAAGCAACTTCACAAGGCTGATGTTGCAAAATTGTAGTCTCATGGCCAGAAACATCAGATTATGAAGCTTTGTTTAAAAATATTATCTAGATCAGGTTTTGCATAGTTTTGTTTCCCTAAGTAAGCTGCTGTGAAAAAAAAACAGTAAGATGCCATTTATACCTTAATGCTTGGTCTGAGTAGAATACTAATTCCACTTAGTATAAATTCTATCATACTATACAAAACAGAGCACCATCCTTTGTAAAACCTCACTTCTCAGTTACTAAGTAAGAGAAAGACAAGGCTACATTAAAGAGCTGAACTCCATGAAAAGACAAGCTCTCGGGCTTCACTGAAGCCAGGTTTTAGAAATCAGTTGTGATGTCTTAAGCACCTAAGTTGCCACGTAAAGACATTTTTTCCAATGCTCAAAGATAGAAAATTATGAAAAATACTGGTGTTGTTCCAGTTTCTGACCAGTTTGGATAAGCAGGGGAAAGCTGCTTTTACAAGTTTTCAGAAAAATGAGGAGTCACCATTTTCATAATTAGAAAAGTAATATTAGACTTGAGACTTGTCAGGCGTTACTATACTCAAGGCTAAGCTTGCTGTGGCAAGAATTTCTTCTACTATGTGTGGAAAACTTTTTCCAAGATCCAACAGTGTTCAGCATGCACATACTTCAACTGTTTGTCCTATTTTTGCCTGCTTAACAGACAATCACTGAGAAAAATAATACTTTGGTTAAAGCTTTTGTAGCCATTAACTAATTCAAAAAGGAGCAAGGAAAAAACAAAAAAGAAAAAAACCCAGTACTTACAGCAGCCTTAGTCTGAGGAAAAGCAGCCTGTGCTGCAGTTCGATCTTACAGGAGAGAAACAAAGAAATAAAATTTTCATTAGTACATGAAAAACAATGAAATAAAATGTTGATTCAGAACAATTTTCATGGGCTCACTAATCGAGTTCTTTTAATGACTCAGTTGCAGCCTGTAAATCTCTTCCATGAGATGCTGTTATCAGTCAACACTCACCTTAACAGAGCAATAAAATATTTAATGAGTTCACAAAGTTAGGTTGAGTGCATTATTACACTTGAAATACAATATACTACACATTACAGAAGATGTTTAGGAGATAAGGTTATCTACACCAACACCAATACATTACATTTTTCCATTACACTATAGTTTACCTACTACTTTTTTCCCTTCCATTTTCTTCTCCAGTAAACTAGGCACGAAATCCATGGTCACTGAAAGACTCTACTCAAAAACCAAGCTTTTCATTTTGGAGAGTAATCTTTTCAAACTGCACATGCTAGAAACAAAATACAAGTAATGTGAAGTAATGAGACGAAGGAGCTTACCAACTTCAGCCTTTTAATCTAAACAGATAGCCTGTGCTTTCTGTACAATCCAGTTCAGTGGGATGTAGAATAATACTTACTTTGTTAAATCCCCTCCTCTTTTGGAATCTAATGTTTTTCTTCTAATCTAATGGTTTACACAACACCCAAAACATTAATGTGCATCAGAACCATGGAGAGTATTGGTAGCAGAGAGAGTATAAAAAAAAAAATTTTCTTCTAATAAAAAAGCTACCAATTTCATTTCAGGTAAGATGCAACAATACAAAGGAAGAGGATTAAGCACAGAAACAACTTTGCTTTGACTTGGAGAAATGGCACTACTACAGAACACCTCAGTTTCACAAGGTAGGTAATTTTAAAACAATCTGATCATAGCACAGTAAACAATCAGCAGTAATGTTACAGGTAAAATAATAATGTGTCTCTGCTTTGAAAATAACTTCTGGAGTCCAGTTTTGTCACAGTGGATATAAGACTGACTTTGAATCACAGACTTAACATGCCACTCAACTGCCCTATAGACTGGAGCCTTCTTCCTTTCGAGCATGTACTGTAATTACTAATATTTTTAAAACTGCCCCCTCCTTTGTAGCTCCTAAGCTACAAAGTAATCAAAACAGTAAAAAGGTAACAGGATTTCTCCAGTTCAGGGAGACAAAAGTGCTGCAAGTTATCTCAGTAGCAAAGTACTGTAGCTATTCAATTGTCTTTAGCTCTTCCTGACTTTGGAACCAAGCAGAAGTTGGGAGCATCTGCTTCCAACGTTCTTCTTCACCTCTTTCAAGACCTTATCGTTCACAGTTTCTGTTCCTGCACTGCTCCTCCTCCTTTACAGCACTCAAAAAAAATCTGTCTCTGAGCCACCTTGGCAACTGAATCATTGGCTGGCCATTCCTAATGCAGATCAGCAAACATTCTTCAGATCAGAGTATGAAACTGCTGTCTCTGCAAAAAGGAAGACATGTAACACACAGTCTTGGCTTCCAAATGGAGGCAGGAGAATGCTTTCTGTAAAAACTCCCTAAAGTTTCAAGCAACTTACAATAAAACATCTTCCAAAACAGGCAATAAAACAGAAAATCCATACCTCTGGTAGAATCCTTGATTTGGTTATGCCTCTGATTTTGCAGAGGCACCTCCTTTGACGTATTACTCCACATTGTGTCAATTTATCTAAAAAAAAGTCATATAAGAATAAAAAAGGTATAAAGTAATAACGAATTTATCTTATACTAAACAGAACATAAGCCTGGTCACCATGATAAATGTTCACCTCATTTGATGATCTCTAACTCCCATCGAAAACAAGCACCAAATCACAAATGTGTTTACAGCTTGTAGTTTTTCAGAAAACATGTTAATTTCGTGCATAAAGAGGGGTTTGCTTTTGCTCCTATGTGTTACAAAGAAAAGTGGACTTGATAAAAGGAAGCTCAGAGGTTGTGCAATTTAGATCACAGTAATAAGCATTCAGCGTGTCCGAAGAAAACCACATGGACAATCCGCACATGAAGGATTAGAGGCAGCACTATGTGGCTTGAACTCAGAACTGGGCATATTTTTACCAAGCCTTTATATCAATGACAGACGAATACGTTACCCATTTCTGTTAAAGTAAAAGGCAGAACAAAACTGTGCAGCAGGACACTACAGCCAGGAAAAAAAGACAGGATTGGAGCTACTGTTGCTCTCCTGTGAACATCAAAGGCAAGACTCAGCAGTGAACCTACAGAAGTGTGAACTCTGAGTAACAAAGCAGGCAGCCACTATCACCAAATGATTTTTCTGTGGAAGGGAACAAATTAAAAAGGATATTTTTAATAAGGAAAGGTATTTTTAAAAATCAAAGGTAAATTTTGCACAGTTATTTTTCATTAGTTTCACTACAAAAGATGTAAATGTGTGACATACTTTAAAGAAGTGCTAAATAAGAAAGAAGTAAGTTTAAGAGATCTAAGAGGAGCTCATACAGCCAACAAGAACACTGATTAGTCAACACTGCAGCGACCCTCTCAGCAAGGTACTCCTCTTTGGTGGCATGTGCTCACTGAGTTCTCCTCGTAACAGGCTGAGAACATATTCGTAAGGGAAAATAAAAGTTAGGTGACCACAGATTTCATACAGGAAGTTCTGGACCTCTAAGAGAGTCACAAAGGCACATTTACTTCTCCCACATCCTCTCAGATACCATCTTTCTTATTTTCTCGATTTCTGAACATTTCTTTTGTTTCCACTTCCACACATAGTGTGCCACATATGAGGGCATGGACATATAAAGGTCATTCTTCTGATAAGAAGTAACTGAACATTCAAAAAAAAAAAAAACAACAACTGCATACTACTTACTGGAAGAGAAAATTGCCTATATAATTTGTGACAAGATTTGTTTAATCACAGATGGTTTAAAACATGTGATCAACAGTGAAGTTTGGTCCTCACATTCAGACATATAAGTTGCATTTATGGCAGTAAGTTATCCCACAAAACTGTTCTTATGCCCCAAGAAAGACTATCCATAATTAGAACAGAGGTCTTCAAAAGACCTTTACTCTCCCTTTCTTTAAAAAAAAAAAAATAAATAAAAATCCAAACACTAGAAAAGGTGTGTGAGGAGTATGTGAGCTTATGGATGTAGGTTCAGAAACATACATTAGTGAAGTCTCCAACAACACAAAATTTCTAGAAAGTGTGAGAGTTCTATTTTGGTTTTTAAGTATCTAGTCAAGGGCAGTGAGCCAAGGCAAGTTAGAAAATGCAGCTTCTAGGACAGGTGCTGCACAGCTCATTGGTGCAGAACCTCAACTTTGAGCCCCACCTCATTCCCACTGTAAATCATAACACTACCCTGGCCCTAGAAAACATCCAGCTGATCTTCTGTATCACTGAAGCACAGACCCACTCCACTAGAAAAGCAGAAAACAAATATTAATGAAAATAGGGATTTTTCCATGAAGAAACAATTTGAAGAGCATCTGGAGATGTAATGTCATATCATATCATTATCAGTTTCTTGCCTAAATATAAACATAACAAAAGCTATTCAATACATAAATTTAGCATAAGAGAACTTTTGGACAAGCAACCATTTCTTAAGGGATTAAGTATATCTTTTTATGTAACTGCTTGGAATTTGTTCTTATGATTAGAATTATTCGTATAGATAGAAGAACTTAGCTAGGGACTGTAACTGTTCTCCTTACTATGCACACACATATCTGTATAGTTAATTTTCTGATGCCCGTGATTGTCCTACTGTAACACTACTGTAACTCTACAAGAAGTACAAGATCTATTAAAAATGCTGTTTGCAATACCTTCCATCCTGACCCTCAAGTAAAAACTGTCAGTCCTTTACCTGAGCTTTACAAAAAGACAAGTCAGATGCACAGTGAGCACGCTATTGAGAACCCCTCAGTTCTGCTGTTAATTCACGGGTATTTGCTGATGGTCACTCACAGTTAATAATTCTGTCACGATGCCTTGATTCAGAAGTATGTGATGCCCCTCTCTAAAAGGCCACCTCCCCTCCTTTCTATTCCAGCTCAGAAGCAATCACAAAGCATACTGCTGTACTTATCCTAACAAGTACTTGCAGCGCTGGCTCCAGATGTATGGTATGATTCTCACTGGCTTCAGCAAAGCCACCTGAGATCCACTGAGCAGTTCTGCTCAACTTAGGTTCCTGATGTTTGGAAAAAATAAAGACATGTGAAAACTGAGAATTCTGGAGTCATCTACAGTTTCAGAAAGCCAACACTGCAGTAGCTTTCAGACATGATACGATCCTATAAGGGATTAGTTTTTAGATGTCTCCTCTCCCCTCCTTTGGAAGGGTGGGAGAAGTTTATCAGCTTTTCAAAACCTACCTACAAATCGTATTGATTCCCAAGAACCTTTGAGTTCCCACAGATTAACAGAATAACTTCTTTCTAGTGTCACACCTTACATGAATAAGCAGCACCCTAAGCACTTTTATAATTCAATACCCTGCCTCTATCAGAAGTTAAACCAGAGAGAACACTTTAATGCTATGAGAAGAACAGCTAAGAGGTGAGACAGGAAAAGAAAAAGAAACAAATCAAGACATGATTGCCATGTCTGTTTATAGCATTTGCATGCCGAGTGGTAGACTACTTAAACACTAAAATACACTGGAACTAATGGTGACTAGAAAGTAATAGTATACTAATTTATGCAAAGAAAGTTTAAATTATATTTGTAAAGACATTTTACATCAATACTGCATGAAAAACTTTAAGAAGGGCATTGTAAAAATTACATTCTGAAATGACTGCTTCAAAAAGATTATTTTTTATTTTGCCAAACTAAATGATCCATCACAAGTTAATCCAGAGCTTAAAGGAAAGGAGGGACAAAAAGCAGCTCAACACATAAAGCATTAAAAAAACTTCTGAGGAGACAGTGATGGCAAAAGGTTGCCTGCAGGTTGGATAAGGCTATGGGGCTCTTAAAAGTTTGTTGATAAACAGGTGGAAGACACCAGCATCAGCAGAACTGATCTCGTGGTTATTTGGTTGCTCACTAGCAGACCCAGACATCCCACACAGGTTCATTAAAAGATGGTTTGCCAACCCTGGCTTTGAGTGAATAGTTAAAAGTCCTTGTGTTCTGACATTTCAATCCCATGTCAAATGCTCATCCCTCCCGTTCTCTACTCCCTTGTCCAAGAGGAAAAAACCAAACACAATGCACAGCAGAACTGCTGTAGATGAGGACCTAAATGTGAACCACCAAGGGAAGGATATACTCCAGACTCCTGGAAGAACCTGGGAGACACCCTCACACACACACTCTTCCATGAGCACTGTTCCTATGGGAAGACACTGAAAAGTACTGACAGACCAAGAAGTGCATGAGAAAAAAGAAACGGAAACAAACAGAAAAACATTGACATGTAAACAAGAAATTAAAACCCAGCATTACCTTTACTACCCAACATAAGAGCAATGGCATTGAAAGGTACAACGTAACAAAATAGCAGGTAAACAAAGAGGACAGCAATTTAAAAAGAATTGGAAGGTATGAAAGTAGAACATGCTTACCAAAGGCACACAAAAATATCACATGATTAAAAACAGGGCTAAGAAAAGAGAAAGAAAAGTGGTAAGAGACACAGGATATGAAAGGATAATGAAGAGACAGATTGAATGGACTTTGGATGAACCTGAGCAGAGAGCAGCAAAAAGTAAGAAAAGAAACTGGTATGTTGGTCCAACTGCAAAGTTTTTCAAGCATGACTTTTTTCTTAGCAACACAACCTCAATAAGAAAGGGCACGAGGAAACTCAAGAGAATTTATGGCAGCAAAACACAGAAATAGGAGAGGAGGAAACTGAATCATACAGATTCAGAGAAGGCAGAGAATGTCAGCAAGAGATTGCCTGCTGTAACTTTAACTAACGTTTAATGGTTATAAGAAAACCCAAACCAGTATGCACAGGGAACAGTATTTCTTGAAACTTTATTTCTTATAAAAACACAAAGGATACCAAATTAAAGGGATACCAAACCAGAAAACATGAAGCTTTGCTAAAAGCAGAAAGAGAAACAAACTATTCAGACTGACTTCTACGGGATCCCAAAAGCAGGTTTTTGCTACAAACTGGGTACACAGTGTGTGATGCCAGTAGGTTCACACAGTTCAAGCTACAATATGCCAGCAGTGCCAATAAAATGAAGCCACCTTTTGCTTCTTTTATACCCTGGTTTCTCTTGCCTTATTCAGACAGAAAGTCAATGGGATTACGTGGTAAAGCAAATCGGCCTGGGAATGTGGTAAGTACTGAAAGAAGCTTTTTTTGTTCTTTCTATTTTATTAGCTTTAGCTATGTCATACCATGAGCTACAACCTCCATGCAATCAAAATAAGAAGGAAGAATCATGGACCAGTCCCAGCCCTGTACTAGCTGTTGTCACATCTCATCATCTACAGTCATTCCCCAGAGCAGATCCTTGAGGCTGCTATGGCCTTCACTTTGAGGAGAGTGAGTGGGATTGGGGAAAGCAAGACCCATTCCTATCACTTTCTTCCTAACAGCGCAGTTACCACTAGAACCTATACACCCTGCTCCAGTGTGTCCCACTGCACCCACAACTCACACAGTGGAGAAAACTTACCCTTGGGGTAAAGAGGCAGAGGCAAATAAAAGGTCTTAGGGATGTATCTTTCCTGTTTACGAAGATATTTTGAGTTTCCATGTACAAATACTCAGAAGCTGACTTCTGCAGCCTAATGACCATCTGGAGCTCCTGTCTGTGCTGTCTCAGTTCTGCATTACTAGCACTGACAGACACACACAGGTGGACAGACACAATCAGACCTAGTCAAGGACTGTTCCTCAGCCCACTACAAGTGACTGCATTTCTATTTAAAGATGCTAGAAACACTTTCTATGTCTCCTCAAATCCCCCAAAATACAATTTATGATGATATGATTGAATCTGGAACACAAATACCTTTAACTGCTCATTTTATCTGAAATCCGAGCTTTTAATAAATACCATTATCCTGTTTAAATAAGAACTAAAAAAACCCACACTACATTGTTCTAAGACTCTTTCTGGTTATGCTCATGGGCTTTAAAAGTGTTTGGGGTTTTTTAGAAATGAGTTGGGTTTTTTTTGCCCCAATATATTTTGAGAAGACTTTCTCAAATTAAATGTAAGTGATTTAGTGTCCTTCCTCAGTCCTGAGGACAAGTTCCAGGAGAACAAATTTATAGTGTGTTCATCAAAAATGCAGCACATCTGCAGAATCTAACTGGTTCCACAGAATCAGATGAATACTCCCCCCACCTTCTTTTAATGTTAATTTATAGAATAAGCCTTCAATTTCAGGGGACAAGGTTCTGAAAGAGTCATATTCAAAATCCAAGTACAACCCTAATTATCCAGTGCTTCACAGACATAAAGTTCATCATAACACTTCTCTGCCATCTTGAGTCTACAATCTCTGCTTTGCTCCTCCAAAATTATTTCTGCTACGAAGTTACAGATTTTTCTTGTCATGATCTTTAGGTGGCACTGAGCTAGAGTCAATGGGTACAAACTATTCAGAGTGCCTTTATAGGCAGTTTTGCTGGTATTTAATCTGACCGGCTGCTAATGATATTTGACCTAGAAATAGTTTTCTGGTCCAGATTGCACTGCACCCCACAAGTGAGTAATGTTAGGTTGTCAGACACAGTTGTGTAAAGAGGATGCAAGTAACACCAACAGTACCCAAAGCAGCTTGTGAATGCTAGCTGCTATGAATGTGTAAAATTCTAAATAATACTCAGTATTTTTGCAGTGCCAACAGTCAATACACCAAAATAACTCACATTCCAATCATTATGACTTTGGAAAACAGTAATTAAAAAAAAAACAACAAACAACAAAACAAAACAAAAAAAAACCCAATAAAATCTGACCTGCCTTAAGCTATACAACATAAAAACACACCACCACACACTTGCAGACATAAAAGCAGTGAACAATCTCAAAGCAAATGTCACCACTGCTACCAGTTTACCAGGAAGATAAATGACATCAAGAGCCATGTACCCATCAAACATTAGAAAATATAGTAGAAAAATATGACTATGTTTCATGAGATGAGATCTAAGATTAAATCACCGGCATCAGTCAGCGTCTAAATTTGCATCCAAACTATAGCAAAGATTCTTCTATAAATGAAGCACTGGTGAATATGATTCTAACTATATGCTGCAGATGGACATTTCCAACACAATCCTGCTATGAGAAGACACAACAGCTTGCAAGTGTCCCTGCTTCACATGTCATAAAAAGCTCTAAAAAATGGGTTAGTATTTTACTGAAAGTAAAATGCACTGAATGTCTTGCACCACTGCATCACATGCTAGGAGTTACTCTGAGGAAATCTATTGAAATTAATGTTTTGACAGCTAGCATAACTTGATTTATTGTTTGTGAAGAAGTCAGAGTACAAAGGAACAGAGCATGCAACCATTTATTATGAAGATACACACAAGGGCTCCTCAATCCAATCAGAAGCTGTTTTTAGTTTTACTTCAAAGATCTTTGCATTTATGACAGAAAACAAGCTACATACCCTAGTTTCAAGAACAAATAAAATACTCCTGCATTTGTTCCCTTGGTCTTCATAACACAAGTTCACTTGCTTCACCTCTCCATATTAGAAGATTTCAGTTCTTCCAACAGATAATAAAACCATGCGGCAGAAAATGCTGAAATTTTTCAGTAAGTCCTGTCTTGAAAAGGTCAACAACCACTATCCTTCATCTCATAAGGAACACTCCACTGTGAGGGAGTCTTGTCAGAACTTAGAGGCAATTCTTCTGGACAACTGCAAGAACCAGACCTGCCAATTCTGAGAGTCTAAGACAACAGCTTTCAACTGCTCAACAGTACCAAGGACACAGAAGGAGAGCAGCAACTTCACCTGCAGCTGTGTCCAGACTGACTGCTATTTTCTTTCAAAGCAGAATGAATTGCATGAAAACCTAAGGGAAAACATTCCAAATGCTACTTTCCAAGGTTTGGTATTAGTGCCTAAACCCTCGATCCAAACTTTTCTGTTTCAGTATTACAATCACACCCGATGTATTTTGTTATTAGCAAACATAACACATTATGTTTGTATGGCTGGAAAACACCAGAAAAATGTAACTGTTTTTTTAAATATTTAATTTTTTTGCCATGGATCGGACTCAGTGTGAAATTCTACCCTCACTTCTTACGAAACTAAAACACAGACAGAATTTCTGTTGGTATTCGTAAGTTTAAATTGAGCTAGTATAATTGATGAGTTAAATTATTTGCTCTATTCTTTCTCCAGCATATTAACAAAGGTTTCAGACTCACACATACAAGTAATTTTATTCTTGAGTAGTCCATTAGAGTCTATTACATTGTTAACACAATGATACACCTTTATCTTCCACACACTTACATCTACAGAAATTTTTACACTCAGATATTCTGACCCAGCCACATGCTGGGAAAGTTTTCTCCCTGCACTCAACTGCCAAGATTTTCCTGTAATCATTATTATACCACTATACCTGTTCTCATATTGATTTAAATAGCATGAACTATATTAAAGTACACCAGTTCAAACAGTGCTGCTGTACTGACAAAAGTCACGCTCCTGATGCAAATTTCTGAGGTGATGAAGAATGAGTATATTCCTCTCTACCTTTCCTAGCAATCTTGCCACTCCTCAATGTGATGCAGTTCTCATCTGACTGTATCACAAGCCAGTTCAGCTCTCTAACCCAGTGGAAAATCACTCACATTTTATTTTCTAATTAGCTTAGTTTTATACCAGTTTCTCAAAACTGGATCAGGCTGCTGCATGGTCAGCGGTCCACACCAGAACTGGTCAAAGTGAGGGTCAAGAAGCGGTAGCAAAACATCAAGCTTGCTCTCCTTACTTCATGAAGCTTCAACAAACTGCCATAGATATGGCATCATAAATTACATCTAGCACTACATGCTCTTGATTTCAAACATGTGCCTAACTTTAAAGGCATTAACAGGGCAACAGCCTGATCTGGGCACACTAAGTCAATGAGATTAATCACATTAATGGCTATATGCACATGCATCTTTGATACAACCCAGCTTTCTAGAATAAGCAGTATGTCAGGTAAAGGGGTGCAAAGAGATGCAGAAAAATCAATACATCTAAGTCAACAAAAACTTCAGAGCAGAAGAAGTAGCAATTCTAAGATTAGACTCTTATCCATTTAAGGGATTCTTTAATAATGGTGGGTGGCACACACTACTGATAAAATTATTTCAAAACACAAAATACACTGTCCACATGAGGACTACTATATCTGTAGTCTTTCCAGTGCTACAGTGGCAAACTCAACTATGCACCAGCTCAGTAAAATAAATACATGCAAACAAAATGTTTTATAGTTTTAAAGTCCCATTCTTTCAGTTACCACCACACCTAGCTGAGGGAGTCTACCAGAAGATCTACACCAATCAGCAATAAAACTTCTGCAGTACACTGGCCCCTTGTAGAAATAAATATGTCAGTACTACATAAATTATCCTATTTAGTAGATATGTTTAAGGTAGTGTCACTTACAGAAACTGAAGCCACAGCTTACCGTTTGTATGGCCACACCTTCAGTTCCATTTAATTACCTAAAGTATTACCTAATGAAGCTGTCGTAGCAACTAGGATAGGAAAAAGCGAGCAGTTCACAGTACAGCCTGTCCATGCAGCCAGCCTGACAGCACACTTTGAGCTCACAAGCAACACAACCAACAAGCATCTGACTTCCCTCAGCTCCACACACCTCTGTCCCTCGAGCACACTTTTGGCTACAGTGCACTCTCCAAGGTGCTTTCGAGCCTGTTTGCTCTGCAGCCCTGAGCAGTTTAAGGTGATCAAAACACAGGACTGATTGGTCAAGTCGAAAGTTTCCAAGCACAAGACACTGGAGCCTTCATCTACACAATGAAGCTATTACCTGTAATCTCCCACATGCACATTCGTACATGATGTGCCAGGAGACGCTTGGATGCTGAAATACAGCATACCCCCAAAGGCAGGAGAGAAACTATTCCAGAATAACTACATTACTGCTATTGTAGCACAGAAAACTGCATGCACAGGAATAAAGGCCACAGTCACACCAGTATAAAAACCTTTATGCGACCAATAGTACGAAAGAAGTCAGAAAAACCTTGTGGCAGCGGCTAACAGGGGTGTAAGAGACACTTCCAGCGGGCAGACACGGAGTGATCCCCGTCCTCTGCCGCCAGCCCGGCAAACCCCGTACACAAGGGCTGGGTGCCCACAGCCCCTGCACGATTTACTGAGATTTACCCTTTACGCGGAGCGGCCGAGGGGAGCGGGGCCAGGCCTGGCCTGCCCTGCCCGGGATCGGGAGGTGGACAGCGAGCCGCAGCCAGCACAGCTCCACGGAAAAACCCGATTTCGGCGGGTTTTCTATAGAGGGCGAAAGACATCAGTGAAAATAGAGATTCCCGACCCCCTCCATTCCCCCGCCACCCCCGGCACAAGAAGCAGTAGAAAACAAAATAAAACTAAACGGAGATTTAGCGGGTAAGGCGGGCGAAGCCGAGGAAGTCGGATGCCAGCGGCGGAAGCAAAGGCCGGGCCGAGTGACAGCCGGCAGCACCGGCCGGCCAAGCCCCGCTACCGGACGACCCCGGCCCGGCCACGGCTCCACCGCGTCCGGCGCCCTAGCCCCACCGGGATGTCAGCCACCNTGGGGCGGCGGCCCGGGCCGCTCCCGACGCCTCCTCACCTGGTCGCAGCGGCGGCGATCAGTGCCCGTTGCTCCAGGGGCGGGTCGCAGCGCATCCCGTCGTAGCAGAGGGACGCGGGTGCGAGAGCTGGAAGCTTCCTGAAGTCGGCTCCGCTGCCCGCAGAGGCGCAGAGCCCGCAGCCGCGTCAGCCGAGCGCCGTTACCGGCCAACGACTGACACGGAACGGCGGTGACGCGAAGCAAGCCGGGAGCTACCGGACAAATCTCGCGAGAGCTGCCGGCCGAGGACCTCCCCAAGATGGCGGCGGCCTGCGCTGCCCCTCCCCGCCCCCGGCGGCGGCCATGTTGAGCGCGGCGTCGGTCGCACGGTTCAGCTCCGTCGAGCCGGGGGCTGCAGCCGGTGCCGTGCTCCAGGCTGCGCTGAGGTGAGCAGGGAAGCCCGGCGCTGCAGGTGCACCCCCGTGCGACAGGGAGGGCTCGGGTCGGCGCCGGCAGATTTCGTGGTGCCCGAGAAGCCCACGGAGCGGCCCCTCTGGCCCCGGGCTTGGGGGGGGCTGGCTGCCTGGCGGGCCTCCTCTCACCGTACAGGCCGGGGAGGCTGCAGCCCTCGGACTGCTTTGGGCTCCAGATCCCTCCCTCAACCTCAAGAAAATACTTTTTCCAAAGTTTTCCTCAAAGTTTTCCCACAACCACGGCTGTGCAGGCTTGACTTGCCTGTTCGGTCCCCATGCAAATCGCGCCGAAATAACGCGTTCCGGCGGAGCTCAGGGGTTTGATGCAAGACCCAGGAGTTGGCAGCGGTGCCAGCGCTGATGCATTCCAGAAGCCGCTTCAGCCGAAACTAGGGCAACCATTTTTCAGTCATTTGTTTTCACAGCTAAGTTATCTTTATAATTTTTTTTTCCCAAAATGAAACCGGCTCTGATTCCAGTCTCCTAGTTGACAAATTTACGTTTAAATAACTATTTGCAAAACTTCAGAGGTGTCTGAGCATCACAAGCTTACTTTCATGTCCAGAGTCATTATAAACCTGGAAAAGTTTTAGTGCACTATCTCCTAGTGCTTAAACTCCACCTCAAAAATCCATTTAAACCACCCACATTTCAAAAACAGGTCTAAGATGTTATCCCACTATAAAAAAAAAATATTTTCTCTGAAGAAGGAAAGTCATTAGAATAGGGGGGAAAAAAAAAAGTCTTCCTAGTTATTTTGGGAATGTCTCCTTCAGGGCTTGTCTACAACTTCACTGGAGTCTGGTTTGCATTCATCAGTATGAATATTTGAGTACAGATGCCAAATCTCTTGGGGAAGCATGGGGGAGGAGAGTTTCCTACCACTTAAGAATCACTGAAACTGATGGATGTTTGGTTTTTTTTTGTTTTCCCCCCCTTAACTTGAAACAAATATTTTTACATGGCTGGTGAATGGTCAACACTTTTGCACGTAAATTATTCCAATATGGGAACAACTGTACCAAAACACTGAACATTGAGAGACCACTACAGGTGTAAAGCTTAAATAATGCCTAACTTAATCATGTCACAATTACAGGACACCCATTTAACCTTAATTTGGCTCTTTTGCGTACACAAATTATACAGAGTATATTATCCAGCATAAACATACCTTCTTTGAAACAAGGGGTAAGCTTGAGATGTCAGTGGTTAAACCTCGGAAAAAAACTTTGTTTTGACAGGTGAGAGGAAAAACAAAAAACCAAACGTGAATGCCAAAATACAAGAACAGGTCCAGTAGGAAAAAGCCCTAAGTAGTGCCTCCCTCCCAAGTCCTTGAGGAACAAACCTGCTCCTCCCAAATGCAGAATACTGTAAGTAATAATAACAATGATGATGATTGCAGCTAATGAAAACAGTATTACTAGTGTATGGGAGCTTTGATTGCAGACTAGGGCAAATTAAATTATTATATTCCCTGTCATCACCTAGTGTTTGCTTAAATTTACTGCTTAATATTGCTGGATTGGCAACTTATTTAAACTATTCAGCACTTTTGTAATGTACTACCTCTTCAATTAGGCTTTTAAATGTAGTTTCTCTTGGAAGCAGTTAATCTAGTTTCATGCTCCTCATCTTCAGGCAAATAAGACATTGCATTAGGATTTTCTCAAACATGAAAATTATTTGTTTTCAGTTAGTCAAAATTACAAGGCAATGTTGGTCTACTGATTTTGCCTCTATATGGCATCTATTTATTATGTGTACCTGTCAGCTGGATTTGATTGTAAAATTTAAATTACTCTTTAAATGATTCCCTACCAGTGGGAGGAAAGTTCTGGCAGGCAAACATCACATGAAAAAAAAAATTTATAGAAAATGCAATCATCTCATTACATTCTTTAAGATTAGAAATAAAGGAACCATTTACCTGCAAACAGCTGAGAGAAGACGAAGAACTGAACACTCTCCAGTTTGGTGAACTGCTTGCTAAACTGGGAAGCAATGGAGATAATCCCTGCAAGCACTGGAAGTGGTGGATGGAAACAGAGCATAAGTTCAAAGCAAAGAGCCACAATCTCTTTTTACACTAACTCAGTTATTTCAGCATTAAGAGAGAGGTTTGGAAAGTTTTCCACTCCATACTACTCTTGCATGCCCCTTCTAAAATTAGAAAAGGGCAGCTGGCTGTTGCAGCCAGATCAGTTCAAGCCCCCCAGACTCCCTCCCCCCTTTACTGGACTGGCATGGCTCCCACGAGCCTCAGAGGAATTTGGGGAAGGGTGCTTCCACCTGTTGGACATAGAATGAGGTTGTCCAGGCATTCAATTACAAACCAAACTGTCAAGAGCTGGCAATAAAACAGGACACAGGACAGCTGTGAAGACTACAGAACATCCCCCAGCACTCCTACAGCCTTGCTGTTTGCTTTACAGCTGAAACCATGCACAAAGAATTGTTCTCTGCTTGATTTGGGCTCATAAAATAGCAGGGATCATTTCCGATGTGTTCTGCTTTCCAGCTCTGCTACAGTCTTAGGTGCAGAATCTGGTAGGCTGTTTGTAGATCATTACACACCTCCAAAACCACTTTTTTTTTCCCCCCTAAACACAGCATGCTGAAGATTGCATTGCTGTGTTCTGTACAGCAAATACTTTGTTCCCACCTTAAGTAGAGCTTGCCTTTGCACTCAGTGTGAGCTAAATCAATTATTAATTCAAAACATTTTTTTTTAAAAAGGGTATGAAAACAAATTTTTTTTTCCCCATTTGTGGAGAATGACCAAATGCTTTTGTTGGTGTGAAAAAATGGAGGAGAAAGATTAGTCTTTCTAACAAACCTGCTTAGCGTGCTCAAAACTCCTCATCGCAACATGACTCAGCAGGGCGTGAGAGACAAGGTAAAAACAGGCAGGGCTGCACATTGTTCCAAGTCCCTTTTACAATATCCACTTCTAAAGGCAAAGTGGGTACCACCATCCTCCAGGGGCAGGAAGGTGACAGCAAGAGCAGCAGAAGAGAGGCCACCTTCTGCCTTGGCTGGCTACCTTCAAGGGGGCTCTTGCCAGCTGCAGGCGTCTGCTTGCAGCCCAAGGAGCAGTTTGACCACATTTTCCAGTCCAGTTTGGAGAGTGCTAGAAATTTTGCTGTCAGATTTCAATTTGCTGAGCTGCTGCTGACAGTTAGGGGCAGTTAACTTCACAAGTGAGATTTGTCTAGAAGCAGCCAAAATATTTTACACAAGTTTGCTGCAGGCAATGAAACAATTATACAAGCAGGATAGTAATCAGCTGCCTGTGAGCAACATAGACAGACATTACTCTTCACCTCTGGCTTAGGAGGAGTTACTTAATGAGATCTGCATTAAGTACCTGTGGATGATATTTAATGAGAGTCTTCTAAGGACAAATCCACAAACAGCTACAAAAAAGACCTAGTTCTTCAACAGGAGACGTTGCTAATCCTGAGCTTTCTCACTCCTCTGGAAGGGGCTACTGTGTTTGACTGGTTTTTACAGACTAAACACCACATCTCACTTTCCTTACAGTTAATGACAACAACAGAAACATGATTCTCCTTTGTCTTGCACAATATAAGTAGAACATTCCCTTTCATTTCCAGGTACCTTACTATTTTGTCTTGAAAAAGAGCTCTTTAATATCCCATAGTAGGGGGGGAGGACAGTTTTAGGAACCAAAAATAACCTGATTTATGTATATTTAATTTGTGTAAGAGCATGGTTATCTCCTGCATTCATGTCATAACTTAAGTCTATTTTTTGTGGTTGGAAATTCTGCTAATTATCTATTTTTTTAAACTAGTTTTTCTTGAGACTGTCCCTCCAGTCAGTTCACTAGTTTGCAACAGCAGAGACACGGGAACAGATAGCTAGGAGCACAAGAAGAATGAAGTCATCCCTTTTGTCAGCTGCTGACTCTTGTATCGAATTAATGAAACAAGTGAGCCACATCTTATCATTAGTTCCAGCTGAAATCAGAACTCGGGAATTAGTACAAAAACACCAAGTAAAAGACAATTCAGAGCTATTTGAATTTCCTGAAATGTTCCCTGAGAAAAAAGGACTGATATTATAAAATACATCCATCTGCACCTACCACTCACCTGAAGTTTCTTAAAGTTCTGAATTCTGCAAAAGGTTGTATTTTAGGCATCTGTATCGGTCAAAGGTAAGAGGAACAACCTTAAACACATATAAGTAAGTGTCTGACCACTTAAAACTCCATGGGCAAATCTTAAAGCAGCTTATAAAACAAACAAGTATATTTATTTTTAATGATTACTAAAATAGTTTACATAATATACAAACAGATACGCTATCAAGGACACACTCAGGAATATGTCACAGTTATTTGTCCAGTGAAATGTCCAAAATGTAAATGCCAGCTTTTCCTTCCTGAGCTATTGTTAAACATCCAGAACAGCAGCACTTCGAGTTTTTTTACTGCTTATATTTCTTCCTGTTAAAATACAAAGCATTATCCATTGCTGGCTCGCAGTGGTTAGAACAAATCCACCTACACAGCTCAGTCTCCCAAAGTCTATTCTTTTATACACTTTAAGTGATTTGGGTCCGTTCAATTTAACACCCCAAACCTTTGCTTGCACAAAGAAGCCAGAAGCTCCATCACCTCTATGAAGCTTTCCTCATTAAGAGCTTTTTGCCACAGGACAGCTCAAGGGGCTTGTCAATGAAGTGATGGGTCCAAGAGCCACTGATTTCTCAGCTGTTATAAGAAAGTGTGTCATTCATCTGCGAGCAGTCTTCATACATTCCCTTCATACTCAATAAAACCAAATGCACACGGGCCACATGCATACTTAAGAGCACACACTTTCAGCAATGAAATGGAAGTGCTAACAATTCTCTTGTTTTGTACACAAAATACTTGGAATAGAAACAAGTACAAGTTCTTAGTCTGGTGTAAGGGATTCTTGGCATTAGGCACTCTAGAAAAGCATTTTAAAAACATGCTTTGCAGATGTGTCCGTCACTAGAAGCTTATACAGCAAGCAGCAGGTTATATGCAGACACATGAGGAAAGGTTATTTTTCTGGGACACCAAGTACCTCAAATAAATAAATTCTCTTGATGCAAAAAATTCTTATTAAAATGAGAAATAACCTACGTCTTCCTAAACTTTTGTTTGGAAAGGAAATGCAACAGGGCTTCAGTAGACATACAGGGCTGACATTTTATAATTTCTCCCCAAATTTTAAGACTTTAAGGATTTCGAAAAAAACACGAAAATTTCTGGAAGCAGCAAGTCAAAGAAGTGCTGAAGGATTTTTTAAGTGGCTTCAGTGCTAGCAAAGTAAAGCAAAGCTTTGTACCTCATCATTTCTCACTCTCCAAAACTGACTGGGGCCAGATCATTTAAAGAGGAAATGCTTGTTGATAGGTTCTCTGCCAGCCACAGATCTTCCAAGCTGTTTTGCCATTTCTAGAAGTCACCAGAGACAGCTGACATCTATGCTGTTATCAGATGGATCAAGAAAAACCTTGTGCTTAGGCTAATATTAATTTATTACCATTTTCAGTTTCTGGTTTTTACTGTTTTTTTGTTTTTACATCTGTTAGAAGAAAAGTAAGCAATTCTGGCAGATGAAGGGGATGTTTTTGTATCCTATTATCTTGTCAAACCACAGTATCAGCTTTAGGCACCACCAGAAACGGATCCTTATAGCTAAGCTGAGGCATCAAGGCAGCTTCAGAAGCAGATGAGTGGTTCTGCACTAGTGCACACTTTCTTCCAGCTCCAGGACACCAAGCCTGAATGAGTCACTGAACACAACTTACCAACAACCAGCAAGTTCCTTGCTTACATTCTGCAGCTGATTTAGAGAAGTGACTTCAGCAGAAACAACCCTGCCAACTGGTGGAATTTCTTTGCACAGAAATTCTTCCCTGTTCAGCCACTGAACATAAATTTTGTCTTCCTTCTTTTTGAGTCCTTTCCAGTAACTTCTATGTGCATCCCCCAACAGGGAGGCCCTTTTCAGGCCAAACAGGCAACACAAGATGAGATATACGGCTCCACAGTCCACTCAGCTTATCTGTGTCCATGCTATTATAAGAAGTAGGAACATCTGAATTCGTAAACTTCTCCCAGAGGAAATCTCGGACTTTCTCCTCAACTTCTTGCAAAGTGAGGCTCTTCCTGAGTGAGTAATCATCCAGGAGAACTGTCAGCAAAAGAGCCACATCCTTAAATGCTGCGTTCTCATGGTCACAGTACTTGTAAAATATTAAGGTGGAGCCTGCAGGCAGTGACTCAAATCTGTGCACCACTGCCACCTTCTTGCCTTCTCTGAATCCCAAGCTGAGCTCATGATCTACCTCCAGCTTGACAACATCACTATCCAATATGGCTTTGTCTGCCCCGTTGATTTTGATTGTAGTAGCATTTTGGGACAAGGCAAAAGCATCAGCAATCTCATTACTCAGGCACCTCAGCACTTTCTCAGCCTCTCGGCCAGCTGTGAGCAGTAAGATCGCAGGCTCCACATGCAGATGGGAAGCATTCAGATGTTTCTCAAGGAACACATGGGTTCTTTTCCACAGATTGGGATCCTGGCTTCGGTAAGTATTTTTTAGTTTCTTCATCTGGGCCCGAAATGCTTGCAGAATTTGAGTATTTCTACTTGACAAGGTTGAATCTGGAAGATTTAGCATTCCACTCCACAGGATGTAAGCCAGTGGGATAACAATTAGCAAAACCAGTAACAATGTCCAGCTCTTGTGAAATCCATTCTGCGACTCACCGTTACCTACAGATGGAAGAGCAAACAAGAAGAAAACAATGCTTTATCCTTTAAAAGGAATCCAAAGTCAACAAAGGGAAAGGAAAATAAGAAGAAACAGTAAAACTCAACGAACTCATGCTACTCTCAAGCTACTGGTACAGTAATTGAAGACCAAAAAGAAGTTGTGGTTAAAACAAACAAACAAACAAAACTCTGAACATCCTTAGCAACTTTGTGAAGTGAAAAGTTCTCCAGACATGACTAGGAAGTTGGACATTCTTCTAAGAAGGAGCTCTTCTGGAAGTTCACTCATACTCCTTCCTATTTAATCATATCCAAACTAAGCTTAAAATGGTTCTGAAAAGGGTCAAGCTTTTTCCTACCTTTAAGCTCTGCAAAAAAAGCCCTATACAAAACCTGGCATCACCAGAATGATTTCTGTATTGTTATTTATCCTTCCTATCCCCATGGGGATAAAAATGCTTTCTGCAGCAGCATGTACAGCTCAAACACTGCTGATCAACACTATCAGAAAACATTTGTGGTCTTTGGATTAGTCAGCTTCACAATGGGTACACAGAGAAAACAATGCACATGAGGTGAGGCATAGAGAATATCAGACATTTTGGTTTTGTATTTGAGCAGTTAAATTAACACTTGTCTCACTTAGAACAAGCATAAGGATCAATTCTGTTCCCAGTAAAATTAGTGATCAACTATACCAACCTTCCTGGAAACAGGAAAAAACTGCATAACTTATGCTACATTTTTGCACCCTAACATTTATCAGGACAGGAACACAACTGTTAAGTAAGACCACCACCAGGCCTGCCTCAATTCTCGTAATGCTACAGAAGGAAGACCTTAAATTCAGGTGGAAAAGTCAGCCATTTTACAAACACTTCCCCTCTTCCTTAGTGTTGAAAAAATGTGTCCTAGCAAGCAAGTTATGTATTCTGGCAAGGATCCTCAGTTTAACACGAGCTACCAGGAAATCTAATACTTGGACAGGCATGAAAATGGTTAAATGCAACAAGCACGAAAGAGAAGTGAAAGCAGAAGCCTTACTTTTGGCCAAAGCTTGTGATTGCTTCCCTGTATCAGGCTCATCTAGAAATTTATTTCTGCCTGTTAAAAGATTAGGAAAGGAAGATGAGAAAAATACTGATAACAATTATAACCAATCTTTCAGCAGAGCATGGAAATGTCGAAATCACAAAACTGCGTTATTTTCATAAAAAGAAGTTCTTAGGTGCACTTTCATATCCGAAATTCTACATAGCTAACAAGGCACCCTTGGTAACACCTTTTCGAAGCACAAGGATCCCACGTCCCAATTCAGTTTTCTGATTTTGCAACAGAATTAGAGGAACAGAAAAAAAAATTCAGTTAACACCCACATTACAACAACAGCAACATAATGCAAGACTAAAGTAGCAAAAGTAAAGTCATACTTTAACAGCATGGTCTCATCTAGCTGGGGTCAGAGGCCTACTTTATCAGTTTTCAGTTTCTTGGGACGAATTGTGCTTTTAAAGCAAAATTCCAGCTTTCAACTTCAAAGTATACTCTTGGTCTATTTATTTAAATGGGCTCAGACAGGAAAGTGCAAAAGCCATAAAAAAGTGTGATGAACAACTTTCCCAAGAGACCAGTATAAATATATATATATATATTGCAATTATCGGTTAGCATGTTTTCTGCATTTAGTCAGTTAATACGATGCAAGAATTTCTGTCTCCTTGTGAACTACAGCAACTGGTTCAAAGCTGAGGGCTCTTTAATAATACAAAACCAAATCAGGATACTGTCAATGGTACTCTTGAGATTAAATTGAACACACACACCCTGCAGTAGTTATTTCAAAAACTAAAATTAATTCCTTAACCTTTTCGTATAGATGTAGTAACAGAAAGTGCTAAAAGCAGCTCTAGTTTAAGCCAGAGCTTAACTAGTTTAACAAACCATGCCATTCTGTAATTTCAACCTCCTGTCTCAAGAGGGCACAGACATGTAACTGGCTAAGCTTTTAAGTCTTCTAATAATTAACAGATCAAAATCACCTCAGTTCTGTAATATTTTAAAATGTAGCCCTGTTTACAGAGACTAGGGTTTCGTATTTAGTCAACAGCTGTGATTCATACCCTAAAGGAAAAAACTATTTCAATAAACAATGTAAAAACAGATCCTCTCCTACACAGGAATCTTGCCTTTTTACAACACACTTTGCACAAAGGTCAAGCAAATTATTTGTCTTGCTTAACTCGAGAGGTGTAGCTTCCGCAGACACCTTAGAGCTTTCAGAGTTTCTAATAATTTTCTAAAGCTCTTCACACATAACTGGTCAGTCCTGCAGCACATATCACCTCTGGCACAGGGAAAAAATGGTGGCATACTAGCAACAAATCCCTCCATTAGTTAATTTTTCAAAGGCTTTTCACAGATGCCCAGCTACCACAACAAAAACTTCTATTCTGGAAGGCACTCTGTTTTAAAAAAAAAACACAAAAGCAAACAACCTGAACGACCACCCACAGGTTCTCCACATTGAATTCTGATTTATAAGGCTTTATTTATCTGTATCATTTCAGGACAAAAACAAGTGCTAACATTAAGAAAAGAAAGCTACTAAAAATTCAGAATATATTTTTCCCTTCATCTTTCAAGTACTCTTCCAAGAGGAAAAAAAGAACCCAAACCAACCACAAAACCAACCAAAGATAAAAATCTGTAACAAAAGGAATTGGTCATTGGATTAACGGAACAGAGTTTACCAGCAAAGAAAAATGCTGTTCCTCTCCAAGAGTATATGATAACTAATTCAGTCTTAGCAGCCCACTATTGCTCTGGGAAAGGCCAGAAGGGAAGGAGATGTGTGCCAATTAATCTAACATTCACTGCTCCCAAAAAGTGAAGGTTTTGTTCCCTTCTTGGATCTGCCTCCCAGACCCCTTTCCACCTTGACAAAGTGTCCCAGGGCACAAGAAAAATCATACATAGAGGAAAAGAAAATAATTCTGTTCTTCTCACTTAATTACAGGGAAAGACTAGGTATCTATTTTTTTTTTTACTTACTCTGTGCTTTAGTTGAGTGGCGCTCTTGATTTTTCTCAAGGAAGTCAGCCTTTCTTTCTGAAACCAAAGCACAAATGACAGAACCTGGTTATCACATCAGAGGTCAGAATGACACAGACAAACCACACATTTTAGCTTTCTATGAAACCTTCAAAGTTTATTAAGGAAGGAGCAGATGCTGTGCTGCCAAACCAAGCCTCTTGGACCTCTCTGCATATGAAGAAAGCTACCATTTCTAATAAAAACTCCTTAATTTGGCCCATCACCCTTCTTTTCCCAAGATGACACAAAATTATCCCATTATTCTTTAAAAAAATAACATTGCAGTAATGCATGCAGTGTATCTATTTGAATTTACTCATACCACCTCTAATAACAAAACTATCTTCTGCTGAGCTAAAAATATCCTGTATTTTCTTCCTCATTCTATTTCCCTATTGCTTCTATAACACAAATCAAGAAAAACCTCATGCAAACAACAGCAAAGATACTCCCCGACTTCAAAATCACCTGGTATCGTTAGCTTCCTCTGCTAATGTCAAAACTAACTCAAATTTTCAGAAAAATAACAGTTTCGCTTTGTCTGAGATAATGGAAGATCAACTCTTATAGCAGTTTTTGAAACAGGTGCGGTATTCCTCAACTTTTTGTTCCGCCTCAGATGGCTAGGTATTTATCAATGTTTAAAACTGTGCTTTCCTGAACTTAAGGTTTTGCCTTTTTCATCCATTCAGATTTCAACTCAAGAACTTCCCTTTTCTTAACAGAGCTGAAAGGATCTTCATTTTCATGCATGTAATTAATCATTTGTTACATCATGGAAAAGGCACTGATAAAACTACTGTTGTTACCTTTTAGTGGTGTATAAATGTTTGGCTGATAAACTGCTGGTTTCTCCACTTCGTTACTATCATAAGCCTTTGCTTTTTCCCTTATTGGATTCTCTTGAGTAAAGTAATTTGAAGAACTGCCTGCCAAGAGGCAAAAAGGAGAAAAAAAAATACAAAAGAAAGCAAAAGACAGTTAGTATACCTGCAGTATTGTGCTTATAACATTATGAAACTAAACAACCAAGACAGTCTCAGAACCCACACTTCCTCTTAAAATGTAACCAAAAGCAACTAAGACTTGAAAAGCTTGTAGTAAATTTGAGTTCACCATAAATATAGCTGCCTACACCACCACATGCTTTTTTCCTTTTTTAAAAATTTATTTTATTTTTAGGAGTGATTGGCTTAAAAACAGTTGGAAAAAAACTGGACATCAAGACACTAAATGCTAAGAGCCAAGAGATGCTTTACACTAAATGGATTCAGTGTAAACTAGTAAATACACAAGACTGGGAGTAAAGAGAATTTTTCCCAGTGCTTTGGGCACACAACAGACAGGTAATTGTGCTGTCTTCCATAGCATTAGGCAGAGGGGAAAAGAGAGAGAAGCAAATATAGACTAGAACTAAGTCCGCTTTCTAAATGTAATACATCCCTGAGTTGGGTCTCTTTGTCATTGATGGCAATCTTGGGCATCTATGCTCCTAACTTATTTCCCTCAGGTAATCTAAAAGCAACACCTTTATACTGCTTGCCAAATTACACAGCCTTTAAGACACTGAAACCCAACTCAGTTTATGCTAGTCCCTAGAAAGAATAAAGCCCTGTAAGAGGGCAGGAGTCACAGAGCAAAGGTCAGGGCTGGAAAACCAGTCAAAAGCAAAACACAGGGAGAAGGGGTTTGAAAGGATAAAGTGCAAAATAAGTTCAGGTATGGAATGAAAGCTGTAGTACATCTGTGGGACAGAGACCATGTCACAGCAATGGAGCTGAAGGGCATAAGCAGAGCAAACAGCAAAGGAAAGAACACAATTAAGACTTTTGCTTTGTACCTTCACACTGAGCCCTTTTACTCTTTTAACAGTGCTGGGTTCTCCTGGGGTCCCATGTGTTCTAGAGCTCTTTTACCATATATGCCAGGGCAACACAGAGTTGCCACCTAGTGTTTATTAATTTTACTTCAGAAAAAGAAAACAGCCTTTTTCTGGTATGTTCTCTTAGCCTCAGCCTGCCACTGGTATGTGAAATTTACAAATTTGAAAAATATAATCAAAACAAAACCCAACACACCAAGGGAGAAAATGTTCTACAGAGTCAGGAAAAAAAAGTTTAGAAAAGTTCTAAACCAAGATATTAAGTCACAGATCCAACAGAGATGTATTTGCACATAGTGAGTGGGATCCTGTATTTTCAAAGCCATTTCAAAAAGTTGTTAAATGACTGATTTCCCACCAAACTAAGACTAAAGATAGTTACTAAATTATCTGACCTTCAGAAATGCCAAACACCACAACCAACGGTGCACTTTTGCAAGGAAAATCTCACGAGTAGTAGTGGCTAGTAATCACAAGACCAGAAAGATCTAGGAATCTGAAAAGTGCTTCTCCTGCAGTCCATACTTTTTAATTCTTCCCCCCTCCTTTGCATCAATCAGTATTTTTGTCTCAGAAAGTTCTTAAATGTTCTTGTAAAAAGGAGAACTATAAATATATATACTAGTTCATTTACCCCATTAAGGCAGTTTGTGAATCAACAGTTTCTGTAACAGTGGGCTATCACCAACAGAAAAAGTATTAGTGCAGACAGCTCACATGACATCCCTCACAGAGAAAAAGTAAATTCCCCTTTGTAAAATTTAACTTTCCTGGAAATACATATAATTGTGGTCCAGACATGCTTTTTCCTTCCTTACAAGGCTTTAATCCTACTTCCCAAAGGATCATGCCTGCATCCCAGGCAGCTACTGAGGATTTCCCAACCCTCCTGAAATCTGCTAGCCAGCAACTTCCTACAGTCAGCTGCCAAGAGTATCTTCTCACTATCCCTATGTCACACACCAGTTTAATCAAAGAAATAAGAAATCTGTGAGCTCAGAAACTACAAGTTTATAAACCAGAACACAAAGCCACTATTTTAACAGTGGAACTTGTTCTTTTAAGCCTGGTTCATATCTAGCCCAGTGGGTTTAATAATTTTCTAATCAGAGATAAGCCTGCAACACACTTGCTGCAATGTTCCACAGCAACTGCAGACAGCACAGACTTGGGCACTAAAAACACCCAGTGCCTGCAACTCAGTCGTACACCCTTCTTGCATATTTTCACACATCTTAAACAGAGGTTACAACCATGTATCTTTAGCTCACTGATCTAGCATATATCCGATTCAAGAAAGAGTTTGAAGACGCTTAAAGCTTCAACCCCCAGAATCAAGTTTCTTAATCTATATTTAAAACCTCTAAGCAGAAGCCAGAAACCAGTTTCTCAAAGTGTCGTTTTGCTTCCATTCCGCTCTCAGGGAAGCAGGTACATTTCATCCTTATAAAAATCTACCCTGCTTGTCCTGCTGCCTCACAGACCCTGCATCCCCCCTGGTCTGCCCTAAACTCTTCAATAATAGCTACTGTCACAGCTACAGGTGGGAGGAGAAAAAACTTCTCCTTTGCTTCAACATAAAACATTTGCATCTTTTAACATTGTACTTTTACATCTATTGTGACTAGAATCAAATACCACTGCTGAGATCTTCAGGAGGTGAGGGGAGGACATCTCTGCCCCCAATCTCACTTTCAGAGAAATATAAGTTAACAATAAAATAATCAGTTGTACCTCCTAAAGCAGCCTAGCCACAAATAAATACTGAGCATGTCACCCATCAGCCACTGTTTGGGAGTAACAGCTTCCTACAGCTTTTTTTCCCATATGAACCTTTGAATTTTTCCAAAGAAATCTGAGTAACCTGCCTCTTCCTCCCTCAAGATAATTTTTTTCACACTGGCAGCCCTTTTTAAGGGCATTGCCACATAATTAAGGTCACCCACTGCAACTGTAAGAAGAGCTTGCTAACAGCCCTGTCACAAGAACACAGATCAGAATGGAGAATGGTCTCAGGTGCCCCCGACTCACCCATGTGAGAACTGCTAGTCACAGAATGGATGAGATTGGAAAGGACCTTAGAGATCATCTACTCCAACCCCCCTGCCATGGGCAGGGACACCTCCTACCAGACCGTGTTGCTCAAGGCCCCATCCAACCTGGCCTTGAACACCACAAGGGAATGGGCAGCCACAGTTTCCCTGGGCAACCTGTGCCAGTCTCACCAGCCTCGTACTGAAGAATTTCTTCCTAACATCCAGTCTAATACTCTAACAATGTACACAGTCCAACTCAAAACAGACAAGCAGACTAAAACGGAAGGAAGTCCAACCTGTTTGCAGTTTTCAGATGAAATGACAGACCACAGCCATGTGACTCCATTACCCAAAGTTAGCATTTCTTTAAAATTTTGAGAGGAATATATTTTTCATTAAAAAAAAAAAACAAACCCCACCAGAGGGTGCCAGACAATGCTAACAAACTTGCTTATTCAAAAGCAAGCACCAGCATGTGCTTGGTGCTTCACAAAAAAGGCAGGCAAGCCCCAACTATGCACTTCTTGCAAGCAGTGTTGGTCATAGGTCCGGGTTTCAGCGTGCTCAGTCTATGCCAATCCAATCCTTCAGGAAGGCCGAGCAGCGCTCCTCATCCCGTACTTAAGACAAGAAAATCGCAGTGGGATTTCTTCACTTGCACACCTGAGCCACAGTTAAACCTGCAATGGAGCTGTACCCCAATAAACCCCATAGCCTCGGGCCCTGTGCATTCCAGCACCTCTGCAGGCAGCACAGGCAGTAACCCCTCCGAGCCAGAACCTACCTGGAGACCTACATGCTCTTATCGGGGGCCGAGTCAAGGAGTCCGGATTCCCCAAGTCTCCTGCAATAAGAAAGAGGTGAAGGGAGCAGCTCGCTTCAAGCCCACCGCCTCCAGTCTGACCACCTTCCAGGAGCACCACGCAGCCCCCCCAGTGTCACCAGCGGCGCTGTCCGGGAGGAGACCCATCCCGCCC
>JAAWXA010000007.1:30179046-30212665 GCA_038090715.1 Florisuga fusca | reverse complement strand
TGCCCCTGCTAGACAGATGAAGTCCATCTGATTTGAGGACATGAGGTACCATGGAATTTGCCCCATGATCAAAGAACCCAAAACCCTGCCATTGACACCAGTCCCTAAGCCATGAGTTAGCCTGCTGGATCTTCCTGCTAGTTCCCTCATCCATTGCTGTCATTAGAGGTTGAAGGAGAACACAGCTTGGGCTCCTGATCCCTTCAGCAGTTGCCCCAAGCCCTTGAAGTCTTTCTTGATTGAATGGGTGCTTCTTGTTATTACATCGTCACTACCCACTTGAAAGACCAGAAGTGGGTAATAATCTGAAGGACTCACAAGTCTGGAAAGCTTACCTACAACATCCTTAACCCAGGCACCAGGGAGAGAGCAGACCTCACTGTGAAGTGGGTCTGGTCTGCATATGGGACCCTATGCTCCCCTCAGCAGGGAGTCAGCTTCTACAATGATCCACTGAGTTTTCATTTCTGGGTCAGTTTTGATAGCCGTCCTGAGGCAAGTTGACCCTCATGGTATTTCTGGCCTTTGTGAGAGTCCTTGACTTTGCTTGTAACCAAATCCTTCTGCAGAGCCTCATACCTGTTTCTTTCAAAAAGAAATTTATGAATAGATCTAGTAGGCCAAAGCTGTAGTTCAGAATCTTTGCATGTTCAGCAAGGCAACTTCTTACTGTATGCATAGCAGCTTGAAGAGCTCTTATTTTAAGCAATTTAATTGTGTCAGAAGACCACACTTGGTAGATATTTTATTCAGTCTCTAAAATGCAATGTCTTTTTGGAGCTGCTGTCATTGTTAGCTTAATATATATTTAGGCTCCTCATTGTGAAATTATTATCTGAGCTCTTGAAAGTCTTTTCTGTGGAGTAGTTGAACCTCAGATTGTTGGGAATTCCTAGTATGCACTAAGGTATTAGAATGCACTAGTGTGCACTGCTATTACATGCAATTACATAATTTAAGACTGCAGTGAAGTGCAACTTCAGAAAACTTCGTAATTACCAAAACACTGAAGTATTTGTGGAAGTTCCTTTGCAGTATTCATTCACTTTCAATCTTTTGATTGGAAAAGCTCACTTTCAATCTTTTACTCATCATATCACTTTTTGTAATTGCTGTCTGTAAATATTTCCTCTGAATTCTCAAAAAGCATGAGGCAGATTGTTCATAGGCAGTACAAAACAGTAATTATCTCGACTGAATTATGAATTAATCATTCTACTGTTATTACCACTCTCTTAAAACTGTGTGTAGTCTGTGACTGAGGCTGTTGCAACCAGAGAGTTCAAAACTTTTTAAAGTGTTTACCCTTAAGAGACTGTCTTTTAGAAAAAGGAGAAGTAAAATGGTGTTTCTAAAAGCCTTCAATCTCCTGATTTTTGGAATGCCCCTATTGATAACAGCTGTCTGTTCTGTAAAAATTCATAGGACTGACTTTTCTGACAAGGCAGAAGAGGAATGATTACTTTAGATAGTTATAAAATAGACCCCTTCTCTTGGAAATCCCTGGTATCTATAAGGTTGGGAAAGGCTCACAGGTGGACATTTACATCAGTGAATTTCTCAGTATTTAAGGCAGCTGGTGGCTCCCTGGGCTTTCCTTCTATAGTCAGTGTGGGAAGTGAGCTAGTCAGTGTGGGAAGTGAGCAAGTGAGAGTCAGATCCAGGAGCAGTTTAGAGCAGGAATCTCTTTCTAACCCTTGGAAAAACCATCTTCCTATTGGCTGTGAGAGAATAGCTGGTTAAATTAGGCTCCTGAAACTGGAAAGTGTTAATCTCCATGGTGTGTCTGTATAACTTTGTGCATCACACAGGTTGTAGTGTATGTAGTATTATCACTTCTCTCTTGTTGGGTTCTGCCTGCTTCTTCCTACAGAACTCCACTGTAATGAAACAAAAGCACTTCTGTCCCTCCCAGACTGAGACCCAGATACAATCCCACTTCTGTTAACTCCTTATCATGGAACTGGGCCAGCTCAGCTACATTTCTCCTTCCACAGTATGCAACTAAATAGTTTTACTAAAAGCAGGGGTTTAGTTAGCCAGCAGAACAAAAGATTGCTTTAGAGAGGCTTTCTGTAATCTAAAGTGTATATTTTTCTACCCTAATCTTGTACATCATCAAAAGCTAATTTGGGTGGGATTCCTCTTCCACGATAAAGGGAAGGAGCAGACTCACCCTGCAGTCCTCTGACAAGGCCAGAATTCCTTGAGGCTTGTATAAGAGACAGATCTTACAAAGAACATGCCTAGATCTGGTTGGTTTTTTTTGTTTTTTGTTTATTTATTTATTTATTTATTTTTAAATTTTTATTTTTTTATTTTGTGGGGACTTTGTTTGGTTTTTTTTGTTTGTTTTTTTTGTTTTGTATTGCTTCCTTTTTTATGGTTTGTCGTTTTTTGTCATCCAAATTGCACCCCCTTTTTTAGAGTTTTATGGATAAACCACAGAGAAGTTGTCTTGCAAAGAAAATCTAAATGTTGGCCCCCTAACAGTGTAGTGAAAAGTCCCTCTTTAGACAAGTAGAAAAACTCAAGTGAGAACAAAGCATTTAAGAGTGGGGAAGACTGTGATGGAATGCAGTTGATCAGTGTGAAAGCTTATGAGATCTCAAAAAACATTCCAGGCAAAGCCCATTTCATGTGAAAGTAGTGTTCAGACACAGAGACTGCTCTGTACTGTGAATCAAAGACTATTAAATGGAGACGATTAGGAAGTTCCCTTTGAAAGCTCAGCCCTGGTCAAAACTAAAATACTTAGTACAGACATATACTTTAAAGTTTCCAGCTGCTGAGCCTAAACCTGCAAACTTTTGAGCACTCCTGCCTTAATGAAGTCAACAAAAACAGCTGACATTTTTCACACATAAAAGGTTTTTGTGTCTTTGCAGCTTTGACTCATTAGTGAATTATTGTCCCCTTTTGGCACTTCTAAGAAGATATGAGACCATGGAATCTTAATTGCAGTCTGAACTCTTCACATTTTACTGCAGGAGGCAATCAGTTGAAGAACTGTAACATAAAACAATGTAAAAACGTGGAAGCAGGGTGCCTCATCAAGGCTGCTGTTTTTTTTGTCTTATACAGGTAAGGAAAAATGAAATTCTGAAGGATGTTAAGCTGACAAATGGTCTCTCTCTACCTTACCCCACATATTGAAACAATTTTGCAATACTTGTGCTGAAGGCATTTAACAAAATTCAGAGTTGTCCTCTGAAGATCCCACAGGGCAGAACCTATAAACATTTAAATGTGATTTCAAAGCTTGCCAAGACAAAAATTCTACATATGTGGAAAGAACTGAGGCCCACACACTTCTTAATTTCCTTTGAAGGAGAAAGGTGGGAAAAACATACCTTATATACCATCTCTATTGGAAAGTACAAGTGTTTGCAGGAGCTTCAAGAGATTTGGCTGTGATTTGCTCCATGATGCTCATTATGATGCTCATTTGGGTTAGGAACTGGCTGGAGGGCCGGGCCCAGAGAGTGGTGCTGAACGGTGCTGCATCCAGTTGGCGGCCGGTGACTAGTGGTGTCCCCCAGGGATCAGTGCTGGGCCCAGTTCTGTTTAATATCTTTACTTATGATTTAGATGACGGGATGGAGTCCATCATCAGCAAATTTGCAGATGACACTAAGCTGGGGGGGAGTGTGGATCAGCTGGAAGGCAGGAGGGCTCTGCAGAGGGACCTGGATAGGTTGGAGAGCTGGGCTGATTCCAACGGGATGAGATTCAACACGGCCAAGTGCCGGGTCCTGCACTTTGGCCACAACAACCCCATGGGGAGCTCCAGGCTGGGCACAGAGTGGCTGAGAGCAGCCAGACAGAGAGGGACCTGGGAGTTTGGGTTGACAGGAAGCTGAACATGAGCCAGCAGTGTGCCCAGGTGGCCAAGAAGGCCAATGGCATCCTGGCCTGTATCAAGAACAGCGTGGCCAGCAGGTCCAAGGAAGTGATTCTGCCCCTGTACTCAGCGCTGGTGAGGCCACACCTCGAGTACTGTGTCCAGTTCTGGGCCCCTCAGTTCAGGAAGGAGATTGAGGTGCTGGAGCAGGTCCAAAGGAGGGCAACCAGGCTGGTGAAGGGACTCAAGCACAGATCCTATGAGGAGAGGCTGAGGGAGCTGGGCGTGTTCAGCCTGGAGAAGAGGAGGCTCAGGGGAGACCTCATCACTCTCTACAACTCCTTGAAAGGAGGTTGTAGCCAGGGGGGGGTTGGTCTCTTTTCCCAGGCACCTCTCAGCAAGAAAAGAGGGCATGGTCTCAAGTTGTGCCAGGGGAGGTTTAGGTTAGATATTAGAAAGAATTTCTTTACAGAGAGGGTGATCAGACACTGGAATGGGCTGCCCAGGGAAGTAGTGGATTCTCCGTCCCTGGAGATATTTAAAAAGAGACTGGATGTGGCACTCAGTGCCATGGTCTGGTAACCGCAGCGGTAGTGGATCAAGGGTTGGACTTGATGATCTCTGAGGTCCCTTCCAACCCAGACAATTCTATGATTCTATGATTACATTCAAATTATATGTTTCCTAATGTATTATTTAGAAGTTCATTCATTGAACAAATGTAAGCATTTGTTTAACACACTACAAGACAAGTTCTTAATTTATGTACTTTAAATTACCAGGCTTACATCTGGAAAGAAATCACTATTCTGAAGCCTCAGAATCTCAGTTTACGGCCATAGTGCTAAAATATGAAGGACTCATTTAACTTCATTACCTCTACTGGACCTCATAATGGTTTCTATATGCAAAGAGAAGTTATAGATGGGAATCTCCAGTTCAAGATATTTGAATGGAAGTGAGAAGGGAAAAGAATGAGGAACAAATTAAAGATGCTTCAAAATATTGGATATTAAAAGATAATCTTTTTAGTATGAATAATTTTAGTATGCAAATGTTTTCTTGTTTTCTAAATAGTCTTTTTCCCCACCTTTTTGCCTCTTTTATGTCCTTTGGATATAAGGCTGTATTTTCTAAAATACAGGATGAAGGAGAACAGAAGAGTTCTTAGTTGCATTTCACAGTTCTTGGGTATTTTGTTGCTAGTGTTGTTTGTTTTAAAAATGAAGTTTGTCTTTACTTATAAGTCTTTTGAAATGGTTTCAGTTTCCTTCATATTTCATTTAATAAATGAAGCATCCCTGCTCTCTCCACCTATCTCTTATGATACTCTCCATATGTTCAACAGCAGTGGAAGCAATTTTGCTTTCTTCTACAGTTTGCTAAATGTATTTAGTGTTTGAATCAATATTGAGGTTTGCTATGTACAGTTGTGGTCAAATCTATGATAAATTATCTTTTCATCAGTGTTATCAAATGTAGCACTCAGGCAATTTGTCAATTAACATTCTGTCATCCTGTGAGAATTTGTATGAAACCGGATCACACTTGCATAAAAAATTCCTGTACTTTCTTGGGGTTCTAGCAAATTACACCTAGGATTAAACTTCTTACCTCTCCACTTCTTCCCCCTTCCACCAGCAACTTTTCTCCTTTTCTCCTTTCCTCTTCTTCTCTGTTGATACACTCATTATTTTCTGAATGAATGCCAACACCGTAGCAGATTTTTCAAAGACTCATTGCAGCAGACATTTTGAGCTGTGGCTTTGACAGATTGCACATTTTGAAAGTGTGATACTGTAGCAAGCTTTTTAGTAAATTTGGCAGACTACATACTGTCTTGAAATCCACTGATGAAAAGTGAAAAATCTATTAGATGTAGGTTGGCAGGATACATGTGACCTGCTGACAGGCTGTGCACATATTTTATTTAATTCCAGGAGCAAGGGATCCAATTCTCAAGGGTTTATGAAGAATTGCAGTAAATGTCACTTACAGAAGGAAAAAAAGAGACAGTCATGGAGGAATTAGATTGAAGGAGATGACTAAAGAGTTGTAAAACTCTTTGTCTTACATATAGGGATTTTACTGAAATTATAATTGGTAAAGAATAGAGAGAAACCACGATAGTAGTGTATGATATGCTGCTAAAGAGCTGCTTTGATTATCCCCCCTTCCTGGAAAAAGAATTTGCAACTAGATAAAAGCCTTTCATTTGCCAGTGCTCAAATTACAGGCGTACACTTGTGATTTTGAATCTCCATTTTTGATGCCGAGGCTCGGATACTCAGCATCCCATGACTGCTCTGTGGGAAACAGCTCACCTTCCAAAAGCAGAGGGGTTTTTACAAGACTTTACTTTCAGGCAGAGTGCTGCTTGAAGGCATTCTCCTTGTGGCTTTAAAATCTTTTAACTTTCTTGGTGGTTCCTCAAAAGGTGTGTCTGTTGCCTCTTGGCTTGCACGAATGGGAATCAAAGGTAATATTCAGTGTGTATGGACACCAGAAGCTGCCTCTGTCTCTCTGTGGCTAACCTGTAGTATCAAGAGTTTAGTTGGAATACCCAGGTCATGATACTGCCTGTGATAGGTTGATACTGGGGTGATAGAATACACTCCATCCTTCACTATGTATTTTCACCTCCACCTTTCTATTGGCACTGGCTTTTGGCACCCTGTGGTTAGGTGAATCAAACTGCTGATCTAAGTGAAAACTAGTTATTGCACACACACAAAAAATGTTACTTCACAGCTGGATCAGGAGGCTTGAGGTGGCTACTGGTACTGATGCAAGGAGAGGAAGAAATATACTGTTAGGGCAGGTAAAGGGCAGAACTACAATTTCAGCAGCAGCTTCCCTTTGCCATTTTTTAATTCAGTGAAGTGTATTCATTGGAGAAATAAATAGCTTGACTAATTCTCTCCAAAACTGTGATTAGACTTGGGATGGTATTCAAACAAATGTGTAAAACTGGAGGCACCCACATTGCCTCTTATTGTAGTGTAAGTGAATCTTAACAACTGCTTTTTTACTCCCCTCATAAAATTCCTACCTTAGATAATGAGAATGGAATATTAAAACAGATCTTACCAAACGAGGTATCTGGCTATCAGATTTTTTGTCTTTCATGGAAATATACTTCATCGTATGTTCACATTCAGTTCCAGGTCTCAAAGAAAGTGAGGATACTCCTTGTATGTTTGGGGATTTCAAAAATTATGCCTTGCAAAAAATAATAATAGGTTGTTCTAATTTTTTAATATGCTGTGTTATTCTTGAAAACATGTAGCCTTAGCACTGACCACACTGTGATGTACTTGTAAAGAAACACATACAAAAATTACATATTATTTTCTGATTAACATTTGCACACGCAGGCCAAAGCAGATATATTTTTCAGGTCTATTCTCTTCTTTGTAAGCTTAGAGAGGGACATTAAATTGTGGAGAGGAAAGATAAAGAATAAAAAACATGAAACAAAGACTCTTTAACAAGAGAAAGGAATATTAAAAAAAAAAAATCAAAACTACTGAGTTTGGAGTCTATAATTTTTATTTTTAATATTGAGACTTGTTCCTATTTCTAATATTACTTTTGTGTCTCAAAATATGAAATAATGAAAGGATGTATGGGTTATGATCCATAGTGAATTCTGTAAGTTAAAGCCCCAGTTTCTTCTATTTTAGATTTTTGTAGACTTAGGCTGTTTTAAGGACACATTAACTGTTTTAGAAAGAACAGTGGCTCTGTGGAGACAGTGTAACTTAAGCTGTCACAGGAGATTGCAGATAGAAGTGTCCTAAGGGACTGGAGGAATTTATAGTTTCTGTGAGCAGGTTAGAATGTAAAATAGAGAAATTACAGGATTTTAAAAAGGCTTCTAAGGACACTCCTACTGTGTGTTTTCTTATCAGACTGCCAACTGCTGATACACAGCGTGGATCTGTCCTATAAGACACTTTTACACAGAAGCTAGAAATTCAGGAGAAGGGCTGCACAATTTTTATCCTGCTGAGCAATTCTCCTGGCCACAAGGAAAGGATTTGAGGATTCAAGGAAAAATAGGTGATATGGAAAGGTGGTCAGATTGTCCAGTTGGTTTCTGACTTGTGAAGTCCCCTTGCCAGTGCACATGTCCTTACATCTTGCCCCAGCCTTGCATCAGAGACTGCTTGATGCACATGGGTTAGGCAGCCTGGTGCTGATGTCTGAAAACACTGGAGAAGGAAAATTACACATATGTGATATAGAAATACAGGGGATGTAGACAAGGGGAGGATACTGGGAAATAAAGGTGAAGAGATAATGTTAGGGGGGAAGTTAGGGACATTGGAGTGAAGTAAAATGGATATGTATGGAAGAATGGAGAAGGAGGTATTTGGATTTTGGCATCCTTCACCTTGAAATGTAGCAGTCTCTGAGTAGCAGATACCTGTGCTGAGGTTACAGAGATACTAAAGCTGTCAGATTCATAAGATTGGGTCTGACAGGGTAAATGGTAGTACATAATCAACTATAAAAATCAAGATGGCATTTGCTTGCATGATTTCTATTATAAAGGAAGCATTTATAAAGAGCTAAGATGACTTTTTTTTGTTTGCTATGAATAGGACAGTATTTTTCTTGGAATTTTCAGTATATGCTATCATGAGGGGCAGCATATCAAAAAACCACTAAGTTTTTTGTTTTGTTCCACTATGTTGGCTGCTGGTTTAAGTATTAGTTTAGAATAATGTACCACCCATCAATCAGAACTCCCATATCTTCCTACTTTCCTTTGTTGTCATCTTCAGTCTTGAACTGGCATGTTCCAAATATGTGTCAGTCTTTAATCAGTGTAACCAGAATGGCATCCAACCTTTTACAAGTTTTAGTGCACTTTTTCTGAACTGACATCTGATCTGTCAAATTCACACCTCTTCAAAATGTGAAGATGTAGGCAACAGGGTTAGTATAAGAATTATGCAATTGTGAGACAAAATGTATAAATGCTTTTCAGAAAATTATTTTTTTAACAAAAGATATTATAATACTGTCATTACACAAATTGAATTAAATGTGTGTGTCTTTTAAAATTAGTAGTTCCCACATTTCAAATTATTCTCCCAACATAAATACATGTAATCATGACCCTTAGAACTGAGGCATTATCTTCAGGGAAAATATAATTCCATTTATTGTAGCTCCATGCTTGTAAGGAGCAAGATAATTGTGAACAGCAAAGATTAACTTCCCAAAGCATAAAAAAAAAAGAAAATCCTTCATAGAATTTGTAACAGTGGTCCTTTTTCATCACAGTGGTCCTTTTTTTCCTTCCTTCCTTCCTTCCTTCCTTCCGGCTTGGTTTCTCAAATAAATGAGTTACACACTGAGGATGATGAGTTCAGTTCATAGAAAAGAAACACTGACAGTCTCTTTTGAGTAACATATCCTAGTAGACAAGGAATGTCGATGGTTGCATGCAGTGACCTTAGAGGTTTTTTCCAACTGTGACAATTCTGTGATTCTTTGATCCTGTAACACAATGACTAGAGCATTCAGAAGCAGAAAATATATGACTGACTAGAAGTGGAAAATCTATGGCTGAATTCGCAACTTTTGTTAAAAAGACATGAATCCTGAACTCCCACTTCATGAAAGAATTCCATGACCATCAGGGTCCAAACAAGTCTAAGCTGCAAAGGTAAAAAAAATTCACCTATGTCAACATCTGTTCCTCTGTGAACAAAGGAGTACTAGAATGGTGGGGTAGAGACATCACAGAAAAACAAGTAGAAGCCTAAGTGTGGACACTGATGTGAATGTTACTGGAAGAAAAGAGATGCTTGTGTGGTTTATGTTATTGGAAGAAGTGCATCAACAGCACTTGACAGCAGGATCATACCCCAGAACAGCGAAACCACAAAGGAATTATTGGATTTTCTTATCAATATAAAAATGCCACGTAAAATGTTTAGCTACTCGTTTACATGACTCTTCTCCTAATAAAAGGCCCTTTGAATCTGATGAGCTATTTCATTGAATTTGAAAGCGTAGGCTTAGGCTGTAAATTTAAAATGGCCTGTGTGTCTGTTGAAGAAGTGTTGTATTGCATTTCCCAAAATCTTTAACACCAATGATATGAGTTGTCATTTTGATTACAAAAGGAGGGTCTGCAGGGAGTTGCTAATAGTAGCTCTAATAAAGAGTTGGACCATAAAAGACCAGAGGATTAAATATAAATTATAATTGTACTTTAATTTACAAATGTTGCCTTAGAAAATGTTCTCAAAGGAATCTTTTCAATACAAATCATCCATACAGCTGTTCTTAAAGGAAAAAGGGACTCTGGCAGAATGAAGCATTGCATTTTACCTGCAGGCAATAAAAAATATTAAAATATTTTTCCTTTAGAATACATTGCAAAAATAAAGGATTTGAAATCCCCCCAAACACATGTCGAATAAAAGAACTGGGAGAGCCTGTGAGTCCAATTGTCTTTCTCAGCAAAATGTAGTCTCTTCATTTATTGCATGTGGGAGCAATATGGTATCGACCCCAGGCAGCATCAGCCATAAAGTTAAAGTGACAGGACCATGTTCCTCAAGGGAGGACGTGAGGATGCTTCTTATATTTGCATCAGAGATCAAAGCAGGATTTGGGATGGGTGCTGACTGAATGTACAAAATTCAAGGGACATTTAAGTTTAATAGCTCTAATTAGTAGTTTATCAGACTGCTTTAATGGCAACATAAGAGTTTCATATAGGGTGATGTGAAGAAGGGAGCTTTTGTTTTTGCTATTTTGTTTTGCTTTCTGCTATGAAATAAAACTAAAACCAAGGTGGTGGTTTTTTGTGGTTTTTTTTTTTTTTAATTTTAATTTTTATTTTTTTTCCTGGCCTGGTCATTATATAACACCTCTCACCTTTTAAAACAACTGAAGACTATAAAATAATTTTCAGAGTATGGCAAAGAGCCATTTGCATTATCAGACAAGTGATAATTTGTGATTAATTAAATCCTTTCTGTATATCAGGAATGGGCAAATCAAGTCCTGTCCACAGGTCATTAATAGTGGTCCAGCTCCCTGGGTGCTGAGCAACAGGAGTGCCTGTTGCAGTCTGTCACCCTGACTCCTCTTTCTCTCCATGCACTAGGGCAGTAAACACAGAGGTATTAATATTTAGACTGCAATCAAGAAATCATGCTGGTTTAAATCATCCTATTACCATATTTATTTCTTTTTGTCTTCCTTTCCCATGGTGAATTTAACTATCTGCTGTTTTATGTAATTTTTTAAAGAAAGCCTCAATTTTAGAGATTGTACAACTAGAAGTAAACCACTTAAAAACCACACAAACTGGAATGGATAAAATGTTCCCATCTGTTGCTTAGGCAATTTAAAATGTTGAACTCTGAAAGTAAGGCTATTTAATACCCTTTAAATTTTCACAGAAGATTGACTCAAACTGATATTATATTATATTTTTCCTTTAATTCTAATGCATAAAGAGAAAACTAAAGTTCAATGACTTCTTTGATTTTGCTGCAGTTTAAAGTTTGTCTTTTAAATTGCAAAAAAACAACTGGCTTAGAGAAATTAGCAGAAAACAAATTAGTCATGATCACAGTGTAAAACTGTAACATCATATACCTAAAAATTTATTTATACCTTTCTCTGTTGGCTAACGTACGATTCACCTTTTTCTATCTGTAAGCTTTCCCAGCCTTTGAGCTCAAGCCAGATAATACTTTGGGGATGCACAGATATGCTTAGAAGGGCTACTTGATACCAGATGGCCCTGAGGATGTTGTGGAATAAGTATGTGTTTCAAAAGAGAAGCCACAAAGGAAAGAAAAAAGTGCATGTTTACATTGGCCTTTGAGTTGGCATAGCAGGATGGGCAGAATGGAACTGTCTGAGCATTTTGAAGTGGACATATGAAGTTACACATGGCATGAGCTGGGATTCTTTCTTTAGAAGGTTTGCATAACACCTCTTAAAACAAATGGGATATTTTGCCTACCCAGTCGAATTGAATAATGTGAATTTGTTTGATTTTCCCTGGAGAAGCAATAAGCACATATAAAATATGGGATTAGTGTGGATTGGCAGCAGTACATAGCAATACTCAATAAAGGAGATTTTCTGGGAGACTTGTCCAACACAGCAGTTCTCATTTTTAGCCATTTCTCTGTATTTTTCTGTCTCTGTATTTCTATATCTCAAAGTAGTCTATGTGATATTTTTAGCAGGTTTTGGGGATTGTGCTTCACTGATGCTAAATTTTCTTATTAACACTGGAAATATGACCAGAGAAAAGAACAGGTTTTGGATCTCTCCTGCTTACCACATTAAAAGCTGTACAGATATTGGAACATTGGTCTTATGGGAAATCTGAAGGTGTAGATTAATCTTTGAATTAATAATTTAAAAGAAAAATGATTCTCTTTATGCATATGAGCTTATTCTTAACAGGGTGATCATAATGAAATGCAAAGAACAAAAAAAGCAAGTCTGAAATAGCTGTAACAGCATGTTATATCTGTGGCCAGATTTCAGACATTTTCTGTATGTAATTAAAATTCATTATGTCTTTGTACAAGAGCTTATTTAGGAAGCCTGACATGGAGAAATTACTTGAGCAATTTCACTTACTACATTTTTATGCATGTAGTAGTTTTTGACACTAGACTGAGTGTTCAGGATTAACAATAGTTTTACCTTTTAATTTTCCACTGTCGCCACAACAAAATCTAATGTAATTTAAAGACAATTCAAAGTGTTTTTTATTAATTCAATTCAGTCAATTAATTTTTAAAATACAAATGTTATTTTTTAGTTATTGCCTTTATAAAGACTTCCAGTAAAGACTGTGTTGATGTAAAACCTGGGAACAGTGCCTCACTCTTCATTTATTGGTGTTATTGATGTGAGATATTCCAAGTTTTCTTATAAACCAGTGGCTCTGTCCTGCTATCCTCAGCTTGGGGTTCCAGACTCCCTTTTCATTTAGGAAAGAACCAGCCACCTAATTCTCTGGGTGTACTTCTGTTTATCCTTTCAAGGTCACTTTTATTAACTATGAATACAGACATAGATGAGGCAGGAGCAGGGGGAAACAGGGAGAGGAGAAGAATATTAGCCAGCCTGTAAATATCTAGGCCACAGGCACAAGTTGATACTTTACTCCATGTTAACTGATAAATTTTGTGGAGGTCCAATAGTTAATTTCACTCAGTTAATGCATATTAAGGCACATGGCCAAGAAAATCAAGGTGGTAATGCTTTTCTCCACACTGAGTACACTTACTCACATGAAATACAAATCTCTTTGATCAAAGCCACCTAGATACTATATTAAGCACATCTCCTGAAGGTACCTGGCTTACTTGTAGCAGCTGTCCTGAATTTTTTGGCTAAGAAAGTATCTGTGGAGAGCTTAAGGTCCACAAGTTGCGAGATTGAGAGGAGAGTTAAATCAACAGCTGTCACATACGGGCACGCTGGAATTATATCACAGTCCCTTCCACTTTTCCCATTCCCTAGTCCCCTGCTAAGTCTACAAACATTTCATTAAGAAAAAAAAGAAGAAATAATAACAATGAGATGTCTTAGCACAGGAAATATGGACCAAAATGAAGTAGGGCCAAGATCATTATTTTTAGCAAAGCGCTCTGACTGTCTTTGTTCTGAAAACACTTATAGCTAAGAATTGGCCTCTGTAGGAAGCAGAAGAGCCCTGCTGATACTGGATTGATGCTTTCTATAGGAATTTGAGCTGCAGAGTTTTGGCCGCAAAAAGCAGCTGCCACTATGGGCTTTCCCCCCTCTGTGGGTGTGTTTTTCAGGAGACCAGCTGCTAAATTAGGAGCTGAGGTTTGTATTCAATGTGGAGATGGAAGAATCTCTACTAACTTTCAGTCTAGTTGCTTATGTTGCAGAGTGGATTGTATTTGAGGTGTATTTAGCATTGCAGAGTGATGGTTCTGCAGCAGATTGACAGAAGGCTGCTTGTACCAATAAGGCACTGCTTCTTTAGCTCAGAAGGGGAAAGCTGAATGTATTGATTTCTTCCCATGTTTAGGATACAATGAATGAAAACCATACCTTATGCATGCTGCGATCTGTGCCTGAACTGATCAGGCCAGAGAAAACTGTAGCAAATGGAAGCAGCCTGTTAAGGATTCAGCTTAAATAGGGAATTGAAATGTTTTTGTCAGCTGACAGAAGTGTCAGCTAAATGATATTAGTTTCAATTCTGTAAAACAGTTATCTTACAAACAACTAAGAGCTTAGTTGGTTCTGTTTACTCTTGGTTTTCCTGACTTCTAAGGAAAAAAGAGGCAAAGGAAGGAAGTGAATCTGTTTGAAAAGCTGAATCAACTAAAATGGGTAGAATGTATACTTGTCTTTTCAGAGGTGTATTAACACCTCTTATTCAAATTGGAAAGATAGGAAATTCTTAAAAAGCAGACAATTTGTATAATCCTGAGAAGGTGTTCCATTACATGTATAGTTAGAGGAGGATCCAGCACTGTTGACTCTCATTTAGTTGAGCCTAGTCTGTCTACTTCTCTTAGTTTCATAAAAGAATTTAGATGATGCCAACAATTGAAATTGTGTCCAAGCCTATATTATTTTAGATTTAGGGGTGTTCTATGTCATATATTTTCACTGTTCATGGAATTCACCAAATTGCATTGGACCTGAAATCCATTTGTTAATTCATTCTGCTTATTTTCATGAAGTTTGTGTTTGGTAGAGCTTAGATGCTGAATACAAGGCTCGTGGTGGTTCCACATACAAGTATGCATATGGCTTACACTACAGGTGGAAATGAATCTTTTCTCTGGGTTAACCACAATGATTCATGAAATGGAGGCAGACACTAGAGGAAACTACAGCAACAAGATTTCTTTAGGGCCCTTTCAAACTACAGCATATGGATGTCCTTTTAGTCCTCCCCAGGGATTTGTAAGCACGTGCCAGAAATAAACAGCTGACCTAAGGAAGAGAATTCTCCCCTGTGCATCTGCTTGGGTTACAGGTTTATGGCAGTAATGAGCTGTGGAAATCAATCTTTTGTAATCTTTGCCCTTTATGCTTTACTCAGAGGGCTGCTGTCACATCTATAAATAATCCTTTTGTGGATCTGTTTGAAGATAAAAGGGGCTGGCATGCAAAAAAGCTTTGCCATGCTCTCCAGTTACTTATAAAAAAATGAATGCACAAAAACTAGGGTGTTTTGCCTTCACTTTATTGATTTAGACATTCTTTCCTACAAAATCCTGTTAATGCAGATTGCATTTTCAAGACAGGTCTTACAGTAAGGGCAAAAATTAAAAATTTATATTGCCTATAAAATTCTAACAGAATAAATCTGTCCAGTTGTATCTTGCAAGCAAGGACTGGATGAATAGAGGTAACACAACTAAAATGCAACAACTTGCAGGTATAGCTGTTTACATTTGTAGACTGTATTTCCTTAAAGATAGCTTTGAGGACAGCAGGAGGAAGGGGTGTTATAATTCTTATATAATTTTGAAGTTTTTATATGGCTCATTTTTCCAGCTTCAACGATGATAGCTAATTGAAAGCTAGCAATCCTAAACTGAGAAAAAAAAATAATTTGTTAGTACAGATCCCTTTCCTGAAATGCATACATTATGTGGTGAGCTCATTATCTTTTTCCATAGCAGCACGTATTTTGAAGTCTGTTGTTTTGCTCCATCGTGGTTCCTTCTTCTACTCCAGTGGCAAAGGCTCTTTCCCTCAGTAGTAGTAGTCTGTCCAGTGACTGCTGATACTATCCAGGTAATGCTTCTCCCTTGATGCCTTTGCTTTGTTCTCTTGGTAGGGCAGGAACTTTCCATATGTATCTTGGCAACAGACCATGGATGGAGGGTATTATTCATAGTTTAGCTCCTCTTTATTGTCCCTTATCTTTAGGGATAATAGTGGCCCCCAGTCAGAACTCCATGTCCTTGTAGTAAAGCATGGAAAGATGGAGAGCCCTGTAACTGCATATGCAGGGGAGTGAAGATTATTGCACTCCAGAATTAAAGCTCTCCCCTTGTGGGTGGTGAAAGGCAGGGCAGCCTTTACCTTACAGTCTCACTGGTGATTGAAGTGACCTTATGATGAGTCTGTGTTTTGTCTTTTGTTGCTTTTGCTATTCAGTGCATGATGGATCTCTGTGGAGGCAGCATTTGTCATTTTACTGAGGTGGCAGGGACCTTTAATGATATGGAAATCCAACTTTTCTCTAACCTTTCCTTCATGATGCTAAGGTTACCTGTTTGACTAGCCTCACAAAGCCTTGTGTTATCATTTCCCAATTTAGGATGAGATCTCGAAAGATATGCTAATATAGGCACTCTGATCTTATTATAGGTTGCTTTTGTGAGGTATGAACTTCCATTTAAACCCCAAAGCAACAAATTAGACAATGGAACTTGGAACTGCTAAGTCATTCTCTTACATTGGTGGGTAGGGGCTGGAAATGCCACCTAACCAAAGATCGGTTGGTTCTGTGAAGCCCAGTAGAGCTAAGGAGACTGAGTTTGAGCCACACATGGTACTCTGAGGTACGTCCTCCCATTTTCTTAGGCGCTGTTTTGGGTACTGCTGTTGCTCTTAGCATACTTAAGATCAACACTTTTACTTAAGTGAATGCCCTTAAGTTTCACTGACTTTTAAATTTAGAAGAGAGATTACTTATTGGATGATATTTATAAAATGAATGTACTCCTTTTAACCTTCTCAAGAAGTGTCAAAATCACCACTGCTCACATGCCTCACCTGTAGCAAACTTTCTGGTGCAGTGAGCTATGCAATATCAGTGAAACAAACATTGAGGTCCTCCAAAAATCTCAGAAGCATATTTGATTAGGGCAGGTGAAACAGCAACGAAATGTATAGAGAGAAAGGGTTTAGTGCAGAAAGATTTTTTAAGCAACATACTCTGCAAATCTTCCTTTGGTAAATCAATTGAAAACCAATGATAACACCATAAGCAGCTCCATATTGTGATTCTGTTTGTGTGCAAGCATGAAACTGAAAAGCAGGCAAATGGCTGCTAAAAAGGAACTATTTGTCGGAGCTACAAAATACCTTCATAAAACTCCTCTGATTACAGGTTATCATTGTTCCTTACTAAGTGTGTGTGGTTGGCTGTACTGGGTTTGCTAAGCCTCAAGATATTTAAATAACCAACCTCTCTGAAATGTTGGAATTAGTTGATTCTTCTAATCACAGTTCTGTGTAAAGCTGTCAGGAGATCGAGAAAAATTGGAACTCCAACCCTAGTTTGCAGCTGCAACAAGAAATATATTGGTACATTAAGATAAACTGCAGATAAAACGTATCTTTAAGTATATGATACTGATTTAAAACTGAAACTCTCAAACCCAGAAGGTCATTTAGCTTTTGCCTTGACCTTTCTGAATATATAATATAGTATTGGTTTTAATGGCATGCACACCTGAAAAAACTGTTTAGACTCCTCATTCTTCAAAGACTATGCAGCACCCAACAGTACAAGAACATCTGGAAATAGAAAACAAATGTAAAGGCTTTAGAAAAACATATCTTGCTTTACTGTTGACTTAATGAAGGCAGACATAGGAAACTTAATGTTCCTAAAAGAATGTGTTGGACTGCAAATAGAAAACTAAAATGGAGAAATCTGAACTGTTAATTTCCATCCTGCATTATGAGATCAGAAATACACTGATCTGAATAGGAGCTGTAAAAATGCATAATGCCTTTTGACAGAGATCATAAATCATGGACTATTCAAGGCTCTTAAAACAAATTTCATTCACATTGGCAGAGCTGTTTCTAAAATACTTGTGTTAACTAATGCTTTGTGCTGTGTTTTGAAAAAGATGTTTTCCCTTCCCAAATTATTCATGTTATTTTAATAACTTAATTTCACACTCAAATCTATAAAGAAACTAATTTTTCTAATGCAGTACTTCTAAATTTATTTATATATGAAGTATAATGCTTTTGTGACAGTGTCCATAAGGCTGTAAGACAGAGATGTAAAAATAAATATTTACGTTTTTTTTTTTCCTCTGGAGTTATTAATGTTCATTGTTTTAATTTTGTTTATGTTTAGATTTAAGAACGCACTCAGATAAATTATCCTGGAAATGCTATATAAAAAGATTTGTTTCTAACAGTCTTGCTCAGAATCTTATGTTGCATAGTACTTTCCACTGAGACCTATTAGTTAAATATTACTCAGAACTAATAAGTGTCAAAATTTTCTCCATTGATTGCATAAGACACCTTGCATGACTGAAGACTCTTCACATGAGAGAAGACTGTTCATATGAAAAAAAGGCTTAATCTTTATTTTCTTTGGATATCCTGAAATCTGACTGAAAGGTTCTACAACACTATACCTTATTTCCTTAAAAAAAAAACCCCAAAACAACCAAAAAAACCCACCAAAAAACCCAATTAAAATTTGTATGACTTACTGGAAAAAAGACAAAGTTTCTTAAAATGACAGTCTGTTTCTTTGGGACTTCATGTATACAATATGAAGACTTCACTGTAAAAGTGAAACTTTGCTAAAAAAACAAGAATAAACCACTTATTCTTGGGGGGAAAAGAAAAGGAAAGAAAGAATGATTCAGTTGAATATCTATATGATGATGGCATTTACTGACCACTTTTTTTTCCAAAAATGTCAAAGCATTTTAAAAAAGCTCATATAGCAAGCTCGCAGATAAACATCTAAAGTGTGTATTAGTACCTCTACTTTACAGAAAAATGAGAGAATAATTGATCAGACACAAGATTCCTTGTGTTAAACACAAAGTCCCTGGCAGAGTAAGGAAAATAAACAAGACTCTTCATTTCTTGTTCCTAGTTTTAGGCATGGAACTACAGCTTCTCTTGCGTGATTAAAATTTGAGGTTAAAAGTGACAAATGACAGACAAAAGGAAGAAAAACATAAATGTTATTTTATTTCAAGAGACTCAAGTTTCAGCCTTCAGGGAAAATTTGTGTTGAAAAGTTGTATTTTGTCTTTGGAGTAGGATTTCTTAGAGGACTTTTCGGTCACTGATTTTGTGACTTTTTGTTCAAAACAGTACACTTGAACTGTTGAAGCTCTCTCTAAATAAAGTAGTTAGTAAGATGATTTGGAAATAAAATAGTTTGGAAGACTGTCCTGCATTTGAGATAAAGACACACTTGCTTTTCTTAACAAAAAAAGTCAAAGTAAAACAGAACTATAAGCTGGCTGGAAAGAAAGAAATGCTCCAGCTGGCAGGGTTTATAAAGTTTAGTGACCTACCTTCACAACTTTTTGTCCTCTCGTAGCCCACAACTGTATTTACAAATTATCTTACCTTAGAGATTGAATCTCAGACTCAGAAAAAGGAGTCAGGGAACACTGTACTGGTGGCATAAGCAGGAACCAGAGCAGCTACGGGAGTAACTTCTCTGCCTACTTTTATCATGTGATCCAGATCAAAGCTTACCCATATTTCCAAAAAAAAAAAAAAAAGGAGAGAGGAGAAATGACAGAACCATCATTTTTAGTTCCTTCTTTACACATCTGTTTGTGGGGCATTTCATAAGGAAGGATAAGCCTGGGAAAAGTTTCTTGGTTAATGCAAATGGTTGGTGTGGTACCTGATGATGCAGATCCACAGATTTCAATCACCTGTTGCCTACAATCCTCAAAACAAATGACTGTGAGAAATTTTCACTCTCAGTGATGTTACTTAATTTATATCTTGACCAGTAGCTGCCACCTGAATTACGTTTGTGGTTGTTTACATTTTCCCCACCCTCCTTTGCCATCAAGTCAAGCTTGCATTTACTTCTAGCAACTTTTTTTCATCAGTTAGATCTTAAAAGCCTGCCCTGATAGCTAGGTACAGATTGCACAGATTCCAGTGTACCTTGGAAGGAAATATCACCCTGCTTTTTTTAATCTTAACAGAGAAAATTGCTTGAAGCACCTGGAGCTCACAAGAAAATGTTTTCAGCTAGGCCAGGGTTTATTCTGTTGCCCTGGGTCAGGTCAGTACCCCAAATAGATCCTGGCAGAATAACTGACAAGAATTGTGGAGTCCAAGAGTCAACACCTGATCCAAGTGATCGCCCCTAGTTCATCCTGAGTAAGTGCTACTGATAGGTGCTACAGCCTGCTTGGTCTTTTTTAGCTGTCCCCTCCACTCTGGTGAGCTGTCTCCATTTCGAGCATGATTTAGTGATGCCTAAGTGATTAGGCATTTTCAGGCCTCAGGGTAAGATTTTTTTGGTGAGATCTATTTGGCAGTCAGTGTATACACATTTTTTGACTTCAAGGGGTCTTCTGAAAGAGTTAAAATCCACAGAAATGGAGATTTATATATTTTGTGATTCTAAATTTACTTTCAGTGCAGCATGAATGCTGTTTAATTGATTCTATTCCTGTCTATGTGTTACCTAATATGTCCTGTCTTCCTTAGGTTTTTTAATACCTCAGGATGTGTTTGGTCCAGAGTCTCGATAACTGAAAATATCCTTATATTTAGGATTTAAAAATTGCATTTAAATAAGCATATAAATTGTTTAGGGGAAGAGAATTTTCTCTGATATTCTGTGATTGTAGTTTATGACTTCTCTAGCTCTAAAGTCGATTTTAATATTTTTCATTAAATCTAGTATATTCTTTCTTCCCAAGATCCCTGCCTCTTCATTATAAGCATTTCCATCAATGACAGGATCAGAGCGCATTTTTAATGTTAAATAGGGTAGACGGCTAGAAATTAGTACTTAAAGGGTGAAACCATTAGTATTTCTGAGTGCTTCTATGTATTCATCACTGCTCGATACAGATCAGTATTAATAATGGGAGCAGCCAGACATAATCCATCTGCTGGATATTCCTTTTCTCTCTAGGCATTGACTGTCTTGTCTTCTTTCTCAGACACTCCCTGCTCCGGTCTCGAGACAGGAAATCCAGACATGGCCATTCATCAATGCTGCTATAATATGTCTGATTTTATTAGCTTTTGAATTTTATCACCAAAATGAAAAGGAAGGGGGGAGGGGGAAGACCCCAGAAATATAATTCTCCTATATGTATGAATACTCCTCAGTACAGCAGATTGGGATGAGTCAAAACTAAGAAGTAAAAAGATACCTGGCAAATTGACTTCCTTTCCACCTCCCCCCCCCCNCAGGATTTCCTTTCCCCCCCCCCCCCCCCCCTCAGTTTAATAAGATTCAATGGCAAGGTACACTTGATTATGTACTGAACAGACAGGGTCAGATAAAACTCTCAGGGAGACTCTCCTGTTCAGAGAGGACACTCTTGCTTTCTAACTCCTCAGAAAGGAGTCCAGGTGTGGCTGGATGCAGTCCCAGTCCCAGACTGAGTCAACAGTTTATATCTAAAGGATTATACCTGCACAATCAATACTCTATATCACTGAGCTAAGATTTCAAAGTTCAGCAAGATTAATAAATCACTTACTGAGAATCTGTTGTGGCAAGGAATCTCTCAGCCTTGAGGAGTAATCTTGAGGCACATCCCTACTCAAGGAGAGATCCTGGCGTGCAACCTGCTCAATGAGCCTCGATGAGCCCTGGGCTGTCCACTATTTACAGAGTAAGATGATTGCCTTGTAGTCTTACTTGCATAGCAGCAAGGTGTCTAGGTTGGTGTTTCAGACAGCCCTTGACTACCCTGTTGCCATCTGTCCTTCAAAATCCATTATAAACTGGACAGCTATCATGATCCCAAATGGTGGCTGTGGCTTAAGCACAAGGCAGGAGAACACCACTGCCAGCACCACAGGTCCCAAACATAAGAAGGCCATGGATCTGATGGAGTGAGTTCAGTGCCACAAAGACAATATCAGAGGGCTGGAGCACCACTGAGAAAATTTGGATGGGGCTCTGAGAAACCTGATCTAGTGGAAGGTGTCCCTGCCCATGACAGGGGGCTTGGACAAGTCTGTTGGGACCTTCAACAATTCGATGACTCCATACATTTGGGGTAGAGACTTTGCTGTATTTTTAAGAGCTTGCACAAATGGTTATAGTTAAGCAGCTCTCATACAAATGATAATTTTGTACTTGACAGACTAAACTGCATGTGTCAGCTAACAGAACTAAAATTTTCATTATAATATAGAAAAATTACATGCAATTCCAGGTTCAGATAGATTTATATCTATCTAAAGATATGTATATTTAGGTACGTGTGTATATATATATCTATATGTCTAAATAAGTATAAAATTAGTCCATTTCCAGATTTATGCAACTTCTAAAGAGTAGTTATCCTCTGGAAGAATCTGGACATTTTTCATAGTTCCACATCTCCATTTAGAAGTTTTTTTCAGTAGCTTTTCGGACTGCTGGTGTGAGAGAGAAAAGGTGATTTCAGAACTGAAAAAAATTTGTTTGTCCTTATTTCTTTGCATAGTGACATAGAAGCATCTAAATACAGCTGAATAATTAGGCAATTCAGTGCCTGTAAATAATAAAGACCATTGGATCTTTTGATACTGTGCCATCTGTATGTAGAGTTCTATGTTGTCATGCATCCGTATGGCATTTAGTTCATGTCACTTAGCTGAATGAATGTTGTTTTGAATCCGTGGAGTAAACTGGAAAGCAAGGGACATTCCTCTGGAAAATAATTACTCTGTGGAGCTGTCCATCTGCTTCATCTGCCAAGATGCTCACTCAAAGTCTTGATCTTTAGAAGCAACATAAGAATAATAAATTAACTTTCAAGCACATATTTATTCAGTTCTCCCTCTGCAGGGTATTTGAGCATCAGCCCAGTACATATCTGGTCTCTTCTGTGGAGATAACAAATGTGAACATTATGGAACAGAATCTGGAAAAAACATCAAATTGATGGCTTTCAAAGGAGGTAGATTAATTTTGGAGCTTCATCTATTCCATGACAAAGTTACAGCATTCAAAAGTGGAACAATGATAATGGTATTCTCCCAGCATGATATAGAGCAGTCTGTAGTAGAAGCATTGCTATGTGGTTTGCCTTTTTTTTATAAATTAACTTTGCATTATAGTGTTAAGTGCCATTACTGTGGCTTTAGTTATTTTGCACTCTGTTATAGTACGTAGAACAGAGCAGTAAGTATTCTATCAGTGGAGATCAAAGCAATTTTGCAGTATTCAATGTGTCTGGCAGCTTGGTGTGTCTGTAATTCTGTATAAAAATGTACACTGTAGCATCTGTAAAGAGTCTAAAGTTTTGTATTGGCCTAGCATAAAACCACAAGCAGTGGAATAATGTCTATTTAAGCCTTGCATAAAATGGACCCATTAAGAAAATTCTGTCTGTATTTCTAATTCTTCATTGTTTTGAAACCCAAGAGCTCCCCCACTGCAGTTTACTAGAAACGGAAATACAGAAAAGATGGTTATTTTTAATATAATCAAGAGAATGAAGATTTGTTTCAAATACCATGCAGTTCAAAACTAAGTCTTTCTAGGTTCACAACATAGACACCAATGATCTCTGGGGCAGAACGTTTTTATACAACAACTTTGCCCTCAAAATACTCATGCAGAAAGTGGGAAACATTTGATCTTTTTGCCCTGAAACATACAAAACCTACTTTCCTCTCTTTCAGGATTCAGCTCAAAACATCATGCTGCAATCTGTTCTCAGACTTCTCTGTATGTCATATCTCTTTCTGGACTTAGAAAAGTGCTAGAAATAAAAGAAGGTGAGATTTATACAAGAGAAAAAAGAGAAGAGGAGGAAGAGAAGAGCAAGAAAGTGAGTGCTTGTTCAAGTGAGCACTTGGCTTTTAATTTGGTTGTCAGTGAGGTCCTCTATGGTTGAAGAGCAGTTGCTCACAGATCTTGCTCCAAGGATTGCTGCTTATAACTCAAGTAGCATCACTTCTCCAGCAGCTCTATTTTGAAACAAACCAGTGCTTTTTAAAAAAGTGAATCAATCCAGGATGTGAGACATGTACTCTGAAAGTGCCTGCCTGATATTCCAAATTCAGCAAGTGGATAAAAGAGCAATTGTGTTACTGAAAAGCTTTTAGAACTATACAGCATTACGTTACAGTATTACTAAAGGCTATTTGAAGTAATTACTGACTAAATTTTGGTTTTAAGCTATAATTAAAGAGACATGAAAGACCAAGGTATTACAGCGGGCACCTTAGAAAAAACACTTTAAGAAATAGGATTGTCTCTTTTTGTTGTCTGTTTTAAGTTAATTAAAAAAGTCATAGATGTCTCTTTATGGAAAAAGATATTTGAAGTAATAGAGACCTATAATCAAAGCAGATAGTCACTGTCTTATATGAGGGCATGTGTAAGACTGAATAATAATTTGAACTACATAGACACAGGGTTTTGGGGGGCATTGTTTCTATTTAAGAGACTGCCTGGTTGTGGTGGACATCTTGTCTGGCTGCCAGATGTCCACCCAGTCACTCTCTTATTCCCTTCTTCGAAAGGATAGAGAGAAAAGTAAGATGGAAAACCTTATGTGATGAATTAATGATAATTAATTACTCTCACCAATTACTCTCACTGCAAAACAGACTTGATTTGCCATTTAAATAATGGTAAAAAAAAAATCTGGGGTGAGGGGGAGAGAGAAAAAAGTAGGGGAGGGGTGTGGTGATGGTGGCAAAGGCAGAAATTAAAACATCTTCCCTGATTTTTTCCCAGGCTAAAGAACACTCCTTTTTTTCTTGATTCCTTGACATACTTACTACCCACTTGAGTGGTATGGGGTGGGTGGGCAGTAGGAGTTATGGTCAATGAACAGCAGCTCCTCTCATAGCCTGGTCTATAATGGGTCCTCTCCACAGGCTGCAGTACTTCAGCAAATAACCACCTACTCTGGTGACCTCAGTGGGCTGCAGTGTGGATACCTGCTCTGCTGTGCTCTCTCCACGGGCAGCAGAGAAATACTGACTCCTCTTGTGGTCTCCTCTGGGGGCTCCAGGGCAGACTCTGCTCCCATGCCTTGGAGCATGTCCTCCCCTCCTCCTTTTCTGACCTTGGTGTCACAGGGCTGTTCCTCACACCCTTTTACCCCTCACTCCTCATTGCCATACAGAATTTTCTCTTGCTGTACCTTTGTTTTCCCCAAGACACCACCATTTTGTCCAAGGGCCTGTGCCATGCCCTTTGGTGGGTTGGTTGGAGCCAGCTGGAACCAACTGTGTCCATCCCAGGCAGCCCTGGCCTCTCCTCACACAGGCCACCCCACAGCCCCTGCTGCCAGGGCACCTGCACCTGATGCACTGGTAGCCAAGAAGGAGTAGCACAAATATATGACAGAAAGAAGAAAGTGAGGACACGGCTATATAAGAATACATATTCATATACTCAGAGTATTACTAAGGTTGCTAGGGAGATTTTTTTTTTGTTATTTTTTACAGGAAACTTCGTGGTGACATCAAGTTGGTGGAGTGAGATCTACCAGCAATCTGTCCTGCAGCAATTCAACAAATGGTCTGAATTTAGAAATGGGTGAATGGGTGAGCATGAAAGTGCATCCTGTGATGTGCCCATCTTGTAGTTTCTATTGTATATACTTTGTGTTTTGTGGTAGATATTCAAGCATGAATCAGTTTCTCTCCTGGAGAGACAGTCATACAGCACCTAGAGCATCTCACTTCCAGTGTGGAGGTAAGGTCCTCTATGGACAGATTATCTCTCTGTCCATTCATGGTATGCATCTAGGATCAAAAACTGGAGTAAAGGTCTTTTGTGGTTAATAAGGAGTGTGGACATTGGGGCCTAGAACCAGGGGAGAGCAGAAAATCAGACTCTGAGCCTATGCTCTTTCACCACCCCAAAAAATAATGGACACAGTCTGGATACAGCATTTCTCACTGAAATCATATTGCTAAGCAGAGTGCACATGGAGTTCTCTTTCTGCTGAGGCAATAGGAACAAAGAGAATACAATTATTTTTAATCAGAAACCCCAATCCCAACATGGAGGTCTGAACCATGATGCTTTATTTCTATCCTTTCCCATGCTGATTCTAGGAAATTATTCCCTAGCATTTACTTGGTTTTCTGGTTGCTTTTTGTTTCCTACATGCATAATCAATGTTCTTATCTTCTTTTCAGGTCTACAGGAAATTTTTCAGCTTGAATGGTTTATTTTTGCTCAAGGCTACATAAGAGGGAGATGGCTTCCCTTGTTTCAAGCTAGCTTGTTTAACAAAGGAATATAATTGCTTTGACCTACCTACATGCCAGTTAGAGATGAGATAGATAAGAAATTCTGTCTGAAAACAAGAAATCAGCAGAGAGTAACACAGGATGATTTAAAATAAGAGGGGTAGAAATGAAACACATACAAATGGGTTGCTTCAGTTCCTCAAAACGCTTTTATTTCCTTGTGTCAAAATCAAGAAAACACAATTCTTCGCTTGAGGACAGACATATAATGGAAAAACATCTAGTGAAGAACTTTGTCTGTATTCTTGATACAGGCCCCTCTACATAGTAGTGACTGTCTTTTTACCCATCAAAGTGGTATCTCCAGGGCCATTACAGCAGTCTTGAAAAATCCCATCTACTCCCAAAATGCAACAAAATATGCTAAGGGGAAAGTTACATGTATCAAAGCTGTATTGTTTCAGCTGCTAAGTTTTAATAAGCATCTGCTTCATCCACTGTTACACCATACATAGGTTTGCTTCACAAATTTCATATCTTATGTTAATTATAAGCAGAAATTCATTAATGCAATTATTTTATTTCCCTAATGTTTTACAGAGTTTCCTTATCATGGAATTATAGAATCATAGAATGGCTTGGGTGGAAGGGATATTTAGACAATGCCCCCTTGGGCAGAGATATCTACTTTGAACACTTTCTGTAACTGGGCTTCTCTGGGAAGCCTGTTCCTGTGTCTCACCATCCTCATTATAAAAATTTTCTTCCTTATTTTCCAGTGTAAACATACGCTCGTGTAGTTTAAAACCTTTGCCCATTGTTATGTCCCTAAATAAAGAGTCTTTCTCTATTTTTCTCATAAATCCCTTTACATATTGAAAGGCCACTATAAGATCTCCCTGAAGCCTTCTTCTCTCTATGCTGAACAACCCCAGCTCTTTCAGCCTTTCTTAAGAGAGGGTGTTCCAGCCCACTGACCATTTTCACGTCTCTGCTCTGGACTCACTGTAACAGGTCCATGATTTTTCTGTACTGGGCACACCAGACCTGAACATAGAACTCCAGGTGGAGTACTCTGACCAGAGGAGACTAGAGGGGCAGAATTACCTCCCTCAACCTGCTGGCCATGCTTCTTTTTATGCAGCCCAAAAATAACATCTTTCTCATCTGTAAGCGCACATTGCTGGTTTATGTCCAATGCTTTATTTACCAGCATCCCCAGGTCCTTCTCCTCAGGCCTGCTCTCAATCCATTCATCCTCAAGTCTGTTTTGATATTGGGGATTGCCGTGGCCCATGCTTAGGATCTTGTACTTGGTCTTGATGAACTTCTTGAGGTCTTCATGGGCCCCCTCCTCAAAATTCTCAGGGTCCCTTTGGATGGCAACCCTTCCCTAGAGTGAATTGACTGCACCACTCATCTTGCTGTTACCTGCAGATTTTCTGAGGGTGCACTTAGTCCCACGGTCTATGTCATTAATGAAATATTAAATAGCATTGGTCCGACTAGGGGTCCTTCAAGGACACCTGTCAGTACTGGTTTCCATTGACCATTGACTGTAACTCTTTGAATATGCCTCGCCACCCAATTTATTATCCATCTAAGAATCCATCTGTCAAATTCATCTCTCTCCAATTCAGTGGCAAGAATGTTGTGGGGGACCATATCAAAGGCCTTACAGCAGTCCAGGTGGATGACATCGTATCTTTTCCTTTGTCCACTGATAGAGTCACTCTGTTGGATAAGGCCACTAGAATAGTTAGGCACCCCACCTACTTTATCCCAATTAGCTATTGGATAATGTTGATTTATTCTGATTTTTTTATTCTCCCTGTGTGGATGAAACTAAATGTTAAAATACAGGACTTCCTTTAGGATGTCATTTTCCCTGTCTAAGAGATAGAAGTAGTTGTTTCTGTGAAGAAATTTTTGTATCTGTGTGCTAATATGAGGTGAAAAGGTCACCTTTATTCTTCAGGCAAGTCTTTGGAGCAAAAAAAAGTATAACTATATGACAGGTAAAACCCTGCTCTGACTTTAATCTCACCATCATAGTGATCATGTGGTCCCTTGCCTTGAATGTAGGCCAGCGAATAGCACAAGCAGGTACTCCCTAGCTGAAGCCTGTGCTGGCAGCTGTTCATTGCTGTTATCTTGTGCTAGTAAAGGTGAACTTGGAGCAGGTCTGTCTGCCTTTTTTCACCTGCAGCCTCATCCACAATTCAAAGAAACCTTTGCTGGGAGACATTAATTTCTGCTAATGTGCTCTCTGAGAGTTAACTACTCATCAAAGCTTGTTATCTCAGCATCTTGAATAGTCAGTGGAGATGCAATTGGTACCTCCCCAGGGTGATTTACCCTACTGGGCTTAGACATCCAACCAGAGAAGGTGCAAAGCATTCTCTAGAGGGATCAGTCTCTCTATCTCAACAAATATGAACAAGTTTGCTTCATGCCCTTCATCAGGATTTGTTGCCATTTTCAGTGAATTGAAGGTGCCTTTGTGTCAGTTTTATTTGTATATTTCACATAGCACTGGTCTTTTTTTTTTTTTTTTTCCCTTGAGCCTTTTCAGAGAGGAGGTCTTGTTAATACAAACTATTTTTACCCATAGTTAACAGCCTGGAATATTGTTTAAAATGAAGTGTATAGATTGAAATTTATATTAACTATCATAAGTCTTTGTCATTTTTCTTCTCTGTAATTTTGAAACTTATTAAAATGTAGATGACAGTATTGGAAATAAATCATGCTTAATGTGTTTTATTATTACTTTGTGCTCTAAAATACTGAATGCAATAGTAATCTGAGAAATCCTCATACAGAAAGACAGTCAATTCTTATTATATGCATTCCTGGTTAGTCTAAGCATGGATTGACTAGCTTACATTAGCTAGAATGTTATTCACTTGTGTGAGTCCTTATTTGTAATAAGGCAATAATTGTGACTAAATTGATTGTCATGTGAACTTTCCATGGTCAGTATCTTATTTTAAAACAGCTTTCTGGTGGAAAATGAAGACAATGGACAACAGACAAGCAAAATTAAGGAGTCAGATTCATGCCTGGTTCACAAAGAGAATGTATTAAAAATGACCTTAAGTCATAGTTAATTAGGTTTTTGTTTCAGTAATTATTATAGAAATAATCACCTTCATAAACCTTACACTGCCTAGTTTTAGAGAATAAAGTGTATAGATTATTTTTCAGAACACGGCGTACTGAAAAAAAAATAAACTGAGATAATTTAGATCTCCTGTGAATTGAATCTGTAAGACAAAAGGACTTACATTGCTACAGATGGGTATTGTGTTAATTTCTGTAAACCCTCTAAAAATTGCTCTGCTCCCTGGTTATCACAATATGGTACTATTCTTAGTCTTTTTAAATTGCCAAAACATGAGTTGGTAGGTAATAAAGCAGCTTATTTTCTATGGATACCTCTTCACTTAACTCTATAGTTTAGCAACTGTAGTTATGTAAAAGTTTAAATCATGCTATATCTTCATGTCACTATTCCAGACTTTTTCAACAAAGAGAGGCTTTGAGCACACTTTAGTTGAGGAAGCAAAAAAACCCTCTTACTGACTTCAGTGAGGAACGGGATTTTGTTTGTGCCTTTTTCCAAGGACTGCTGTCATTTCAGTACCTGAAACTTAGGGTATCAAGGGTTTCAGATCACTGTGAGATTAATGTGAGCAAACAGCATCGTGCTGTATAACCAGTCCCCAGCTACTGAAAAACACTTGGAAACACCTATCACAAAATCTTGCTTTGTGCTGCACGTATCTGAAATGAAATCTAGAACTCCCAATAGATCATAGGAAGGTGCTGGTGGAAAAAAACGGAGAGGCAAACTGAAGGCCGTATTTTGGGTTTTGCCTCTTTTATTTAGAACACATTAAAGGGGAATGGGTTGTTAAGTGGTCAGCAGCTGAACAAAATTAGTGGGTGAAAAACCTAGAGATGGAAAAGCAGGGAAAGTAGAAGTGATTGGTTGAATGAGAGAGAGTTAGTTGCAAGAATAGAGGGAAAATGGAGTGAGGAAATCAGTAGATCATATAATGAATTGCAAAAAAATAAAAGAAGTAGTAATTGAAGTGAGAGGACTAAGTCTGTTAGCAGCTGTTGGAGAATATTGTTTTATGATCACTTGCACCAAAAACTAAGCTGTAATTCATTTGGCAATGGAGACACAAAACTACTTTGTATTTTGTTAGCAAGTCTTAATGCTGATACAACCAAGGAAGAAAATTAATCTCAGAAGGAAATCACTTTGTCTTGTTCATGATGTACCACATCAAGTCAGCATGTTTTTCCAGTGGTCTCTACCACTTCCTCAGCTGGAACTTCCAGACCTGATGTGGCCAGGGTAAACATTAGGGAATGCTCCTACTTTCCAGGAATAACCTTGGTCTTCTGAAGACATACAGTCTAGACTGACAGGTTGGCAAAGTTATGCGAAAACAAGCAAACATAAAGCTGCTTTTTAGGTAATGGAAACTGTGCCAAAACCTTAGTGCTCCTTAGATGGAAGAACTAGCTAACAAATTGGAGTAGAAATTAGTTTATGTTTCATGTGACTATCTATTCCTTCCTTAATGATGATTACCTCTTCACTGTAGTCTTAAAAGGTCAGGGTTGGAAAAGGGCAAATGGGAAGGTCATAATATCTTCCAGCAGATGAAATATGTATAGCTTGGCTGGCCTTTGCCCTGCAAATACAGAGAAGTTTAAAAAATGTCAACATTAAGTATGACAAATACTATTGATTTTTCCTGTTAGATGAACCATCTGCCTTTTTGATGCTAGGATGAATTCTGACTACTGCTTGTCAGTAGCAGCGGTGATATTTGGGTTTTTTTTCTCTTGACTGCTCAAAATTTCTCCTTATTGAAGGTGTGCACTCCTGGAGCACTAGGGGTTTCTGTAGCCTTGTGGCATGCACATAGGATCTGGCTTTAGTGGTGGTAAAGGTTACTGTCCTCTGCTCCTTATTTCACTGTCAAACATGAACTTACTCAAAATCAGTTTGAGAGTAAACAGATTGTGTTCTACCTTTTACTAGCACAGTGGTCACCACTGTGTGTTGTAGCAAAGTAGTCTGAATATGCATAATTATACCACAGTGGCATGATGAATATAGCAAACATAAATAGAGAATTTGATCAATGAAGCACTTTATTTTTTCTACAACAGTTTCCAGGCTGATGTGAGGTATTAAATTGTTCTGCCTTACTTGGCTAGAGAAATACTCATATTACTCATACTTTCTCACTGCTCTCTGGTAAAGTATTGAAGTGGGAAAGGGGAATTGAACTGTCGTAGTTCTTGGAACACTTCTGTGTTTGGGATACACCAGAGGGTTTAATCAATCCCTCTAAGTCGAAGACAAGTCTACCACTGGACTTCTCTTGTAATTGTCTATATCTCTCAGCTTTCAATTTAACTCTAATTTTAATGAAGATGTGAGTTAATGCTACATTTGCTGTAGACTTGTTGGCTCAGGTATTCCTAATATTCTGTAGAGTATTAAAAAAAAAAAAAGTAAACTATTAGAGAATGTTATAATTTACAAATGCAAAAATTTAAAGGAATGTTGCTATGAAATAGTCAAATGGCCTGAAGTTCTTTCTCTTCTGCTGAATTCCTTCCTTCTGTCTGAGCACAAAATCCATAGCACACCAATCACTGGAAACTGAAACTTTTGTCTTTGTCTAGGTTTGTGTGAAGTCTTGGAGAAATGAATAGGGAAAGAGCTTTACTGAGGGAAATTCACAATGTCTGAAAAGGATGATAACTATTGTTTGCTCTAAATTTTCCATTTCAATGCCTATATCAACACTTTTCTACGTTAATGACCTTTGGCTTTACAATATCTTTTTATTATTAGGAGAACTAATTTACAAAATTATCTTGAATCCAATTTGATAAGACAATTTCATTGGATATACTATCATAACGATTCAATGAAAAGTAGTCAGCCCAACACCTTCCTATATTCTCTCATGTGCCTGTCATTGTTATAAAGTTTTGTTTTGTTTTTTGTTTTGTTCTCTAGTACTACATCACTCAAGAAGTGGAGACTTGCATTATGAATTGTACTAAGATGATATATGTATTATTAATCAATAATAATTGATAATAGCATAAGTTTGCCTTTGATGGCCTATTTTGAACACATAAAGCCTGGAAGAAGTTTGAGTTGTCCATAGATGGGGAGATACTCTCCAGAAATCAGATTTTTTCATTGGCTTTTAAAGGAGTGCTCCAAAGTAATTGACACAGTCAGATGGTGATGTGGAATTGAATGTATAATTAATTAGTTAGTTAGTTAGTTAGGCAATGTTTCCAGGTCTATAACACTGGCGATAAATTTACAAAAAAATGCATCAAGAAGTGGAAAATTATTTTTGCAATACAAAAGGAACAAAATACCTCTTTTAAATATTCCAGCTCAATTTTCTCTAAGTATTGCTTGAGGTAAAGATGTTATTGTCATGAATGAAAGTAAAAATTCAGCTGAATTACTGTTTCCTATGCCAGCTGACAGCAAATCATTGTCTACTCAGGAGGCACTTTTATTAGATTAAAAATTTATCTTAACAGTATACATGCAAACTATTTTTTTTTTGTATTTTTTGTAATTTTTCTTATATTTCCTGAAGAAATTTGTATGTAGATATACCTAAAACCAGGACAGTTTTAAAATCTGCTTGATTTCTGTAAAAGCATTTCCCAAGTTTTCATATTTAACAATGTCTGTACAAGTGTGTAAACACGTGTCAAGGGGCCCCGACCCAGAAAGTCTGGTCCAGCAGCAGTGTAGGATCTCCTTGGGCTGGGGGCTGCCTCTGAAACGTTGTACTTAATCACAGCTTCAGGTTTGGGTGCTCTGACTGGTAAAGCAGTTTTATTTTATTTTATTTTATTATTTTATTTTATTTTATTTTATTTTTATTTATTTACAAAGGACCCTCACTATCTTCATGAGATCCCTGCTTTGAGTGAACCATGAGTGGAATTTTGTACACCTGTGCCCTAGACCAGCACAGATTCTTAGGTGTGTTCATTCTCACTAACCTTCTGTGGAAGGGAGTCCACATATCCAAGTGTACTCCTTGTTTTGCTGCCTTCTTTGAAATCCTGATAGTGGGTGCAGGACTTGAGGCAGTCCCCTAGGCTTTGGGGAATGCTGCCTTGTGCAGTCCAGCACCAGTGGGATGGCACGTTGGAGGATATTTGTGAGTGCTCCAAGACCAGTCAAAATGTGCAGTTTCCACTGTGACCCTGGGTTTCTAGCAACCAGGTGGAGTGTGCCCATTGTTCTGTCACTCCTCTTCCTTTCACTGATCCCAACCGATATACTGTATCAGGAACAGTGTGGCCAGCAGGTCCAAGGAAGTGATTCTGCCCCTGTACTCAGCGCTGGTGAGGCCACACCTCGAGTACTGTGTCCAGTTCTGGGCCCCTCAGTTTAGGAAGGATGTCGAGGTCCTGGAGCAGGTCCAAAGGAGGGCAACCAGGCTGGTGAAGGGACTGGAGCACAGATCCTATGAGGAGAGGCTGAGGGAGCTGGCGCTGTTCAGCCTGGAGAAGAGGAGGCTCAGGGGAGACCAGATC